>HG995296.1:21825000-22246762 GCA_905332915.2 Hecatera dysodea | reverse complement strand
AATTGAAAATAGAAAACAAATTGAATCCACGCGAAATTGACAAACTTACCGACAAAAAACAATTAGATATCATGATTGAAAATCTCAACAAAGCAATAACCGAGGCGTGTAACGACGCTATCCCTAAAAAGAAAAGAACAGAAAAAATCAACTTACCGTGGTGGTCCGAGGAACTCGCTGGTATGAAGTCCACACTCGCGACGAAAAAGCGAAGAATCCGTTGTGCAGCGCCCATCCGTAGGCCAGCTGTAGTTGCAGAGTACCTGAAACAGAAACAAGAGTATGAGTTAAGAGCCGATGAAGCTGTAGTCCAAAGTTGGAAGGACTTCTGTATGAAGCAAGACAGAGAGAGCGTGTGGGATGGTATATACAGGGTCATCGGCAGAGTCACCAAACGGGAAGAGGACACGCTCCTAGAATACCAAGGAAAAACCCTGAATGCCGAAGAGTCAGTCAAACTGCTAACCGAGTCTTTCTATCCCCAGGACTCAGTGGATACTGACACCGACTTCCACCAACAAGTCAGAGAAATGGCGGACAGGGTGAATGGGGCTGACGAAGATGACTCCTCCGAGCCCCCATTTACATTGTCAGAATTGGGGAGAGCTAGTGCGTCCTTTAATCTTAAGAAAGCGCCAGGTGCAGACGGATTCACTGCCGACATATGCCTGGCAGCTATAAACAACGATAGAGAACTCTTCCTGTCACTCTATAATATGTGCCTTAAAATGCACCACTTCCCAAGAGCTTGGAAAGAGGCTGTAGTCGTAGTGCTCAAAAAACCAGGCAAGTCCACGTATAAAGACCCGAAGTCGTACCGGCCGATCGGGCTTCTCCCGATTCTTGGCAAAATATATGAGAAAATGATAGTGTACCGACTAAGACATCACCTTTTGCCAAGAACGAGCAGCTGCCAATACGGGTTTATGCCTCAAAAAAGCACTGAAGACTCCCTCTATTCCTTGATGCGACACATCAGGAAAGGGCTTGAACAGAAGAAAACGCTCACTTTGGTGTCGCTGGATATAGAGGGAGCCTTTGACAACGCATGGTGGCCAGCGCTGAGGCTGAGGCTCTATGAGGAGCGGTGCCCCGCCACCATCAGAAAAGTCATGGGCAGTTACCTGGAGGACAGGAAAGTGAAGGTCCGCTATGGTGGAAAAGAGTTTGGCACGAAGACCACCAAAGGCTGCGTTCAAGGTTCAATAGCGGGCCCTACTCTTTGGAACCTTTTGCTCGACCCTCTCCTCAAGGACCTGGAAGGAAGGGGGATATACTGTCAGGCATTCGCCGATGATGTTGTTCTTGTTTTCGAAGGGATAGAAGCCTTAGAAATAGAAATGCAAGCAAACAATACCCTACAACTCATCGAGCTATGGGGACGGAACAACAAATTGAAATTTGCCGCCCACAAAACGAACGCAATGACGATCACAAAGAGGACAAAATATGATGAACCGCGACTCAGCATGGGGGGTATTTCTATAAATATGACTGAGGAAATCAAATTGCTAGGGGTTATAATCGACAAGAAACTAACATTTAATAGACACATCTCGATCCAATGTCAGAAAGTCATAGGTATATATAAGAAATTGGCGAAAGCAGCAAGGGCAAGCTGGGGATTGTCCCCAGAAATAATTCGTACAATATATGTGGCAACGGTCGAACCAATCATTCTCTACGCAGCCAGCGTGTGGGCACCGGCAGCAAGGAAGTTATGCGTGAAAAAGCAGTTGAATATGGTACAACGAGATTTCGCCCAGAAAATCTCCAAGGCCTACCGCACGGTCTCCCTGAACTCAGCGCTGTTGCTAGCTGGACTGCTACCCCTTGACCTTCGGATACAGGAGGTAGCCTCTCTGTACGAGGCCAAGAGGGGGGCGCCACTACCAGGGCTGGGTGACCGGGAGATCGAGCGGATGGCATCAGCGATCAACGCACCTCATCCTGCCACGCACATGGATCTGCAGTTCACAAGCCTGGTCGACGAAGAAGAATTAGTGGCAAACTCTAACTATAGAGTCAAGATCTTCACAGACGGCAGCAAACTAGACGGCAAAGTCGGAGCAGCCCTGTCCATCTGGACTGGAGAAGCCGAGACCAAGCCAGTCAAACTTTGTCTGCCGTCATATTGCACTGTTTACCAGGCCGAGCTGCTGGCGATACGGGAAGCGACCAGGAGGATCGTGGAAATAAGAGCGAACACCTTTGGAATCTACAGCGACTCTATGTCAGCACTCCAGACTGTCACCAACCTCGACTCCCTCCACCCGCTAGCGGTAGAAGCAAGGAGAAACATAGAGACAGCTTCTCGACAGAATAAACAAATTAAATTATTCTGGATAAAAGCCCACGCCGGGTTGGAGGGAAATGAGAGAGCCGATCAACTCGCCAAGGAAGCCGCTGTGGGTTCCAAAAAGAAACCAGACTACGACCTGTGTCCAACGTCATATGTGAAACGCACACTGCGGTTAAGATCGATCCGGGAATGGGACGAAAGGTATCAAACATCCCAGACTGCAAAAACAACTAAGATGTTCTTCCCATCAGCAGCAGATGCCCACAGTACAGTAATGAAACTGGACAAAACATTTTTAACAACTCAAATGTTAACTGGACACGGCGGGTTTGCCGAATATCTACACCGCTTCAAACTCAGAGATAGCCCATCATGCCAATGCGACCCGAGTATTGAAGAGACCGTGCCACATATATTGGCAGAATGCCCATTATATTCGAAACGGAGAAACCAAGTAGAGTACGAACTTGACATAAGCGTCACGATCAATAACCTACCATCGCTAATTAAACTAAAAACCGGCACTGGGTTTATTAAGTACTGCAAAGAAATAATTAAGATTGTTAACAATAGAAATAGTAAGTAAAATATGATGGCCTAATATTTAATAATATTAAAGCAAATCATATATGTATAAATTAAGTGTAATAAAATTTAAGCCCGTAGTATTAAGTTAATGTAAGATTAAAGTTAAGGAATAAAGATTAAATATAAGAAAAATAAAAAATGTAATTATAGTAAAATATCTCCTAGTTAAGATAGTCTGTAAGTAAAATGGAAAATTGAAATAAAATAAAAACACCAGTAGATAATCATTTACCCTAGTACTAGAAATAAATAAAACAATAAAAGTAAGCAATAGTTAGATTAAAAATAAGCCACAGTAGGCGGGCATCCCACCCGCAATTGCAATAAAAGGAGAAGAATGAATGTGTAGTATGCAGAATGAAAGTACGAGAGGCATGAACGCGAGAACTGGTATGAATCAGACGCAATGTTAAAATAGGCTCCGATCACGTTGGAGGTATCAGTAAAAAAAAAAAAAAAAAAAAAAAAAAAAAAAAAAAAAAAAAAAAAAAAAAAAAAAAAAAAAAAAAAAACCTAACCTAACCTAACCTAACCTAACCTAACCTAACCTAACCTAACCTAACCTAACCTAACCTAACCTAACCTAACCTAACCTAACCTAACCTAACCTAACCTAACCTGAAAACATTCACACTAAACGAGAGAACATATACAAACAAAATTAGAGAAATAGTTTAAACAAAAAGGCTAGTAAAATAAATTTGTTTCACAAAATACAATATATAAATAAGTACAAATATACAGCAATCAAAGGAAATGTCTACACTTAGGGTTATTTAATAAAATAAATTAGTGTCTTTAAATACGCTAAATGTGAAAAAGTAAATGAATAGTAACACAGATACAGTAGCGGGAGTCCCACCCGGCTAAGAATGTTAAGAATGAAAGAATGAAGAATGACAGAGTGAAGCTTGAAAGTGCGAAGGAGAACAATGCAAAAACATGAATAAATGAGACAATTAGAAAAACAAGGTCCCGTTGTTCTCATGAACGGGGAAAAGCATTAAAAAAAAATAAAAAAAAAAAAAAAAAAAAAAAAAAAAAAAACTAACCTAACCTAACCTAACCTAACCTAACCTAACCTAACCTAACCTAACCTAACCTAACCTAACCTAACCTAACCTAACCTAACCTAACCTAACCTAACCTAACCTAACCTAACCTAACCTAACCTAACCTAACCTAACCTAACCTAACCTAACCTAACCTAACCTAACCTAACCTTTTTTTTTTTTTTTTTTTTTTTTTTTTTTTTTTGCGCTGGGAAAAAATGCATTACGCATACCTCCCGCTCGGGGGAGCGGGGGGCTATGTGGGACTCCCCGAGCTAAGCCCGGTATACCCACTAAAACGACCCAGCGGCATTCCCGCATCGTCTTACTGGAGGGGGACTGGGAGACCGGCGCAGCCTTTGCGTCCAGTCCTCCTCCGACGAACACCCACCCAACCCATCACGCCCTCCCCGTAGGGAGAGGGCCGGGAATGACGGACGAAGGCGGTGACGAGTGCAATGCGGGCAGAGGCACCCCCGTGCCGGTCGCCCGCCCGTCACCACCAGGAGGAGGGAGAAGACGACCTCTTCTCCGACCTCTCCTTCGTCTTCGGAGCGGCGCAGCGAGAGGGTCTTCCTCACGCGCGCGCTCCGCCGCCTCCTTTTGCGAGATGACATCCTCGCAGAAGGAGGCGACCGCTGCCCAAGACTCCTCGCTCTCCAGCATGGATTTGACCACGCCGGGGAGCGAGAGGTCCTGTCCGATCTCCGCAATGAGACTACGGCGCCGCTCGGACCAAGCTGGGCACACCTCGAGAGTGTGCTGCGCATTGTCTTCCGCGGCGCCGCAGTCGTGGCACGCCGCAGTCTCCTCCCTCCCGATCCGGTGCAGGTACGAGCCAAAACAGCCGTGTCCTGACAGCACCTGCACCAGACGGAAGGAGAGGAAACCGTGTCGCCTCTCGAGCCAATCCTGCAGGACCGGAACGAGTGCGTCCAGGGTACGGCGGCCAAAGGTGGCGGCGGCGAGATCCTGCGTCCAGTGGACCACAATGGCGTCTCTCGCCTCCCTCCGCACGGCCTCCCTCTCTTCCGCGATGGGGCGCTCCCCGAGCGCTTTCCGGCGCGCCGTCCATTCGTACACTCTGGCGAGCACCCACGCCTCCAACTCCCAAGGAGGGGTGCTGGGCAGAGCGCACGCCGCCGAAAAGCCTACCGAGGGGTAGGCCCTCGCAACCCGCAGTGCGATGGCCCTTTGAGGCCTGCAACCTAACCTAACCTAACCTAACCTAACCTAACCTAACCTAACCTAACCTAACCTAACCTAACCCAGTTCCCCCCCGTCCGTCGTGGAGATCAGTCGCAAAAACACGTTGCTCCACTTTTAAAAATTCGAAAAAGTGGTATTTTTTGAAGATAGAGTCAAGTGCGATACATCAAAATTTGCGTCTCAACGCGGCGCGTGTGTTGGTGAAAGTGCCTTGTGTGTGAAAACTCCCAGTGGAAAGTTATTCAAGAAAAACCGTCAAAGTTGGGTGACCGAAATCTTTCGGAGCCCTCTAACTCCGGCGCGTCTGGACATATCGCCGAAATTTAAACTGCCCACTGTGGAAGACACCGAGGCGCATCTTTTGACACCACGCGATTCAAAATCCGCCCGCGCAATCAGGAAAAAACCACGAAATTGAAAAATTTGTAACCTCAATTGTCACCACGAGGTCAGAGATCCAGAGGTCACAGAGACTCTATAAATTTATGACGGATGCAGCTTACCAAGACTAGCTGAAAACCTTTTTGACTGGATTTTTATCCCCACCACAACCGAAGAAATTACCATTAGAAGACCTGAACTTTGAACCTTTCTACCCAAAAATCTCCAGGCAGGACCCCACTTTTTTATTGCTGTTCCTGCTGCGCGCTAAATTGAAGAAAGGATTAGAAGTAAGAATAAAATTTTATGGACATTTATTATATAGAATAAAGTTAAAAAAGTGAAATTTTCGGTTTTTAGTTAAAAATTGTACATTTAATTGCAATAATTCAAAATTTTATTTTAGCATATTGTAGAACTATAATTAACATAAATTTAGATATTTTTTTTTCAAAATTTTTGCGTTAGTACTTTTAAAGTAATTGATTTTTTCCTGTTTTTTCCAAATTATTTAAAATATAAGTGTTATAAAATTATTTTGACATTGGGATAGTGTTCCTCAAGCTCAGCCCGACTGCTTGAGCCCAAAGTTCGAGGATCCAGCCCCAGAATCGGCCAAGATAGCTTTTTTCCGCCATCTTGGTTTCTTGGGTTGTCGGATATAATAATTAATATCTCCGTAACTATTGGGCCCAGAAAGTCGGGATTTTCACAGTTGGTAACAACATAGTAAGGGGGACATTTTGTGCTCATTTTCAGGCGTTTTCAGGACCTGAAAATTTTCAGCCCTGAAACTATTTTTGCCGGATAGGGGAAGTCAAGCCGGGTATCGTATTCGAGACCGCACTTCGCTGCGACAAACGGTTGCGGAGTTACAGCCATTTAAATTTGGCTTTTGACAGCTGGGCGGCCATCTTTAAAAACTTTGGCCAGCCATAACTCCGGAGCCGGTGGTCGAGGAGAGTTGCGGATTGCGTAGCGATACTCTGGGGAACAACCTCTATCTATTTCGGCCTTTTTCAGGCCGATTGGAGCTGAAAATTTTCAGGCGCCGGGAAGCACTTGCGCGCGTCGGAGCGGGTCGAGTCGAGACGAACGGCCCAAATCCGGACTTTCTGCGGCCTCAGGAAGGGAAGTTATACCTGTTTGAAACTTGAATTTGACAGTTCTCGAACTGTCAAACAGAATTTTGGAGCCGGATAACTCCCGAACTAGGGGTCGTGGAGCGACCGGATTTTCTTTATGGGCATCGTCCGGACCGTCTCTACCCGATTCGCGCATTTTCAGGAGTTTTCAGGACCTGAAAAATTTGAGGCCTGAAACCAACCTCACTCGATAGGTCTCTGCGAGCCTACCCGGAAGAGCCCAAACACGGTGGTATTCGGACAAGTGGTTCCGGAGAAAACCACTGTTAACCAAATCGCGGCCACCATCTTGGGTTGGTTGCCGAAATTTCAAACCGGGTTTTCTCGGGAGCCCCTTGGGCTAGGGTGCCTGTGTTTGGGTTCATTGGAAGGGGCTCGGGGAGACCTACCCAGTGGACGGTAGAGATTGACTCTACGTAGAGTCAAAAATTTTTTGACTCTACTTTTCAAAATTTTTTCTACGTAGTAGGGTTCTTGGAGGCTCCTTGACACCAGACCTAGTTCTAGCATCTAGTTTAAGACAAATAGAGCTAAACTCTATAAATATAAGACTTTGTTTTGTACTGTTTGTCGGCAAACCTTGCACGACAGTTGACACACTTACCTGTTTCAAAGTGTTGACTGCACCGCTGACCTCCACCGCTGAGCCGCAAACACCACCTGAAACAAAAATAATAAATTAGAATAGAGATCGACAAGATTCATTCTGAATCTTACTTATTTTATACAGTTTTCCTTTTTATTCTTACGTGTATTGTTTTGTTGACCGGGTATCCTTTACAATACCCTATTAACACTGACGAGAACTATCTTATCCTAAAACTCGCCGACAAAATGATGCTGGGATTACGCACACCTGTGAAAAAGGCACTAGTAAATAAACAAAGCAAAAGCCCACAGAGTGGAGCGGAAGAGGCAGGTTCCTCTTCCCCGGTATCCTGCTTAGAAACGGCAATCAGCCCGACAAAGACTGTAACATCAAGTCCAATAAAGAGATCAGGCCAAACACCACCTACCTCCATACCGACACGCACACTAAACGCGGAACCGAAACCGAAGCCACAGACTAGCGCGTCGATCACTGCTGGACCCCGCAGAGTGTCAACGGATCGCCCACTCACGACAACCACCTATGTGAGTAGGACAAAGGAGGCGGTAGTCTGCATCACCAAAGTGAGGCGACACCTTGAAGAATCTAAGAACCTGAAAAAGGAAATAAAAACAGGAGTAATGGAAGCATCAGAGAGACTGTACCATCTAGTAAGAGAAAGCGAGGCCGAGGCAAAAAGAGGAAACAAGAAAGTAAGCGAGACGGATATGAAAGAGATAGAGATAGGTATAGTAGAGAATGAATGTGGAGCTTCGATTGTGCCAACAAACAACCAAGAGATGAGTCAGCTTATGGTGAAAATAGAGGAACACTATAAACTGCTGCAGGAGAGCACCAAACAGATGGAGGAGCTCAAGACAACAATCGAAGCACAGAAAGAAAGATCGAGGAATGTAGAGCCATCCACATATGCTGGAGTGGCGGCCGCCGGGAGCAGCAAGACGCTGGAAAAGCGAACGCTGCACTCGGTCGTCATCACATCCAGCAATGAGGAGGATTCAGGAGAGGAAGTTTATGAAAAGGTAAGACAGGCAGTAGATGCAAAAGAAGGATGGATACAAGTGGGAAAGGTAAGAAAGGGGAAAAATAGGAAAGTAATAATGGGGTTTGAATCGAAGGAAGAAAGAGAGAAACTGAAAGAAAGATTAAGTAAGAATGGAGCCGGGCTCGCCGTGGAGGAAGTGAAAAACAAAGACCCGATGCTAATCCTTAGGGACGTCCTATCGATTAATACCGACGAGGACGTCCTAAAGGCTTTGAAAAACCAGAACCGGGATGTTTTTCACGGCCTCGACGGCGAGACAGGCAGGGTTGAGGTGAAGTTTAGGAAAAGGGCAAGAAATCCGCACACTGGGCATATAGTGGTAAGTGTTTCACCGATCGTCTGGAGAAGGGCAACAGAAAAAGGTCATGTTTATATTGACCTGCAGCGTATCAGGGTCGAAGACCAGACCCCACTAATGCAGTGCATGCGTTGCCTGGGCTTCGGGCATAGCAAGAAAATATGTACGGAATCAGTTGACCTATGTAGCCATTGTGGAGGTCCTCACCTAAGAGCAGAATGCCCCGAGATGTTGACAGGAGTACCAGCAGCCTGTAGAAACTGCAAAAAAGCAAATAGTACCCAAATAGACCACAACGCATTTAGCACAGGATGCCCACAGCGTCGCAAATGGGACGAGTTGGCACGAGCATCTGTTGCGTATTGCTGAGGGCCCCCCGGTGAGAAAAACAGCTTACAGATTCGCCCAGTCAAACCTGCAACGGAAAAAACTAGCCACCACGGAAATGTACGTAGAAGCGGAAAAGCGTGGTATAGCAGTAGCGCTCATCCAGGAACCCTACACCGGCAACTCAAAAGTAGTAAAGAGTCAGAGAGGAGTTAGAGTCTTCCAGAGCACCAACCCGGGAGAAGGGACTGTCAAGGCGGCAATTGCCATCTTTGACAGCGACATAAATGTAGTACAGTACCCTAGACTTACCACTAATAACATCGCTGTGGTGGGGCTTCGGACTGGTGCGTGGGAGATAACGCTCGTATCGCTCTACTTTGAGCCTGACAAGCCGATTGAACCATATCTGGAACATCTAAAAAGGGTAGAGCTAGCAAACGGAACTAAGCCACTGATTATCGGAGGAGACGTCAACGCAAAAAATACGTGGTGGGGTAGTCCAACCATCGACAGCAGAGGCGAAGAAGTATGTGGAACACTCGGTGAGCTAGGGCTGCATATACTCAATACAGGGGAAATCCCGACCTTCGACACAATTAGAGGAGGACAGCGCTATAGCAGCTACGTGGACATCACAGCCTGCACAACGAACATACTGGGTCTAGTGGAGGACTGGAAGGTAGAGGAAAATCTTACGAGCTCCGATCACAACGGCATAGTCTTTAACGTCCAGCTCAAAAAATCAAAAGGAATCAGAGTAGAGAGAACAACGAGATTATACAACACTAAAAAAGCTAATTGGGAGACGTTTCATGAGAAACTTAACCAACTAACAATAGAATACAAAATAACTAAAACAGACATACAAGAAGTAAATAACACAAAACAAATTGATACAATCACAAATAACTACACAAAAGCAATAAAAGAAGCATGTGAGGCTGCAATGCCGATTAAAAATAATAAAGAAAGACTTACCTTGCCGTGGTGGTCGGAGAAACTCGAAAGACTAAAGAGAGAAGTCACCACAAAAAGACGAAGAATCCGCTGCGCTGCTCCTATCCGAAGGTCGAAGGTCGTTGGAGAGTACCTGAAACAGAAAGAAGAGTATGAATTAGAAGCGGCTAAAGCCCTAACGGAGAGCTGGAAGAAATTTTGTTGTAAGCAGGATAGGGAGGGGGTTTGGGAGGGGATATATAGGGTTATAGGAAGGACTACAAATAGAGAGGAAGATCTACCGATGGTAAAGGAGGGAGAAGAACTGGACGCAAAAGGATCCGTGAAATATATAACGGAAACCTTCTACCCGGAGGACCTACATAATGTTGACAATGATTATCATCGTCATATTAGAGTAGAGGCCGACAGAATCAACATAGAGGAAGACAACGACAACCAGGATCCACCTTTCACCATAATGGAACTAAAGGAAGCCAGCGAGTCCTTTAACCCCAAAAAAGCCCCGGGAATAGATGGTCTAACAGCAGATATCTGTAGCCGCGCCATTGGCAGCGCGCCGGAGACGTTCCTTGCCCTTTTAAACCAGTGCCTAAGACACAGTCATTTTCCGGAGTCTTGGAAGGAAGCAACGGTAGTAGTGTTAAGGAAACCAGGAAAGACAGATTACACTACCCCCAAATCGTACAGACCAATAGGCCTTTTACCGGTCCTGGGAAAAATTTTTGAGAAGATGTTGGTGGCCCGCCTCAGGTTTCATATCCTACCTCGGATGAGTACTCGCCAATACGGATTCATGCCACAGAGGAGCACCGAAGACTCTCTCTATGTTCTAATGAAGCACATTCGAACTAAGATAGACCAAAAGAAAATAGTCACACTGGTATCACTGGACATAGAGGGGGCCTTCGATAGCGCCTGGTGGCCGGCTATCAGGGTCCGGTTGGCTGAGGAAAAGTGCCCGGCGAATCTGAGGAGGGTCATCGACAGCTACCTCAGGGACAGAAAGGTAAGGGTACGATACTCAGGAGAGGAATACACAAAGGAAACAAATAAGGGATGTGTACAAGGCTCAATAGGGGGACCAATATTGTGGAATCTTCTCCTGGATCCACTCCTGAAAAACCTGGACAGACGACGGGACTACTGTCAAGCTTTCGCGGACGACGTCATTCTTGTCTTCGATGGTGACACAGCGTTGGAGATTGAGCAAAAAGCCAACGCCGCTCTCGAAAATGTTCGGACGTGGGGTGTTGAGAACAAGTTAAAGTTTGCCCCACATAAAACCAGTGCAATGGTAATGACGCGGAAACTCAAATTCGACACCCCGAGGCTGAGCATGGGCGGGATCGACATAACGATGGCAAATGAAATCAAACTGCTGGGTGTCACCATCGACGACAAGCTGACCTTTAACACACATGTGTCCAATATCTGTAGGAAGGCAATAGGGATACACAAACAGCTATGTAGAGCGGCACGGGTGAGCTGGGGTCTGAACCCCGAGGTCATTAAAATAATATACGTTGCAACGATCGAACCGATCATCTTGTACGCGGCTAGTGCATGGGCTCCGGCGGCGAACAAGTTGGGAGTTATCAAGCAGCTGGGCGCCGTGCAACGCGGAATTGCACAAAAAATGTGCAAAGCCTATCGCACCGTTTCTCTAAATTCAGCCCTAGTGCTGGCTGGGATACTCCCCTTGGACCTCAGAATTCGTGAGGTGGCCTCGTTATACGAAGCCAAGAGGGGAGTGCCCCAGCCAGTACTGGTGGGCAGGGAGGTGGAGCGAGTAACCCCCGCACTGGAATCCCCACATCCTGCTAGGCGTATTGACCTGGAGTTCGTTAACCTGGTGGACCGTGAGCAGGTGGGGGCTAGCGCCAGCCTGGAAGTTAAAATCTTTACCGATGGGAGTAAGATAGGGGGGCGCGTCGGTGCCGCTTTATCTATATGGAGGGGCGACACTGAGGCACGCGCTATCAAGTTGGCGCTGCCGGACTACTGCACGGTCTATCAGGCGGAACTTCTGGCAATATGCCGGGCAACTAGGGAGATACAGAAGCAATCGGCGTCCAGCTGCGGGATCTACAGCGACTCCATGGCGGCCCTCCAGACAGTGAAAAACCACAGCTGCCTTCATCCCCTGGCGGTGGAAGCCAGGGATAACCTAACATCCATATCCCACCAGAACAAGGTAGTCAAATTGTTCTGGATAAAGGCACACGCAGGGTTTGAGGGCAACGAGAGAGCGGATCAGCTGGCAAAGGAGGCCGCCATGAACAGCAAGAGGAGGCCCGACTATGATCTGTGTCCGGTTTCATTTATCAAGCGACATATACGAGCAACGACGCTTGATGAATGGAATCGGAGATACACCTCGGGTGGGACTGCCTCGGTAACCAAGATGTTCTTCCCTGACGCGGTGGCGGCGTACAGGGTGATCCGCAAGATCAACGTGGGCGCATTAACCACACAAATTATGACGGGGCACGGTGGGTTCTCAGAATACTTGAACCGATTCAAGTGTAAGGAGAGCCCATCGTGCGTCTGTGACCCCGGGGTCAACGAATCCGTACCCCATGTGCTATGCGACTGTCCGGTGTTTGCGACTGAGCGGTTTAAATTAGAAAATGAAATAGATATAGGCATTAAAATAGATAACATAAAATATATAATAAGTAGCAAACAAAGAAATAAGTTTATTGATTACTGCGAAAAAATTTGTAAAATAGTTATAGCAAGAAACAAGACGACATAAACTATGTTTCCAATATATTGTATAATATATAAAGAAAGCATAGACATTAAGAAAAGGTATATTGTAATAAGAATAAGTAGTAACTAAGATGAAATAGCATAAGAAATTGAACTGTTAGATTAAGTTATTAATAAGGATATAATGTAAATAAAGCAAAAAACAACAGGCCCTACTCATTTCCCCGGAAAGAATAATGGAAATAAAAATAAGAATATAGCTAGCATAGGAATTATAGAATAGAATAGTAATGGGAGTCCCACCCATCTAGAACAAAAGATGATGAATGAAAGAAAGAAATAGTATGAGGCATGAAAGTGCGAGAGGCATAAATGATAGAACTGGAATGCAAGTGGATTAGATTATTAAGGTCTCTGGAAAAACACCAGAGGAGATAGTTCAGAATAAAAAAAAAAAAAAAAAAAAAAAAAAAAAAAAAAAAAAAAAAAAAAAAAAAAAAAAAAAAAAAAAAACCTAACCTAACCTAACCTAACCTAACCTAACCTAACCTAACCTAACCTAACCTAACCTAACCTAACCTAACCTAACCTAACCTAACCTAACCTAACCTAACCTAACCTAACCTAACCTAACCTAACCTAACCTAACCTAACCTAACCTAACCTAACCTAACCTAACCTAACCTAACCTAACCTAACCTAACCTAACCTAACCTAACCTAACCTAACCTAACCTAACCTAACCTAACCTAACCTAACCTAACCTAACCTAACCTAACCGTGATATCTTTGACTCCTGTAGTGCGTTTTTGAAGCGGTTTTCGATCCCGATCGTCCTAACTAGGCGACCGCTGACCTACAGTCACATAAAAATTGACCTCCCCTTAAGGGTTTTTTGATTTCGACACTTACCCCTATTTTCAAAATTTTTCAATCTTCAAAATTTTATATCTCCTAAACCTAACGATAGATTTCTTTTCTGTTTGCGGAATCCAGTTCTCGCCAAGATTACCTAGGTTTTACTGCGCTGTGCGCGATTTTAAAACCCACCAGGTCGCTGAAAACTCGGGTTTTTCGTTAAAAATCGTGGTTTTTTGAGGTTTTTCGACCATAATCAAAATTTTTTGTTCTAAAAGTAGTGCTGAAAACCTCGCTGCGAGCTCGCCCGCGTCGAGACGCGTCTCCCGACACCTCGCACGACCCGCTTGCTCGTAGAAAATTTTGCCCGCCCACCCGCCCTTTTTTCTATAGGGAAGGCAGACAAAGATATTGCAAAATATTTTTATTTTTGACTTTGCTCCGCAACTGAAAGCCCGGGCCGAAACAACATTTTCTTCTGACTTGCGGCCACTCTAGCACCATTTTTCGGGGCAGAGGAGCCTTATTTAGTTTTTTGTTTGACTTATATTTTATATTTCTTGACGTGACTATACCTTTTGTATAGTCACTTTTGAACTTTGACCTCAATTAATTATATTTTTTGATTCTTGATTTGACTACTGATCCCCCCTTTACAGGGACTCAGTCGTACCGTATTTTTCTTTTTGTCCTCTGACGATTGGTTGTTGGAGTCTTTCCGAGCTTGAACATGTTCCGTACCCCAGCCAAATCTGCCGTGAGCTCGCAGGGCTCTGCGGCTTCACCGAGATCTGCGGAGAGGGCTGGGCCTTCCGGTTTGAGTGTGAGGCGAAGTATCGGGGAATGGGAAGCCGGGAAGGCAGAGCCTCAGGCAAAGTCCCCGGCCAACCCAAAGCCAGACGCCACTCCACCACCACCACTCACCGTTACCAAAAAGGGACCCAGCTCTCTAATTACTCGTCGAGCTCTCGTGGAAGCTGCAAGAGTCTCTGATTCAGCCGACACAAACTCACCGCCAAAGCCTAGCTACGGGGACCGAACGGCTGAAGCGAAAGCCTGCCTGATAAAAGCGAAACTTCACCTAAACAGTTCACGGAACACAAAAACAGAGATCAAGATGGGTGTAATCCAAGCTGCGGAAAGACTTTACCAGCTGGTAAAGGAGATCGAGTCTGAGCTGAAGGTGGAAAGGCGTAAACCCACCACGGAAGGACCTGTGAGGGCTGAGTCCGAACCGGTCGACACGCAGCCAACCTTTGACCCGAGTGACATAATGCACTCAATAGAGAAACACTCTCAGCTCCTCGTCGAAAGTAACAAGAAGATAGAGGAGCTGAGGGTGACTCTAGATCACCGGGCCAAAGCCACTGAAGACGGCAAAACTTACGCGAGTGTGGCCGCAGCACAGGGTGCAAAGTCACTGCCAGCGTGCAGTACTTTGCACTCGGTAGTGGTCACCTCGAAGGACGAACTGGAGACCGGGGAGGAAGTCCTGAACAGGGTCCGGAAGGTGGTGAACGCAAAGGAGGGGTGGATCAAGGTAGAGAAGGTCAGAAAGGCCAAGGATAGAAAAATCATTATAGGTCTGGAAAGCAGGGAGGAAAGGACCAAGCTAAAGGATTGCATCCAAAAAGAAGGAGCCAACCTCACTGTCGAGGAAGTCAAGAACAAGGACCCGCTTCTGATTCTCAAGAACGTCTTGGTTATTAATACCGACGAAGACGTCCTCAAAGCCCTGAGAAATCAGAACCGGAGTGTTTTTGACGGCCTCGACAGTGAGGAGAGCAGAGTGACGGTCAAATACCGAAGACGGACAAGAAATCCTCATGTGGGGCACGTCATAGTATGCGTCTCGCCCACCATCTGGCGACGTGCATTGGACATAGGGAGCGTGCACATTGATCTTCAGCGTGTAAGGGTCGAAGATCAGACCCCGCTCGTCCAATGCACCCGCTGCCTAGGGTTCGGCCACGGAAAGCGGTTCTGCAAGGAGCCTGCGGACCTATGCGGCCACTGCGGCGGACCCCACATGAGGCCAGATTGTCCGGATTGGGTATCGGGCTCACCACCTGTGTGTCGTAACTGCGAGCAGGCAAAAGTCGAGCGTGGTCCGCCACACAACGCATTCAGCCACGACTGCCCAGTACGGCACAAATGGGATCAGATAGCCCGATCGACCGTCGCTTACTGCTAAAGGCTCCTTAAAGACTGATAAGCTGCATTGGGAAGAGGCGACCTTTGGCTTTGTTCGAGGGAGGCGGCACAACGGACGTGTAGGCGACAACACTTGCTCAAAGATTATATTGGAGTGCATGCATGGCCTGAGGGTTGATGATGAGGCAGCGAACTTGGATCACTGCGGCATTGCTTTTGGTTTACTACTCAATTGGTCCAAGTTTCGTAAGAAACTTGGCCAATTGAAAATGGATTTAAAACTCGAAATAATTAAAAATGCTGAGGAGGTGCCGTGGTGGTCCAAGAAAATCGTTGACAAGCCTGGCATCGTCATTTCCAAAAGCCTGAGAAGCCGTCGTGTTGCCGAAACCCGGAGAACGAGGGTCCAGAAAGAGTACCTGCAATCAAAAGAGGTTTTAGCTTCAGTTAAAAATGAAAATATTACGATAGCTTTAGAATGTTTTAAGAATAGTTTAAGTGTAAAGAAAAAGCGACTAGATTAAGTAAATATGCTAGCATGATATAATGTAGTATATTAGTGGCTAGCATAGATTAAAATAAGGTGTAAAATTAGTAGATTTAAAACAATATTCTAAATAAGAAATTAGCTTAAGATGTTACTAAGTACGTTAATTATTATAGGTTTATATATAGATAAAAACAGAAAATAAAATAAAAAACTGACTAACCCAAAGTTAAAGTTACCCTTAAATAGGCAATAAAAATAAAAATCACTTAGATAATAAATATAGATTAAAATATAGATTGTATATTAAGATAAGTTTTTGTTGGTATGTCCCCTTGCCTTTCGATAAATGCAGTAAATCCACTTTTCAAAATTAGTTAGACAAATGTAATAATATATCTAATTAAATGTAAGTCTAAAACAGTCTCTGATTATGTCAGAGGACAACAGGCGTGGCAGGAGTGGGTTTTAGCCGGTAAGAGTCCGGCACTGCCCCTACCGTCTCACAGTGTGGGCGGTAGAGGCGTCCATGAGGATTTCCCTCTCCTGCCAAAACAAAAAAAAAAAAAAAAAAAAAAAAAAAAAAAACCTAACCTAACCTAACCTAACCTAACCTAACCTAACCTAACCTAACCTAACCTAACCTAACCTAACCTAACCTAACCTAACCTAACCGGAGATATCTCAGACTCCTGAAAAGCTTTTTTGAAGCGGTTTTCGACAGTAATCATTATAAATAGGCCTCCGCCAACCAACTGACGCAAAATATTTGACTTTCCTGCAAGGGTGGTTTTATTTTAGTACTTACCCCTATTTTTCAAAATTTTACATCTTTAAAAATTAATAACTCACAAACCTTACGTTATATTTCTGTTTTGTTTTCTGAATCGAGTTTTCGCCATACTAACCTAGGTTTCCCGGCGCTGCGCGCGAATTGAAACCCTTCCAGGTCGCTGAAAACTCGGTTTTTCCATTAAAAAACGTGGTTTTTTGAGGTTTTTTGACCACAATTAAAGTTTTTTCTTCCAAAAGTAGTGCTGAAAACCTTACAGTGAGCTTGCCCGCGCCGAGACGCGTCTTTTGACACCTCGCACGCCCCGCTAGCTCGCATATATCTGCAAAAAACTTAAATTTTATTAAATTCCATACATAGGTACATATAGCTGAAACTACCTTAGGAAGCACCGTCGAAACACAAATCGAGATATCTCAGACTCCTGAAAAGCTTTTTTGAAGCGGTTTTCGACAGTAATCATTATAAATAGGCCTCCGCCAACCAACTGACGCAAAATATTTGACTTTCCTGCAAGGGTGGTTTTATTTTAGTACTTACCCCTATTTTTCAAAATTTTACATCTTTAAAAATTAATAACTCACAAACCTTACGTTATATTTCTGTTTTGTTTTCTGAATCGAGTTTTCGCCATACTAACCTAGGTTTCCCGGCGCTGCGCGCGAATTGAAACCCTTCCAGGTCGCTGAAAACTCGGTTTTTCCATTAAAAAACGTGGTTTTTTGAGGTTTTTTGACCACAATTAAAGTTTTTTCTTCCAAAAGTAGTGCTGAAAACCTTACAGTGAGCTTGCCCGCGCCGAGACGCGTCTTTTGACACCTCGCACGCCCCGCTAGCTCGCATATATCTGCAAAAAACTTAAATTTTATTAAATTCCATACATAGGTACATATAGCTGAAACTACCTTAGGAAGCACCGTCGAAACACAAATCGAGATATCTCAGACTCCTGAAAAGCTTTTTTGAAGCGGTTTTCGACAGTAATCATTATAAATAGGCCTCCGCCAACCAACTGACGCAAAATATTTGACTTTCCTGCAAGGGTGGTTTTATTTTAGTACTTACCCCTATTTTTCAAAATTTTACATCTTTAAAAATTAATAACTCACAAACCTTACGTTATATTTCTGTTTTGTTTTCTGAATCGAGTTTTCGCCATACTAACCTAGGTTTCCCGGCGCTGCGCGCGAATTGAAACCCTTCCAGGTCGCTGAAAACTCGGTTTTTCCATTAAAAAACGTGGTTTTTTGAGGTTTTTTGACCACAATTAAAGTTTTTTCTTCCAAAAGTAGTGCTGAAAACCTTACAGTGAGCTTGCCCGCGCCGAGACGCGTCTTTTGACACCTCGCACGACCCGCTAGCTCGCAAAAAATTTTGCCCACCCACCCACCCTGTTCTATATAGGGAAGGTAGAGAAGAATATTGTTGAAAACTTTTATTTTTGATTTTGCTCCGCAGTGGTAAGCCCGGGCAAAAACAACTTTTTCGATCGTTTTGCGGCCACTGTAGCACCAGGTTCTGGAGCAGAGGAGCCTTTCTATAGGATATTTTGGACGTATCTACATAGACTTGTTATTCTGACTCACCCTTAGGGTGAACCGACGATTTATCCCTCAACTTGCTGGCCCCCTCTTTACAGGGACCAGTAATTTTAACAGTGTGTATAGTTTACATCTTATCTGACCTTTGACGAATATCTTTACATTTAAAATAATTATTTATGCGTTGATTTTATTCTGATTTTATTATATTATTACGTCTTCTGATCCCCCCTTTACAGGGACCAGCAATATTAATCGTAATTATTTAGTTTTAAATTTTTGACTTACGTTTATTGACGCAATTATTATTGTAAATTTAAAATAATTATTTATATTTTGATTTGTAATTTAATATACTATTAGGTCTCCTGATCCCCCTTTTACAGGGATCAGAGACTTCTGTGTGTACCCTGACCATATTTTAATTTACCCGTTTTCCCCCCTACCATCAACATGTTTGGGATCAGGACTCCAATCGTCAAGAAGACCAAGGCCGCGGAGGAGAGCTTGGACTCGGGGAGTTCAAACACCGACCAAGCGGGCCCCTCGGTGAGGCGCAGTATTGGGGAGTTGGAGGCTGAAACGCGTAAAGCAGTCCAGCCTCTCAAGACGCCATCCCCCACCAAGAAGGCCCCCATGACTACACCCCCCAAGCTCAAGTCCAAGGCCGCGGTATCGAAGGAGGAGAAACGGAACATGGATAGTTCGCCGCCCTGCTCGCAGCCGGCTCGGTACCTTAATAGGACCTCGGAGGCGAAGGCCTGCCTCTCGAAAGCCAAAATCCAGCTGGTGAGTTCTCGAAACCTGAAGAAGGAAATCAAGGATGAGATCACCAAGGCGGTGGAGAGGCTCTACCAGCTGGTGAAAGAGGCAGAGGCCGATAGAGGACCAGTTACCGAGCCGGAGCACCAGGGCGGCGGTCCCAGGGAACTGACGCCGAGCGCAGCTGTTCCGACAGAGCTCATGAAGGAACTCATGGAGAACCTCCAGCAGCACAATAAGGCGCTGGAGGAATGCCAAGAGCATACACGGGCTCTGTCGGAACAACTTAAGCAAGCTCCCACACCCGCATACGTCCCTGGCCTGGGGCCAACTTTCGCCGAAGTCGCCAGCTCGCGGCAGCACACGCAGAGGCCTCTTCACTCGGTGGTCGTTTCATCAAAAAACGATCAAGACACCGGTGAAGAGGTCGTTGCGAAGCTGCGAACCGCAGTTGATGCGAAAAACGAAGGCACGCAGGTGGAGCGCCTGCGGAAGGCCAGGGACCAAAAGGTCGTGGTCGGGTTCAAGACACGGGAGGAGATGACGAGGGTGGCTGACCGAATAAAAAGAGCAGGGGACCTAGTGGTCGAAGAAGTCAAAAACAAGGACCCCCTCGTCATCATTAAAGACGTGCTCTCTTGCCACACGGACGTGGAGGTCATCGCAGCGCTTAAGCGCCAGAACCACCATCTGGTTGGGGATATACCTGCGGACGATGTTAGGATCTCGGCAAGATACCGTCGTAAGACGCGAAACCCGCATACTTGCCACATCGTCCTGCAGGTGTCCCCAGCAATTTGGCAGAGGCTAACGACGGCGGGCCGAGTGCACATAGACCTGCAGAGGGTGCGTGTACTGGACCAGTCACCACTGGTGCAGTGCACGCGCTGTCTGCGGTACGGGCATAGCCGAAAACTGTGCACGGAGCCCGCCGACCTTTGCGTTCACTGCGGTGACCCCCACTTACGAGTGGACTGCCCCTTGCTGTCGGCAGCAGAGGTGCCCAAGTGCCGCAATTGCGTTTTGGCGAAACTGGGCAAATCGGACCACAACGCCTTCGACAGTGCGTGCCCGATCCGCGTCAAGTGGGACGCATTGGCGCGCCTGTCGGTGGCCTATTGCTAAGGTGGTCCCGGTTGCACCAGTAGCCGCCCCCGATGTTCGCTCGAGCTATAAGGTAATCCAAGCGAATCTGCAGAGGAAGAATTTAGCAACCCAAGAGCTCCTCATCGTGGCAAGCGAGCGTAGGGTTGCTTTCGCACTGCTCCAGGAGCCGTATGTGGGCGGAATTAAAAGGATGCGAGACTACCGAGGAGCGAGAGTCTACCAGTGCGCGGAAGTAGGAAGTGGAACTGTGAAGGCGGCCATCGTCGTCTTCGACGATGACCTGGACGTCACACAGTGTCCGGAACTCACCACCAACAACATCGTGGTGGTGAGGATCCGAACCCGCGCCTGGGAAATCGCAGTAGTCTCCTTCTACTTTGAACCAGACCAGCCCATAGGGCCATACCTGGAGCACCTCAAGCGGATTCGCGAGGAGATGCCACAGCTCGAGGCGATCGTGGGCGGCGACGCCAACGCAAAAAGCACATGGTGGGGCAGCTCTGTCATCGACAGCAGGGGTGAGGAATTTGCGGGGACATTGGAGGAAATGGGCTTGCAGATACTCAACGTCGGCAACACTCCGACCTTCGACACCATCAGAGGCGGCCAGTCCTTCACCAGTTTCGTTGACGTAACAGCGTGTTCAACGGAAATGTTGGGACTGGTGGAGGACTGGAGAGTTGACGAAGGCATCACGAGCTCGGACCACAACGGTATTGTATTTCAAATTCACCTACAAAAATCTAAAGGCACGCAAACAAATAGAAACACTAGAATATACAACACCAGGAAAGCAAATTGGAGCCAGTTTCATGAGAAACTGGCCCAATTACAAATAGAGCAAAATTTTAACATAGACCAAATAACTAAAATTAATAATACAACAGATTTGGAAAAAACAATATACACATACATAAATTTTATAATTAAGACGTGCGAACAGACTATTCCAAAACATAAAAATAGTAACGAAATAACAATACCGTGGTGGTCCACTGAGCTCGCCGAACTGATGACCGACGTCAACACTAAGAGACGCCGCATACGATGTGCTGCGAAGGTTCGGAGACAAAAAGTCGTCGAGGAGTACCTGCAAGCGAAGGAGAAGTATGAGTCCCACGCCAAGAGAGCACAAACGGACAGTTGGAAGGCGTTCTGTCAGAAACAAGACAGGGAGGGCGTCTGGGAGGGGATTTATAGGGTCATCGGTCGGACCTCCAAAAGGCACGAAGACCTGCCCCTGGTTAAAGACGGAGTGTCACTCAACCCGCAAGATTCGGCTCGACTTCTGGCCGAGACCTTCTACCCCGAAGACCTGGAAGCAGCGGATAATGACGACCACCGTCGGACTCGAGAAGCGGCCAGTTGTGTAAACGAGTGGTCGCATGATGAATATCATGACCCACCGTTTACGCTTCTGGAGCTGAGGTCCGCGGTGGAAAGCTTTAATCCCAAGAAGGCACCCGGGGCGGATGGTCTCACAGCCGACATCTGCGCGCAGGCCATTCTCCGGGACCCAGGGGTGTACCTTGCACTCGCGAACAAGTGTCTCGAGCAGGGTCACTTCCCTGGGGCCTGGAAAGTGGCCACAGTAGTGATACTCCGAAAACCAGGTAAAGATACCTACACAACCCCGAAGTCGTACAGGCCGATCGGCCTCCTACCTGTCCTGGGCAAAATCCTTGAAAAAATGCTGGTAGCTCGTCTGAAATGGCACCTCATCCCGCGGTTTAGTACTCGCCAGTTTGGCTTTATGCCACAGAAAAGCACCGAGGACTCCCTCTACACCATGATACAACATATCAATGAAAAGCTAAGACAGAAGAAGCTGATCACTGTTGTATCACTGGATATAGAGGGAGCCTTCGATAGCGCATGGTGGCCGGCCATCAAGGTCAGACTGGCTGAGGAAAAGTGCCCGGTGAACATCAGACGTGTGCTAGACAGCTACCTAAGCGAGAGAAGCGTCCGGGTCAGGTATGCAGGGGCCGAGTGCCAGAAAAAGACGACTAAGGGGTGTGTACAAGGTTCTATTGGAGGTCCGATCCTGTGGAATCTAGTGCTGGATCCTCTGTTGAAGGAGCTCGAAGAGCAAGGCAACCACTGCCAGGCTTTTGCCGATGATGTGGTGCTCATCTTCGACGGGGATACAGCACTGGAAATCCAAAGACAGGCCAATGCCGCCCTCGAGTATGTTCGGAGGTGGGGCATCGTGAACAAGCTGAAGTTCGCGCCGCACAAGACCTGTGCGATGCTTATTACCAGGAAGCTGAAGCACGATGTCCCGCTCCTGAGCATGGGCGGGGTCGACATTGGCATGTCTAAAGAAATAAAAATACTGGGGCTGACCATAGACCACCAGCTCACTTTCAACAGCCACGCGGCAAATGTTTGTAAAAAGGCTTTGAACTTTTACAAACAGTTGTCGCGGGCAGCAAAGGTGAGCTGGGGTCTCAACACTGAGGTCATTCGCAGCATCTATACCGCAGCGGTCGAACCGGTCATTTTGTACGCAGCCAGTGCCTGGGCACCGGCAGCGAGGAAGGTCGGAGTTCAGAAACTCCTAAATTCAGTCCAGCGGGGGTTCGCTCAGAAGCTCTGCAAATCCTACCGCACTGTCTCACTCAACGCCGCGCTCGTGCTGGCTGGGATACTCCCGCTTGACCTCCGAATACAGGAGGCAGCCGCCCTGTATGAGGCAAAGCGAGGGGTACCTCAGCCGTCACTTGCGGGCCGCGAGGTGGAGCGGGTGGTGGCATTTGCGGAGCTTCCACATCCGGCAAAACATACGGCCATGGGGTTCGTGAGCTTGGTAGATCAGTCCCATGTGGAGTCCCACAACAGCCAGGCCATTCGGATTTTTACCGACGGCAGCAAGCTGGAGGGCAAAGTCGGAGCAGCACTGTCCATTTGGGACAGTGCTGCCGAGATTAGGGCCCAAAAGCTTAGCCTGCCAACCTGCTGTACTGTCTACCAGGCAGAACTCCTGGCCATATGCGAAGCCACGCGCCATATCCTGCGACGCAGGGAGGGAACCTTTGGTATTTATAGTGACTCGATGGCGGCACTGCAGACGATCACAAACCAAGGTTCCCTCCATGCTCTGGCAGTGGAGGCGAGAGCGAACCTCAATGTGGCTCTATCCCAGAGCAAAGTTGTTTCTTTGTTCTGGATAAAGGCACACGCTGGACTGGACGGGAATGAGCGCGCGGACCACCTCGCTAAGGAGGCGGCACTGCGCAGCAAAAAGAGACCGGACTACGACCGCTGCCCGGTATCATTCGTCAAGCGGCAGATCCGTATGGGGTCGCTTGACGAATGGAACCGGAGGTATAGAGCTGGAACAACAGCCTCAGTAACAAAGATCTTCCTCCCAGACGCCATCGACGCCTTCCAGATTGTCCGCCAAATTAAACCGACCGGGGTGTTGACCCAACTGTTGACGGGGCACGGTGGGTTCTCCGAATACTTGCATCGCTTCAAGTGTAAGGAGAACCCATCGTGCATCTGTGAGCCGGGTGTGCTGGAGTCTGTTCCGCATATCCTGTTCGAGTGTCCTGTGTTCGGAAGGGAGAGGATGGAAATCGAACAGGAGCTGCGGACCAGACTAAGCCAAGACAGCATGGGAGCTCTTTTTAGAAATAAAAGAAATAGAGAGGCCTTTCTGGAATTTGGCATTAAAATTGCACAAAAAGTTGTTAACAGAAATAGGATAGGGTAGTCTATGCTTCCCTTATATTACAGGAGACTATAACGTGGCAAGCATAGAAAACAACCGTCTTATTTCTGAACTTCTTTCAAAATTGTCTTCTTTTAAATTTGTAGTTTATTTTAACATTTGGTATTTTTATTTAGCTTTTCAAAATTTTTAGTATGAAATAAATTAAACTCTGAACAAAAAGGTCTCTGACTATGTTAGAGGGACACCAGCAGAGCAGGAGTGGTTTTTAGTCGGTTCGAGTCCGACACTACCTGAACTGGCTCTCGGCTCACTAGACCGAGAGACAGTTCAGGTGTCCGTGGGGATTTTCCACTCCTGCCAAAACAAAAAAAAAAAAAAAAAAAAAAAAAAACCTAACCTAACCTAACCTAACCTAACCTAACCTAACCTAACATAACCTAACCTAACCTAACCTAACCGTGATATCTTTGACTCCTGTAGTGCGTTTTTGAAGCGGTTTTCGATCCCGATCGTCCTAACTAGGCGACCGCTGACCTACAGTCACGTAAAAATTGACCTCCCCTCAAGGGTGTTTTTGATTTAACACTTACCCCTATTTTCAAAATTTTTAAATCTTCAAAATTTTATATCTCCTAAACCTAACGATAGATTTCTTTTCGGTTTGCGGAATCCAGTTCTCGCCAAGATTACCTAGGTTTTACTGCGCTGTGCGCGATTTTAAAACCCACCAGGTCGCTGAAAACTCGGGTTTTTCGTTAAAAATCGTGGTTTTTTGAGGTTTTTCGACCATAATCAAAATTTTTTGTTCTAAAAGTAGTGCTGAAAACCTCGCTGCGAGCTCGCCCGCGTCGAGACGCGTCTCCCGACACCTCGCACGACCCGCTTGCTCGTAGAAAATTTTGCCCGCCCACCCGCCCTTTTTACTATAGGAAGGGAGACAAAGATTTTCACCAAAAATTTTTATATTTGATTTTGCTTCAAAGCAGTAAGCCCTGACTTAAACATTTCCTTTTATTGTTGTACGACCACTCTAGCACCATTTTTCGGGGCAGAGGAGCCTTTATTTAGTATATTTGACTATTATTTTATATTTTCTTGACGTGACTATACCTCTAGTATAGTCATCGAACTTTGACTTCATTTGAATCATATTTTGTTTTTGATTATAACTACTGATCCCCCCTTTACAGGGACTCAGTCGTACTTTTATTTTTTGTCCTCTGACGACCAGCTGTTGGAGTCTTTCTGAGCTTAAACATGTTCCGTACCCCAGCCAAATCCGGCGTGAGCTCGCAGGGCTCTGTGGCTTCACCGAGATCTGCGGAGAGGGCTGGGCCCTCAGGCCTGAGTGTGAGGCGAAGTATCGGGGAATGGGAGGCCGGGAAGGCAGAGCCTCAGGCAAAGTCCCCGGCCAACCCAAAACCAGACGCCACTCCACCACCACCACTCACCGTTACCAAGAAGGGACCCAGCTCTCTAATTACCCGTCGAGCCCTCGTGGAAGCCGCAAGAGTTCCTGACTCAGCCGACACTAGCTCACCGCCAAAACCGAGTTATATAGACCGAACGGCGGAAGCAAAAGCCTGTCTAATAAAAGCTAAACTCCATATAAACAGCTCACGGAACACCAAGACGGAGATAAAGATGGGTGTAATCCAAGCTGCGGAAAGACTCTACCAGCTGGTAAAGGAGATCGAGTCCGAGTTGAAGGTAGAAAGGCGGAAACCTACCGCGGAAGTGTCTGTGAGGGCGGAATCGGAACCGGTCGTCACAACGCCAACTTTTGACCCGAGTGACATAATTCACAAAATAGAGAAACACTCTCAGCTCCTCGTCGAAAGTAATATGAAGATAGAGGAGCTGAGGGTGTCTCTAGATCACCGGGCCAAAACCACGGAGAACGGCAGGACTTACGCGAGCGTGGCCGCAGCTCAGGGTGCAAAGTCACTGCCAGAGTGCAGTACTTTGCATTCGGTTGTGGTCACCTCAAAAGATGAACTTGAGACCGGGGAGGAAGTCCTTAACAGAGTCCGGGAGGTTGTAAACGCGAAAGAGGGGTGGATAAAGGTCGAGAAGGTCCGGAAAGCTAAGGACAGAAAAATAATAATAGGTCTAGAAAGCAGAGAGGAGAGGGCTAAGCTCAAGGATCGCTTACAAAAAGAAGGAGCCAACCTCACTGTCGAGGAAGTCAAGAACAAAGACCCGCTTCTGATTCTCAAGAACGTTCTGGTAATAAATACCGATGAAGACGTTCTCAAAGCCTTGAGAAATCAGAACCGGAGTGTTTTTGACGGCCTCGACAGTGAGGAAAGCAGAGTGACGGTCAAATACCGAAGACGGACAAGAAATCCTCATGTGGGGCACGTCATAGTATGCGTCTCGCCCACCATCTGGCGACGTGCATTGGACATAGGGAGCGTGCACATTGATCTCCAGCGTGTGAGGGTCGAAGATCAGACCCCGCTCGTCCAATGCACCCGCTGCCTAGGGTTCGGCCATGGAAAGCGGTTCTGCAAAGAGCCTGCAGACCTATGCGGCCACTGCGGCGGTCCCCACATGAGGCCAGATTGTCCGGACTTGGTATCGGGCTTACCACCTGTGTGCCGTAACTGCGAGCAGGCAAAAGTCGAGCATAGTGCGCCACACAACGCTTTTAGCCACGACTGCCCAGTACGGCACAAATGGGATCAAATAGCCCGATCGACCGTCGCTTACTGCTAAAGGCTCCTCAAAATCTAATAAGCTGCATCGGCGAGAGACGACCTCTGCCTTTATTCGAAGGAGGCGATACAATAGTGAAATAGGCGCCGGCATCAGCTCGAAGAACGCCTTAGAGTGGATGCATGGTTTGAGGGTTAACGACGATGCAACGAACCTCGATCACTACGGCATTGCCTTTGGATTCTCACTCAATTGGTCCAAGTTTCGTAAGAAACTTGGCCAATTGAAAATAGATTTTATAAACCTAACAGCCATGCCGTGGTGGTCCAAGAGAACCGTCGACAGGAACAGCATCGTCGCATCCACAATAGGTCACCTGCAACAAAAAGAGGACTTTGAGTCAGCTGAGATGGAAAGTGCTGTAGTGTCTTTTGAATATTGTGGAATTAGTTTAAGCGGAAATAAAAAGCAACTAGATAAAGTAAATATGCTAGCATAATATAATTTAGTATATTAGTGGCTAGCATAGAGTAGGAATAGGGTGTAAAATTAACTAGACTAAAACAATATTCTAGATAGCAAAATAAGATAAGTATTTTTGTAGGTCACCTTGCCTTTTAAATTGTAGGTAGTATAATAAGTAGTTTTGTAGGTCCCCTGCCTTTTAGATTATAGGCAGTGTATAATAATATAAGTAGTTTTGTAGGTCACTTTTCTTCTCCAATTCTAGATTGTACATTAAGATAAGTTTTTTGTAGGTATATCCCCTTGTCTTTTGATTAAAAACTAGTACATCCACATTTCTCAAAAATTAGCTTGTTAAATAGAATTATATAATATCTAATCAAATATTAGCCTAAAACAGGCTCTGATTATGTCAGAGGATTATTTATTTTTTTAAAAAAAAAAAAAAAAAAAAAAAAAAAAAAAAAAAAACCTAACCTAACCTAACCTAACCTAACCTAACCTAACCTCAACACCAAACGCCGCCGAATACGATGTGCTGCGAAGGTTCGGAGACAAAAAGTCGTCGATGAGTACCTGCAAGCGAAAGAAAAGTACGAGACCCACGCTAAGAGAGCACAAACGGAGAGCTGGAAGGCGTTCTGTGGGAAACAGGATCGCGAGGGCGTCTGGGAGGGAATCTATAGGATAATCGGAAGGACCTCCAAAAGGCAAGAAGACCTGCCGCTGGTGAAGGACGGAGTATCACTCAACCCGCAAGATTCGGCTCTGCTGCTGGCAGAGACCTTCTACCCCGAAGACCTGGAAGACGGAGATGATGCCGACCACCGTCGGACACGAGAAGCGGCCAGTCGCGTAAACGAGTGGACGCATGATGAGCACCATGACCCACCGTTTACGCTTCTGGAGCTGAAAACCGCGGTGGAAAGCTTCAACCCGAAGAAGGCACCGGGGGCAGATGGTCTCACAGCCGACATCTGCGCACAGGCCATTCTCCAGGATCCGGGGGTGTTCCTTGCACTGGCCAATAAGTGCCTTGAGCAGGGCCACTTCCCCGGAGCCTGGAAAGTGGCTACGGTGGTGATACTCCGGAAACCCGGCAAAGACACCTACACAACCCCGAAGTCGTACAGGCCGATCGGCCTCCTACCTGTCCTGGGCAAAATCCTCGAGAAGATGGTAGTAGCCCGCCTGAAGTGGCATCTCATCCCGCGATTGAGTACTCGCCAGTTTGGTTTCATGCCCCAAAAAAGCACCGAGGACTCCCTCTATACTCTGATACAGCATATCAACGACAAGCTGAAACAGAAGAAGCTGATCACTGTTGTATCATTGGATATAGAGGG
Organism: Hecatera dysodea; assembly: GCA_905332915.2. Taxonomy (NCBI): domain Eukaryota; kingdom Metazoa; phylum Arthropoda; class Insecta; order Lepidoptera; family Noctuidae; genus Hecatera; species Hecatera dysodea. The sequence goes on along the minus strand of HG995296.1, from coordinate 22,218,271 downwards.
AGCCTTCGATAGCGCATGGTGGCCGGCCATTAGAACCAGACTGGCTGAGGAAAAATGTCCGGTGAACATCAGGCGGCTACTGGATAGCTATCTCAGCGAGAGGAGTGTCCGGGTCAGGTACGCTGGAGCGGAGTGCCTCAGGGCAACGACTAAGGGGTGTGTACAAGGGTCTATTGGAGGTCCGATCCTGTGGAATCTGGTGCTGGATCCCCTGTTGAGGGGGCTCGGCGAACGAGGTGACTACTGTCAGGCGTTTGCCGACGACGTGGTGCTCGTCTTCGACGGGGATACAGCACTAGAGGTCCAAAGACAGGCCAATGCCGCCCTCGAGTATGTTCGGAGGTGGGGCATCGTGAACAAGCTGAAGTTCGCGCCGCACAAGACCTGTGCTATGCTAGTGACAAGGAAGCTGAAGCACGATGTCCCGCTCCTGAGCATGGGCGGGGTCGACATTGGCATGTCCAAGGAAATAAAAATACTGGGGCTGACCATAGACCACCAGCTCACTTTCAACAGCCACGCGGCAAATGTTTGTAAAAAGGCTTTGAATTTTTACAAGCAGTTGTCGCGAGCAGCAAAGGTGAGCTGGGGTCTGAATACCGAGGTCATTCGCAGCATCTATACCGCGGCGGTCGAACCGGTCATCCTGTACGCGGCCAGTGCCTGGGCACCGGCAGCGAGGAAGGTCGGAGTTCAAAAACTCTTGAACTCAGTCCAGCGGGGGTTCGCTCAGAAGCTCTGCAAATCCTACCGCACTGTTTCACTCAACGCCGCGCTCGTGTTGGCTGGGATACTCCCGCTTGACCTCCGTATACAGGAGGCAGCCGCCCTGTATGAGGCAAAGCGAGGGGTACCTCAGCCGTCACTTGCGGGCCGCGAGGTGGAGCGGGTGGTGGCATTTGCAGAGCTTCCACATCCGGCAAAACATACGGCCATGGGGTTCGTGAGCTTGGTAGATCAGTCCCATGTGGAGTCCCACAACAGCCAGGCCATTCGGATTTTTACCGACGGCAGCAAGCTCGAGGGCAAAGTCGGAGCAGCACTGTCCATCTGGGACAGTGCTGCCGAGATTAGGGCCCAAAAGCTTAGCCTGCCAACCTGCTGTACTGTCTACCAGGCAGAACTCCTGGCCGTATGCGAAGCCACGCGCCATATCCTGCGACGCAGGGAGGGAACCTTTGGTATCTATAGTGACTCGATGGCGGCACTGCAGACTGTCACAAACCAGGGTTCCCTCCATGCTCTGGCAGTGGAGGCGAGAGCGAACCTCAATGTGGCTCTATCCCAGAGCAAAGTTGTTTCTTTGTTCTGGATAAAGGCACACGCTGGACTGGACGGGAATGAACGCGCGGACCACCTCGCTAAGGAGGCGGCGCTGCGCAGCAAAAAGAGACCGGATTACGACCGCTGCCCGGTATCATTCGTCAAGCGGCAGATCCGCATGGGGTCGCTTGACGAATGGAACCGGCGGTATAGAGCTGGAACAACAGCCTCAGTAACTAAGATTTTCCTCCCAGACGCCATCGACGCCTTCCAGATAATTAGGAAAATAAAGCCGACCGGGGTTCTGACCCAAATCTTGACGGGGCACGGTGGGTTCTCCGAATACTTGCACCGTTTCAAGTGTAAGGAGAATCCATCGTGCATCTGTGAGCCGGGGGTGCCGGAGTCAGTTCCGCACGTCCTGTTCGAGTGTCCTGTGTTCGAAAGGGAGCGGATGACACTCGAGCAGGAGCTGGGGAGCGGACTGAACTCGGACAGTATTATGGCTCTTTTTAAGGCGGAGAAACCTAGAGAGATCTTGCTAAAATTTTGCATGAACATTTTTGGAAAGGTGATTAATAGAAATGGGACGGGGCAGTCTGTGCTTCCCTTATATTAATCAGAATATAACGCGGCAAGCACAGAAAATAACCGTCCCACTTCAAAGTAGTTTCAAAATTGTTTTAAATTTATAGATTCTTTTATATTTTGGCTTATAAAGTAATTAAAAATCCTAGTGTAAATAAAAATAATTTCAGAACAACAAGGTCTCTGACTATGTTAGAGGGACACCAGCAGAGCAGGAGTAAAAAAAAAAAAAAAAAAAAAAAAAACCTAACCTAACCTAACCTAACCTAACCTAACCTAACCTAACCTAACCTAACCTAACCTAACCTAACCTAACCTAACCTTTTTTTTTTTTTTTTTTTTTTTTTTTTTTTTTTTTTTTTTTGCGCTGGGAAAAAATGCGTTACGCATACCTCCCGCTCGGGGGAGCGGGGGGCTATGTGGGACTCCCCGAGCTAAGCCCGGTATACCCACTAAAACGACCCAGCGGCATTCCCGCATCGTCTTACTGGAGGGGGACTGGGAGACCGGCGCAGCCTTTGCGTCCAGTCCTCCTCCGACGAACACCCACCCAACCCATCACGCCCTCCCCGTAGGGAGAGGGCCGGGAATGACGGACGAAGGCGGTGACGAGTGCAATGCGGGCGGAGGCACCCCCGTGCCGGTCGCCCGCGTGTCACCACCAGGAGGAGGGAGAAGACGACCTCTTCTCCGACCTCTCCTTCGTCTTCGGAGCGGCGCAGCGAGAGGGTCTTCCTCACGCGCGCGCTCCGCCGCCTCCTTTTGCGAGATGACATCCTCGCAGAAGGAGGCGACCGCTGCCCAGGACTCCTCGCTCTCCAGCATAGATTTGACCACGCCGGGGAGCGAGAGGTCCTGTCCGATCTCCGCAATGAGACAACGGCGCCGCTCGGACCAAGCTGGGCACACCTCGAGAGTGTGCTGCGCATTGTCTTCCGCGGCGCCGCAGTCGTGGCACGCCGCAGTCTCCTCCCTCCCGATCCGGTGCAGGTACGAGCCAAAACAGCCGTGTCCTGACAGCACCTGCACCAGACGGAAGGACAGAAAACCGTGTCGCCGCTCGAGCCAGTCCCGCAGGAACCTAACCTAACCTAACCTAACCTAACCTAACCTAACCTAACCTAACCTAACCTAACCTAACCTAACCTAACCTAACCTAACCTAACCTAACCTAACCTAACCTAACCTAACCTAACCACCGCACAAAACTTGTGCGATGGTTTTAACGCGGAGACTCAAGTAAGACACACCACGCTTGAGCATGGGGGGGGTCGACATTGGAATGTCCCAAGATATCAAAATATTAGGCCTAACCGTCGACGAAAAGCTCACCTTCGGCAAACACGTAGCTATCGTCTGTAAAAAGGCGATAGCTATGTTCAAGCAACTAGCCAGGGCAGCCCGAGTCAGTTGGGGTCTGCACCCAGAAGTGGTTAGAACCATTTACACCGCAGCAGTGGAACCGACGATACTGTACGCCGCAAGCGCATGGGCACCAGCCGCCAACAAAGTAGGGGTCATTAAGCAGCTAAATGTGGTCCAAAGAGGGTTCGCGCAGAAGCTGTGCAGAGCCTACCGCACAGTCTCCCTAAACTCAGCCCTGGTGCTGGCTGGGATACTCCCTCTTGACCTTCGTATAAAGGAAGTTGCTTCACTATACGAGGCCAGGAGCGGGGTGCCCCAGCTCGCGCTGGGAGACAGGGAGATCGAGCGGATGGCACCAGCTCTGGAAGCCCCGCACCCAGCGGAACAGACCACACTGCAGTTCGGCAGCCTGATAGACGAGGAACAATACAACAACCACAGCAACTTTGCTGTGCGCATTTTCACCGACGGCAGTAAGATTGAGGGCAGGGTCGGAGCGGCGCTATCCTTGTGGAATAGTGCCACCGAAACAAAGGCCCTCAAACTTACTTTGCCGTCGTACTGTACCGTCTATCAGGCGGAACTATTGGCCCTGAAAAGAGCGGCGGAAGAGGCGCTCAAACACAGGGAAAACACGTTCGGCATCTTCAGCGACTCTATGGCGGCTCTCCAAACGGTTACCAATGCCGGCGCCCCCCATCCCTTAGCTGTAGAAACAAGAGACACTCTTAGACGCTGCAAGCTTCAGAGTAAGAGTGTCTCTTTGTTCTGGATTAAAGCGCACGCAGGACTGGAGGGCAATGAGCGGGCGGACCAACTCGCGAAGGAAGCCGCCCTGGGGTCGAAGAAGAAGCCGGACTACGATCTGTGCCCCGTTTCATTCGTCAAGCGGCAGATCCGTATGGGGTCGCTTGTCGAATGGAACGGGAGATACAAGTCGGGGGCAACAGCCTCCGGCACAAAACTGTTCTTCCCTGATGCGGTTGCGGCGTACAGTGTGGTTCGAAAAATGGAGCTCACAAGTGTGACCACTCAAATCCTCACAGGGCACGGTGGATTCTCTGCATACTTGAAACGCTTCAAGTGTAAAGAGAATTCATCTTGCGCCTGTGAGGTCGGAGTAGACGAGACGGTCTCTCACGTTCTGCTCGAGTGTCCAATCACAGCGAGAACGCGATACGAGGCGGAGCAAGAGCTGGACACGAAGTTGACTGCCGAAAACTTGTCGATCTTGATGAGAGGTCCAAAAAGAAAAAAATTACTAGAATATATGATTAAAATAGGAATAGTTGTAATAAATAGAAATAAAATAGCTTAAGTAAGTAGGATACTTAATTATATAATAAGTATATAAGATAAGTACCTAAAGGGAATGGAGAGAAAAAAAAAAAAAAAAAAAAAAAAAAATGTACCTATAAAGTTGCTTCGAAGTTCCATGGTAAAATTATGTTTGCATGTCTATGATTAAGCATAGTAGTTATTATAGTGATGTGGTGTCATAGTATGTTTCATGTACTGATATACTGTCATAACTTTAAAGAAGAACCAAATATCTAGAGTAAAAGGGCTCTGATAATGTCAGAGGACAACTAGCGTGGCAGGAGTGGGTTTTAGCCGGTAAGAGTCCGGCACTGCCCCTACCGTCTCACAGTGTGGGCGGTAGAGGCGTCCATGAGGATTTCCCACTCCTGCCAAAACAAAAAAAAAAAAAAAAAAAAAAAAAAAAAAAAAAAAAAAAAAAAAAAAACCTAACCTAACCTAACCTAACCTAACCTAACCTAACCTAACCTAACCTAACCTAACCTAACCTAACCTAACCTAACCTAACCTAACCCGTAACCGGTCGAACAAGCCACAGCTAACATCAACTCCGCGTCAAAAATTCACTAAAAATAGTCGCGTTGAGTTTAGAGGCACAAAAAGTGTTCAGCGGTGTTCAGTGAGTGTCAAATTACCCGGATAAGTGTGGGCAAGTGCGTGTGCCAAGTGGTTGCGGAGCAGGAACCCTGCAACTTTGGAGAGGAATAACTTCAAACCGTCAAGTCGGATTACCTCTCCCACATTCACCCAGAGAGAGGAGACAAAGACAAATTCAACGGCGTAAGAATCTTGGAAATCGGAGGGAAACCAAGAAAGATATAAAGGTACAAAGATCGCCAAAAAGCACGAGGTTATTACCAAAAAACAACCTCAAACCGCGTGGTATAACCACACTTTTTGTCACCACGTGCTTTTCTTTAATATATCAGCCTTGTGTGAAGACTCCGAAGCCGGCCGAAGAATTATTCCAACACACCAGCCATCACGCGGACCGACGTGAAGAATCCGCTCCAGCTCCGCATCAGCGCATACGTAAGTCCTGAGGGAACTCCTGAACCCTTCACCCTACCCCCCCTGAGTTTGGGCTCAAAGTACTTGGCTTCCCAAGACCCAGCCACAGCCCCCGGGAAATCCCCCCTACTTTATATACCCCCCCCCCCCCTTAATCAACTTACCCCCCTTTACTTTCCGCAACCACCCCCTCCCAACCTGGGAATACCCCTTCCAACGTAAACCTCCAAACCACCACACGAGTGACGACCCCCTAAGACCCCACCACCCCTCACCTCCCCCTAAGTCCCCCAAGACCCCCACCCAAGACCCCACCCCCTATCGCCTCCCCACGAAACCTCCCCCCCCCCCTCCCCCCTCGGGACTACCTCACCCCCCCGCAAGCTATCTCCGTAACCCCTGGTGCTAGAAGACCGAGATTGGTGTCATTTGAAAGGGCATCAAGAGCCCTAAAATCTGGCCCCTAGCGAATCCCGGAATTCAGCACCGTTCGCGAGCAACATCAGCGAGAACGCGCGTAACTGCCAATCCACGGACCCGACGACCACAAACTGAACCCGCCAATAACACCACCATCGCCCCAGAGCTTACCAACATCGAGCTCTGTCAGACCGGACTCCTCATCGGACGGACGCAGTCGCAGAACACCAGCGAGAACTTCCTTCCGTGAGTCCACCTCTAATTTAAATTAATAATAAAAAAAAAAAAAAAAAAAAAAAAAAAAAAAAAAAAAAAAAAAAAAACATAACCTTAATACAACACAAATAACAACAACTAACATAGCCGTAATTTATACTAACACCTTTAGAATATAGGAAAACCTCACCCAATCATCCAACCCAAAAAAAAAAAAAAAAAAAAAACCAGTCCAACCAACCCTTATCCATCCTTAACTCACAAAACCATGTCGACGTCAAGCTCTGCGTCAGCCGCATCGCGAAAAACATCTGCGAGCGCTTCCACCAACCTCCGAAAGAAGGTACTTAAGAACACCACTAAGACAGCGGTGTCCGAGAGAGCGGCGCATCCATCCGTGCCGCCACAATACCCGGCCCCAACCCCGAGGGCGTCGTCGGAACCACAGCCCGAAGTCTCAGACGGGTCTGTGGGGGCGTCACACATCTCGGGAACGACACCATCAGGGCCTGGGCCACTAGTGGGAGAACGCACTAGTAGGGTTTCGGAGGTGGTGATCCAGTGGGAGCAGTGTGGCATATCCCCCCCTCGTCGGATCATATCGGATGAGGAAAGCTCTGTGGCCTCTTCGGCGGGTCAGGACACCAGACCTGAGAGGGAGAGCATCCTGTACCGAACACCGAGAAGGGGGACAGGTGTCCAAATGGATCTGGCGACGAGGGAGGCAAACGACCTGCTCCAGAGGGGGAAGTCTGCCTTGGAGACGGCGGGAAATATGAAGCGGGAGTGCAAGGTCACCGCTCTTGAGTGCCTACATGGCCTATATGAGACGGTCCAGTCTCTAGCGGACTCAAGAGCGAGACACAAGTTTAATCTCGAGAAGGAGCGTTCTCGACACGCACAAGAACTAGTGCGGGTCGAGAGAGCTCATACTCGAGAAGTCATGACGCTGAAGACCGAGCTCTCACTCATGAGAACCGACCTGACAGACACCAAAAAGGAGGCGAAGACAATCCGCGAATGGCTGGGCCACGAGACCCTTGAGGCATTCAAGGGCCTAAAGGAGGTCAAAGAAGAGATCAGGGCAGCTTCCGCTAAAAACTCGAAGGAGCACGAGATGACCCGGCAGGACATGGAGAAGACACCTGGAGCTCCCAAAGGGGACCTCTCGAGTGGTGGAATGTCCCGACTGGAGACACAGATGACCAGCATCTCCAACCAGCTGGACGTGCTCCGGAAAGAAATGGAAAAGCTCAAGCCTGATCCCACCCAGCCAGGAGCGGATCAAAGCCGGGGGTCGGAGGCAGACAGGGATTTCCTCACAAACTTGAGGTTTGAAGAGGAAATAGGCACAGTCAAAGCCCAGCTACAAGAACTGCTGAGCAAACCTGCGCCTCCGTCCCCCCCCCCTCTACAAAAAACAGAGTCTATAAAGGAACACCTGCAGCCCCTAGCGGAAAGGTTGGAAATCGTATCAGCAGACCTCCGCGTACTGCGGGACAAAGAACCCCCCACCCAGCCCTCGGCAGTGCCGAACTTGGAGGCGGAGCTCGCAGTGGTGGAGGTTAAAAAACACCTCCAAAACATCGAGAAAGGGGTGGCCGACCTGGGCAAAGCGGAAAAACCGCAACAGATTCAGCAGGGTCCGAAAACCTTTGCCCAGGTGGCCAGTATACCAAAACCCCCCACAAAACCGCAACAACAATTGAAACCGAACCACACCCTGATCATCTCGTCCACGGATCCCCAGCACACTGGCGATAACGTGATCGAGAGGATCAGGGAAGCCCTGGACCTAAAAACGACAGGAGCCAAGGTCGACACAGTCAGGAAGGCCCGAAACCAGAAGGTCGTCCTGAGGTGCGCCAGTAAAGCCGATCTGAACCTGGTCAAGGACCAATTCAGGAAGAACGGCGGGCTCAAAGTCCAGGAGTCGAAGCCCCAAAACCCACTGGCATGTATAAAGGGTGTTCTGTCCAGCTACAGCGACGGGGAGATCATAGATCTCTTACTAGCACAAAACAAACACCTGCTGCAAGACGTCGCTGTGGGTGAACAGACGGCCCGGGTACGATACAGGAAGCGCGCGAGAAACCCCCACGAATGCCACCCGGTAGTCGAACTCTCTCCAAAGATGTGGCAAACCCTCACCCGAGCCCAAAAAGTTCATCTGGGCATAAAGCGGTGCTCTATTGAGGATCAGTCCCCCCTAGTTCAGTGCACAAAGTGCCTCGGATATGGGCATAACAAGTCCATATGCGGGGCCGCAAAAGAAGCCTGCTTCTATTGCAGCGGAGCGCACAACGGAGGGGACTGCCTAAATAGGGCAGAGGGCAGAGAGCCGAAATGCATAAACTGCAAGGTGGCGCAAAGACCAGCAGGCGACCTGGCACACACCGCTTTCAGCGAAGACTGCCAGGAGCGCCAAAAGTGGGATGGGATAGCGCGGTCGCGCGTTTCCTATTGCTGAGGGCAGCCCAAACACCACAAACCCACAAAGTCTCCCTCAAAACACTCAAGGACCGGCAGGGAGATTGAAGTTCATCCAAGTCAATCTCCAACGCTCCAAGCTGGCCACGGACGAGCTCTTGGTGGCGGCACAGGCGAAGGGAATCTCCGTCGCACTAGTTCAGGAACCCTATGTGGGAAGAACAGGTGTGATGAAGCAAAGCCCAGGCACGCAAGTAGTCCAGTGCAGCCTAAACCGCCAGAAGCCGGTGAAGGCGGCAGTAGTGGTTTTCGGGGGCAGTCTGGAGGTCATTCATGACCCTCAGCTGGTAACGGAGAACATTGCAGCCGTCCTCATTAAGGTAGGCCAGCTCAAGATCGGAGTGTTATCGGTCTATTTTGAGGGAGACCAAGAACTTAACCCATACCTTTCCGCAACAACCCATATAACTACACAGCTACACACAAACAACATTCTGGTGGGAGGTGACGTAAACTCCTGGAGCCAATGGTGGGGCAGCGTGTCCGAAAACCACCGGGGAGCCGAGTACTGCTCTTACCTAAACGAGCGGGACCTCCAGATCCTGAACACTGGCCAAACACCGACATTTGAGACCTACAGGGGCGACAGGTGGTGCACAAGCATCGTGGATGTAACGGCATGCAGCCTGTCGCTCCTGGGGAAAATAGATGAGTGGCGGGTAGAAAGAGGTCTAACCTCCTCAGACCACAATGCAATCACCTTCTCGATGCGTCTAGAGAAAGCCTTGGAACCCCTAAGGCCAGTATCGACGCGCATCTACAACACCAAGAAGGCAAAATGGTCCGATTTCTGCACGCAACTCAAATCAAACCTGGCCGGAAAAGAAATTACCCAGGCCAAGGTCTCGAACATCCGGAGTCCAGAAGATCTGGAAAGTACAATAGGTCAATACATCGAAGCCATCCACCGCTCGTGCGAGGAGACTATACCAAGACTGGGAGCTCCGAGGCACAGTGCAAAGCCCCCCTGGTGGAACTCCTCTTTAGATCGTCTACAAAAAGACACGGTTAGAAAAAAGAGGAGAATTCGGAACGCAGCACCCAGCCGGAGGGACTTTACTATTCGGGAGTACGTCACGGCCAAAGAAGTGTACAACACAGCAGCAACAGAGGCTGCCACTGCAAGCTGGAGAGAGTTTTGTTCGAGGCAGGACCGAGAAAGCATGTGGGACGGGATCTATCGGGTACTAAGGAAGACGGCGAGAAGGCAGGACAACATCCTCCTGAGAAACACAGCAGGAAACACGCTCAGCCCTGAGCAATCAGCGGACCTTCTCGCGAAAACCTTTTACCCCGACGACACATCGGATGCCGAACAACGATACCACACTGCGCTGAGACAGCTAGCGGAGGAGGAAAATCCACAAGGCTTGTCCGCCGACGACCCACCTTTCACAGCCGTGGAGCTGGAAAAGGTCCTCCAGGACCAAAATCCAAAGAAAGCCCCCGGCCCCGATGGGTTAACAGCGGACATCTGCACAGCGGCAATAAACTGCGATAGGGAAGTGTTCTTGGCAATGGCAAACAAGTGCCTGTCGCTGTCACACTTTCCGAAGCAGTGGAAGGTCGCCCACGTGTGCATCCTCCGAAAGCCAGGCAAAGAGGACTATACCAGCCCAAAGTCCTACCGGCCTATAGGTCTCCTATCGGTCCTCGGGAAAATAGTCGAAAAACTCCTAGTAGGCAGACTCCAGTGGCACTTCCACCCAACACTCCACCAAAAGCAATACGGGTTCATGCCACAGCGCGGAACCGAGGACGCCCTCTATGACCTAATGGAGCACATACGTGCCGAAATCAGAGCCAAGAAGATCGTGCTTTTGGTATCATTGGACATAGAGGGGGCCTTCGATAACGCGTGGTGGCCAGCACTAAAAAAACGGATGGTGGTAAAACGCTGTCCCAAAAACCTATACAAGCTCGTCGCCTCATACCTCAGAGACCGGTACGTCAAGGTCAACTACGCCAGAGCGTCTAGCGAGAAGGGAACCAACAAAGGATGCGTCCAGGGCTCAATAGCCGGTCCGACGTTTTGGAACCTAATCCTAGACTCACTCCTTCACAAAATGGCTAGAATGGGGGTATACTGCCAAGCCTTCGCGGATGATGTCGTTCTGGTATTCTCGGACCATACCACCGGTCCCCTGCAGCAGGCAGCCAACAACGCGCTCGACGTGGTGTCAACCTGGGGCGTCAGAAACAAGCTACGTTTCGCCACGCATAAAACAAATGCGATGGTGATAACGAAAAAGCTGAAGTACGACGACCCGGTTCTGTACATGTCGGGCGTGAGGCTAGACCTAGTCCAAGAGGTCAAGCTGCTAGGTCTCATTATTGACGCCAAACTCACATTCAACGCGCACGTGGCTGCGACCTGTCGTAAGGCTGCAGACATTTACAAGCAACTCGCGTGCGCGGCGAAGGTGACGTGGGGCTTAAATAGGGAGATTATCAGGACGATATATGTGTCGGTGATAGAGCCCATCGTGATGTATGCAGCGAGCGCATGGGCCCCGGCAGCGGAAAAACTGATGACACGTAATCAGTTTGACTCGCTGCAGAGGGGGTTCGTGCAGAAGATCTGCAAAGCATACCGCACGGTGTCTCTGACATCGGCACGTGTACTGTCGGGCCAACTCCCCCTGGACCTACGCGTATTAGAGGCGGCTGCCCTATTCAAAATCAAGAAGGGCCATTCCCGAGAGTTCCTACCTCCCGATTGCGAGCTGGAAAGGAACATCCACTACTTGTCCCAACCCCATCCAGCGCGACTCACTCCAACTGAGTACGCACGCATCGAGGACTGGACTCCTGAAACCCTACAGACCCACCAGATAACCGAACCCCAGATCTACACCGACGGTAGCAAGATCGAGGGGAAAGTCGGTGCTGCCCTAACCTGGTGGGAAGGAGGTAAGGAGTCTAAGTCTAGCATCTTTGGCCTGAGGTCTCACAACACTGTCTTCCAGTCTGAACTGTACGCACTGTTCAGAGCTGTCAGGATGGCAAGAGAATCGAGGGCGGCCTCCATAAGCATACTGAGTGATTCAAGATCTTCGCTCGACCTGCTAATGAGACCGTCTGTCACTCACCACCTGGCACTCCATATCAAGAACTGCATGCGGGAGATTAGAGAGGCGGGCAGAGAGGTGAAGCTCTTCTGGCTTAAGGCTCACGTGGGAACAGCCGGGAACGAGAGAGCAGATGAGCTGGCCAAGGAGGCAGCTCTCACAAAGGAGACAGCGGACTACGACAAGGTCCCCGTATCATACGTGAGACGGAAGATACGGGAGGGGACAGTCAAGAAGTGGCAAGCGCGTTATGAGTCCTCGAGTACGGGTGCGGTCACGAAGGTGTTCTTCCCGGATGTCCTAGCGGCGAAAAGAACCCTTAGAGACACAGTCCTGGAACCAACCCACACTCAGATTCTGACAGGGCACGGAGGGTTTGCATCATACCTCCACCGCTTCCACCTCAAAGACAGTCCCTCGTGCATCTGCGACCAGACCAGTGAGGAAACAGTCTGGCACCTGCTTCTTGAATGCCCGAGGTTTTGCCTCGAAAGAATGGAGCTGGAGCAAAGCACAGGACTCCAGCTGAGCCAGTCCTCACTCCATAAGTTCATGGAAAAACCAAAAACGAGGACCCCATTCTTGGCGTTTGCGAGCAGGGTAGCCACAGTCGCAGCTGGGCCAAACAAATCTGAAGCCCCCGCGCGAAGTCGAGTCCAACCACCACCTACCCGACAAAACACCACCGCAACAAACCCACCACTAACAAATACCTCAACTCACAACACTCAAACATCAATAGTCACAACAATCACGACAACACCAACTACGGTAACATTTACAACAAACACAATAACACTCACAACACTACAAACGACACCGTCAACAAACGTAGACCCACAGCCTGCACCGGGGGCAGTGCCAGCGGCATCGACTACAGAGGCTGATCCACAACTACCCCAACCCACCATGTCAGTCACACAGTTCTTGGCATGCGGGGAAAGCGGAGTTCCAGGCATCAGACTCCGTGGGGTGGCCCTGTTCATGAACAGGGAAACCGAAAAACTCGGCATCAGTTTCTGTATTGGCTCAAGCCGAGCTAGAGCCCGAATTCCCATCTCACCGGGCCTGGCCGCCCTAATCAACGGGAGCACGACCAAAGCGAGCATAAAAGGTAGCAAATATGCCGCGCTACAGCAGGTGGAGGTGGCCGCCCATAAGTGCCGTTTAGTGCGATTCAAAGGTAAGACAATCGCACTACTCGAGTGGAGAGCGGAAACTCCATTTGCCCAGGCGAGCTCGTTGCTCCGGGAGATGGGGCGGGCGGGGGAGAGTGGGACAGCTCGCATCATCAGCGTCGACGCCATGGCGATAGGGTGGGACAGAGGAGAAGTCGCAGACCGACTCGGCTGCCTGAAAGCCTCAGAACAGCACGAGCTAGTGGTCTATGAGGATAGAGGGGAAACCCTGAGTTTTCTCGAAGCCCCCATGGACCGCACGGGCAGCGCGACAAGCCCTACCACCATGAGCGGAGCTGAAAGGGCACAGCGTGAGGTTGCCGAAGAAAAAGAAAGGAAGGCACGGGCAAAAACCACCAGCCCTGAGGACCGAGCCCGGTCCGCAAGCCACCTAAGGACAATTGGCACCTTCCTCAAAGCACTGCTCCCGGGAACCAGCCGCTCATCACCAACAGAGAGGCAGGAGCGGGCAGTGGAAAAATTCATTACACAACCACAAAAAGTTAAGGCACCACCTAAACCGAAACCAACCAGGGCGGAGAGGGGGCAAGTCAGCCCGCCGACCCTGGCAGCAAACTCGGGCGTCACGGACCATGTCAAGAGCGCATTCCTTGAGTACGTAGCAGTTGTCAGGGCTACCAGAGAGGTAAACCTGGCAACATGCAAGAAGATCCTGCAGACCTTCGAAAGGAAAAACGAGGGCCTGCTGGGGGTCCTACTCAAGGAAGCAGAGGCAGCGGTGTACGACAACTCCAATTCCCAGGTTATCTCAGGGGAAATGAAGGGGTCGTACACAGTAGCCTACAGCGCGACAAGTGGCTTCGTACCCCTGGACAAAGTGGAGACGGAGCGCTCAGGGAAGTTGACCTTCCAGACACCTGAGGAAGACCCGGTGGTGGTTACCGCCAAGTGCACCAAAATTATGCTGGACGACAAGATTCTCGAGATGGCGAAATCCGTCTCGGGAGTCTCGGACTCTGCATCTCAGGTGCACTGGGCGATACCCAGCATCGAGTGGATAAACGGGGTGCCAGGATGCGGCAAAACAACGTGGGTGGTAAAACACTTCAGCGAGGAGAGCGACATCGTAGTGACCACAACAACCGAAGCTGCCAAAGATCTCAGAGAACAGCTGGCGCGCCGTTATGGAGATCAGGTCAAGACCAAGGTGCGCACTATGGCCTCAATTTTAGCCAACGGGTTCAGAAAGGAGGAAAAATGCCGTCGCCTCACGGTCGACGAAGCCCTCATGAACCACTTTGGGGCCGTAGTCATGGCAGTAAGGTTGTCTGGAGCGAGCGGGGTCGTTCTAATCGGGGACGTAAATCAGCTACCATTTTTGGACAGAGAGAACCTATTCGAGTTGAGGTATACCCGTCCAAACTTGGTGGCTGGCATCACCCAGGAGCTGCTCTGCACGCATCGGAACCCCATGGACATACCACTGGCCCTGAGTGAGATATACCCAGGTATATACTCCTCCAAGACGTCGCTGTCGCGGGCCCACTCCCTGAGAGTCGCAGCGTATACAGGTGCGCGAATACCGGAAACCGCCCTTAATACCCTATTCCTGGTCCACACACAGGAGGAGAAAGCTTCTCTTGCCGACCAGGGGTACGGTTCCGGCGTAGGGTCGCGTATCCTGACCATACACGAGGCTCAGGGGTTGACCTGCGACAGCGTCGTCATAATAAACACCAAGTCAAGGAGGCTCCAGATCCATGAAAGCGTCTCCCACGCGGTCGTCGCAGTGTCAAGACACACTTCCAACTGTGTCTACTACTCGGACGACACCGGCGACGCAATAGGGCGTTTTGCCCGGAAAGCGATGGATGCGTCAACCAAAATGGTCGTCGATTACAACCTCAAGACGGCCATGCAGCATCGAGACACCGCTGTCGTGGAGGCCCTGATGGAGGTGGTGAAAGCCCTCAACAAAAGAATATAACCAACAAAGTAGAAATCAAGTCCCATAAAATTTCCAACATCCCACCCAATCCCGTAACCATAATAAAAAAAAAAAAAAAAACTGAAATGTCAAAAAAATAGTACTGTATTAAAAATAAGTAATGGAAACTTATGTTCCAAGAACAAAACAAAATAATGTAACACTAGACTAGTAGATACTAAGTAACAAATAGTGGTAATATTGTAAAAAAAAAAAAAAAAAAAAAAAAAAAATATAAATAAATAAACAAACCAACAATCAAGTGTGGAAAAGAAAAAAAGAAAAAAAAAAAAATTAATAAGAAAAAAAAAAAATAAAAAAAATAAATTGAGTCCAGTCGTAATGTTAAGAAAAATTGTAACCTAGAAATAACCCATATAATAACAAACTAACAATGAACTAACAAGTAGTGTAATAATACAAATACAAATACATTAAAAAAAAAAAAAGAAATAGTAGTTATAGGAAAAAAAAAAAAAAAAAAAAAAAAAAAAAAAAAAAAAAAAAAAATGAGTCAGAGGTGGACTCACATAGATATAAGCTAATTATAAGTTAGGAAGTTAAGTCAGTCGTCCCACCGAGATGGGGAGACGGAACTGAGTAAAAATGTATACCATTATGTAAACAATAAAAGCCAAGTAAACAAGGGCGCGGACGCATATGTCCGCGGTAAATATTCTTCTAAAAAAAAAAAAAAAAAAAAAAAACCTAACCTAACCTAACCTAACCTAACCTAACCTAACCTAACCTAACCTAACCTAACGATAGATTTCTTTTTTGTTTGCGGAATCCAGTTCTCGCCAACATAACCTAGGTTTTACTGCGCTGTGCGCGATTTTAAAACCCACCAGGTCGCTGAAAACTCGGGTTTTTCGCTAAAAATAGTGGTTTTTTGAGGTTTTTCGACCGTAATCAAAATTTTTTGTTCTAAAAGTAGTGCTGAAAACCTCGCTGCGAGCTCGCCCGCGTCGAGACGCGTCTCCCGACACCTCGCACGCCCCGCTGGCTCGTAGACTCTGAAAATAATCAAATTTTTATTAAATTCCATACATAGGTACATATAACAGAATCCACCTTAGGGAGCATTGCTAAAACACAAGTCGTGATATCTTTGACTCCTGTAGTGCGTTTTTGAAGCGGTTTTCGATCCCGATCGTCCTAACTAGGCGACCGCTGACCTACAGTCACGAAAAAATTGACCTCCCCTCAAGGGTGTTTTTGATATAACACTTACCAGTATTTTCAAAATTTTTAAATCTTCAAAATTTTATATCTCCTAAACCTAACGATAGATTTCTTTTTTGTTTGCGGAATCCAGTTCTCGCCAAAATAACCTAGGTTTTACTGCGCTGTGCGCGATTTTAAAACTCACCAGGTCGCTGAAAACTCGGGTTTTTCGCTAAAAATAGTGGTTTTTTGAGGTTTTTCGACCGTAATCAAAATTTTTTGTTCTAAAAGTAGTGCTGAAAACCTCGCTGCGAGCTCGCCCGCGTCGAGACGCGTCTCCCGACACCTCGCACGCCCCGCTGGCTCGTAGACTCTGAAAATAATCAAATTTTTATTAAATTCCATACATAGGTACATATAACAGAATCCACCTTAGGGAGCATTGCTAAAACACAAGTCGTGATATCTTTGACTCCTGTAGTGCGTTTTTGAAGCGGTTTTCGATCCCGATCGTCCTAACTAGGCGACCGCTGACCTACAGTCACGAAAAAATTGACCTCCCCTCAAGGGTGTTTTTGATATAACACTTACCAGTATTTTCAAAATTTTTAAATCTTCAAAATTTTATATCTCCTAAACCTAACGATAGATTTCTTTTTTGTTTGCGGAATCCAGTTCTCGCCAACATAACCTAGGTTTTACTGCGCTGTGCGCGATTTTAAAACTCACCAGGTCGCTGAAAACTCGGGTTTTTCGCTAAAAATAGTGGTTTTTTGAGGTTTTTCGACCGTAATCAAAATTTTTTGTTCTAAAAGTAGTGCTGAAAACCTCGCTGCGAGCTCGCCCGCGTCGAGACGCGTCTCCCGACACCTCGCACGCCCCGCTGGCTCGTAGACTCTGAAAATAATCAAATTTTTATTAAATTCCATACATAGGTACATATAACAGAATCCACCTTAGGGAGCATTGCTAAAACACAAGTCGTGATATCTTTGACTCCTGTAGTGCGTTTTTGAAGCGGTTTTCGATCCCGATCGTCCTAACTAGGCGACCGCTGACCTACAGTCACGAAAAAATTGACCTCCCCTCAAGGGTGTTTTTGATATAACACTTACCAGTATTTTCAAAATTTTTAAATCTTCAAAATTTTATATCTCCTAAACCTAACGATAGATTTCTTTTTTGTTTGCGGAATCCAGTTCTCGCCAACATAACCTAGGTTTTACTGCGCTGTGCGCGATTTTAAAACTCACCAGGTCGCTGAAAACTCGGGTTTTTCGCTAAAAATAGTGGTTTTTTGAGGTTTTTCGACCGTAATCAAAATTTTTTGTTCTAAAAGTAGTGCTGAAAACCTCGCTGCGAGCTCGCCCGCGTCGAGACGCGTCTCCCGACACCTCGCACGCCCCGCTGGCTCGTAGACTCTGAAAATAATCAAATTTTTATTAAATTCCATACATAGGTACATATAACAGAATCCACCTTAGGGAGCATTGCTAAAACACAAGTCGTGATATCTTTGACTCCTGTAGTGCGTTTTTGAAGCGGTTTTCGATCCCGATCGTCCTAACTAGGCGACCGCTGACCTACAGTCACGAAAAAATTGACCTCCCCTCAAGGGTGTTTTTGATATAACACTTACCAGTATTTTCAAAATTTTTAAATCTTCAAAATTTTATATCTCCTAAACCTAACGATAGATTTCTTTTTTGTTTGCGGAATCCAGTTCTCGCCAACATAACCTAGGTTTTACTGCGCTGTGCGCGATTTTAAAACCCACCAGGTCGCTGAAAACTCGGGTTTTTCGCTAAAAATAGTGGTTTTTTGAGGTTTTTCGACCGTAATCAAAATTTTTTGTTCTAAAAGTAGTGCTGAAAACCTCGCTGCGAGCTCGCCCGCGTCGAGACGCGTCTCCCGACACCTCGCACGCCCCGCTGGCTCGTAGACTCTGAAAATAATCAAATTTTTATTAAATTCCATACATAGGTACATATAACAGAATCCACCTTAGGGAGCATTGCTAAAACACAAGTCGTGATATCTTTGACTCCTGTAGTGCGTTTTTGAAGCGGTTTTCGATCCCGATCGTCCTAACTAGGCGACCGCTGACCTACAGTCACGAAAAAATTGACCTCCCCTCAAGGGTGTTTTTGATATAACACTTACCAGTATTTTCAAAATTTTTAAATCTTCAAAATTTTATATCTCCTAAACCTAACGATAGATTTCTTTTTTGTTTGCGGAATCCAGTTCTCGCCAACATAACCTAGGTTTTACTGCGCTGTGCGCGATTTTAAAACCCACCAGGTCGCTGAAAACTCGGGTTTTTCGCTAAAAATAGTGGTTTTTTGAGGTTTTTCGACCGTAATCAAAATTTTTTGTTCTAAAAGTAGTGCTGAAAACCTCGCTGCGAGCTCGCCCGCGTCGAGACGCGTCTCCCGACACCTCGCACGCCCCGCTGGCTCGTAGACTCTGAAAATAATCAAATTTTTATTAAATTCCATACATAGGTACATATAACAGAATCCACCTTAGGGAGCATTGCTAAAACACAAGTCGTGATATCTTTGACTCCTGTAGTGCGTTTTTGAAGCGGTTTTCGATCCCGATCGTCCTAACTAGGCGACCGCTGACCTACAGTCACGAAAAAATTGACCTCCCCTCAAGGGTGTTTTTGATATAACACTTACCAGTATTTTCAAAATTTTTAAATCTTCAAAATTTTATATCTCCTAAACCTAACGATAGATTTCTTTTTTGTTTGCGGAATCCAGTTCTCGCCAAAATAACCTAGGTTTTACTGCGCTGTGCGCGATTTTAAAACTCACCAGGTCGCTGAAAACTCGGGTTTTTCGCTAAAAATAGTGGTTTTTTGAGGTTTTTCGACCGTAATCAAAATTTTTTGTTCTAAAAGTAGTGCTGAAAACCTCGCTGCGAGCTCGCCCGCGTCGAGACGCGTCTCCCGACACCTCGCACGCCCCGCTGGCTCGTAGACTCTGAAAATAATCAAATTTTTATTAAATTCCATACATAGGTACATATAACAGAATCCACCTTAGGGAGCATTGCTAAAACACAAGTCGTGATATCTTTGACTCCTGTAGTGCGTTTTTGAAGCGGTTTTCGATCCCGATCGTCCTAACTAGGCGACCGCTGACCTACAGTCACGAAAAAATTGACCTCCCCTCAAGGGTGTTTTTGATATAACACTTACCAGTATTTTCAAAATTTTTAAATCTTCAAAATTTTATATCTCCTAAACCTAACGATAGATTTCTTTTTTGTTTGCGGAATCCAGTTCTCGCCAACATAACCTAGGTTTTACTGCGCTGTGCGCGATTTTAAAACTCACCAGGTCGCTGAAAACTCGGGTTTTTCGCTAAAAATAGTGGTTTTTTGAGGTTTTTCGACCGTAATCAAAATTTTTTGTTCTAAAAGTAGTGCTGAAAACCTCGCTGCGAGCTCGCCCGCGTCGAGACGCGTCTCCCGACACCTCGCACGCCCCGCTGGCTCGTAGACTCTGAAAATAATCAAATTTTTATTAAATTCCATACATAGGTACATATAACAGAATCCACCTTAGGGAGCATTGCTAAAACACAAGTCGTGATATCTTTGACTCCTGTAGTGCGTTTTTGAAGCGGTTTTCGATCCCGATCGTCCTAACTAGGCGACCGCTGACCTACAGTCACGAAAAAATTGACCTCCCCTCAAGGGTGTTTTTGATATAACACTTACCAGTATTTTCAAAATTTTTAAATCTTCAAAATTTTATATCTCCTAAACCTAACGATAGATTTCTTTTTTGTTTGCGGAATCCAGTTCTCGCCAACATAACCTAGGTTTTACTGCGCTGTGCGCGATTTTAAAACTCACCAGGTCGCTGAAAACTCGGGTTTTTCGCTAAAAATAGTGGTTTTTTGAGGTTTTTCGACCGTAATCAAAATTTTTTGTTCTAAAAGTAGTGCTGAAAACCTCGCTGCGAGCTCGCCCGCGTCGAGACGCGTCTCCCGACACCTCGCACGCCCCGCTGGCTCGTAGACTCTGAAAATAATCAAATTTTTATTAAATTCCATACATAGGTACATATAACAGAATCCACCTTTTTTTTTTTTTTTTTTTTTTTGGATGGGAAATCATCAAATGACCCCTCCCGCCCTGGGTGGAGCGGTAGGGAGTGTCAGACTTTTACTGACTAAAACCCACCCGTGATCCTTCTTGTGCCCTATGCGTTCCAGGGCCGCGGCAACTCTTTCGAACAAATTCCGCAACCCTAGCAGGCACCGACCCTATGGGGCCCCGTCCTCGGTGCTGACGGCTCCTTGAGGCGCGCGTGGAACACAACGCGTCGTCGACTCAACCTGGTATCGGACGGCGAGCCACCCACGCTCACCGTCCCCAGGCATCAGCCACTGCGCGATAGCACAGCGGCCGACTTGTCTCTGGAGGGGGCCGAAATGGGACCATTACTGGCACTCCATCTCAGCACCCTCCCGAGCGTTGGGAGCCGCAGCACCCGCAGCAGAAGCGGCAGCGGCGGCGACAGAAGCCGCGGCGGCGGCGGCAGAGGCGGCGGTGGCGGCGGACCTCTTGCCCCTGGCGGGAGCGGATGGCGCGCAGGCCCTTCCCCCAGCCCAGTGCTCGGCCGGCTTGCCAGCAGCCGCACATGCACTGCAGTGCGGCGTGGCCTCGCACGAGCCGGCCTTATGACCGGGCTGACCACAGCGGAAACAGAGTCCGCTGCGGTCGACCTCCGAGGGGCACATAGCTCCCGTGTGGTTACCCACATGGCAGCGGTAGCACCTCAGAGGTCTGGGTTCCAGCAGTTTTACCCGCGCAGACACCCATCCCACCAAGAGCCTTCGGCCCTCCGACACAGTTCTGGCCGCCGTCACGGGGCAGCTCACCACAAGGGTTTGCATGCCCGTGTTGTCAGGCCGGAGGGTGCCCGCCTTGACGAGCTCGGCAGAGCACCCCCCAGTCCTGGCGACGGCGGCCACAACTTCCTCCTCCGTCACGGAGTCATCCAGGCCCACTATGCGCATGTCGATGCGCCTAGTCGGCCTGGACACCCGGACCTCGTCCGCGGGTAAAACCGCCCTCAGCCTTTCAGCCAAGGCGTCCGCGAACGGGCCACTCTCCGCTCCGGCGAGCTCGAGCTTCCGGGCACCGGTCAAGGTCCTCCTGACCCCGATGCCCCCGCTGATGCCCAGCTCTTGGAGGCTCACCGCCTCCTTCGCCCGCTTCAGTACGGCGAGATACGTCACGCCCCTCTGTTCCGCTTCCGGCTGCAGTGTGAGAACTACAGCCGCGGATTTCGGGGCGCGAAGCCTCGCCGCAATGGCGTTGGCTTTCCGCCGCTGCCTCCTCGCCTTGTTTTTGGCCGCTTTCGCGGCCCGCCGTTTCTGGCCAGCAACCTGCCACTCGGCCTCGGCCGCAGGAGGGTCCGAGGGTGGGGGTGGGGGCGGCCGCGGCGCCACTGGCGCAGCAGCCTCAGCCGCCCCCCCTCCAGCCTTCCTCCTTCCCCTCTTCGCCGGGGCCGTCTTGGTAGTCGCCGGCGTCGCAGGCGCCGGCGTCACAGGCGCTGGCGCGGCTCCCGCCTTGGCTTTCGCCCGGCCGGACGTTCCCGGGCCAGCAGCCACCGCGGCCGCGTACGAAGCCGCCTTCTGCTGTCCCGGGGGCCTCTGTGCCGCCGCCAACGGGGGACGCCGGATCATGTCCTCCAAGACGGACACCTGCCTCCGGAAGGGAGCCAGCTCCTGCCGCACCAGGCTCCGCACCTGGCTCAGCACTTGGCTCCCCTCCAGCGCCGCCGGACTCGGCCCCCCCTGCGGCTCCTCCGAGGCCGCTCTGGCCATGCCAGCCAGGTCCCTCCGGAGCGACTCATTCTCTGCGATGAGTCGCTCCGTTACGGCTGCGAGGCGGGCGACCTCCGCCCGCAACTCTGTCGCCTCTCCGGACCCGCCGACGTTGGCCGCCGCCGCCGCCATTATGGAGGCTTTGGCCGCGCTAATGGCCTCCCGCTTGGAAGACTGCTTCCTTTTGAAGGCCACAGCGCGGATCGCGGCCTCCACGACCTCCTCCAGCTTGGCCCTCTTCTCCTCAACCGTGGGACGCACCTCTCCCGGGGGCTCCGAGTCGTCGGAGTCGAGAGTAGGCGGAAGAGTAGAGGGAGCCCTACGACCGCTCCCTCCAGGGCGACGCCCCTCCTCCACCAGCCTCCCGGCCCGACTCTCCACCTCCCGGGTAGAGGGAGCCAGCCCCCTCCCTGCCTCACAGCCCCTGCCCCGCCTAGCGGTGGGGATTTTTCGGGCGGAGGCAAATTCGCCCTCGGAGGACGACCCCCCGGTATCCTCCCGTCTGGGCCGCTTGCGGAAGAACTTCACGTTCTCCGCAGCAGCCCCCCCTCCTTCCTCTCCAGAGCCCGCCGAGCTGACCGTTACTAGGTCTGGCGCGGAGCCGGAATCCGACTCCGCACCACCCCGGCGCTCAGGCGAACCCTCCTCTGCGAATTCGTGCGCCATCAGCTCCTTAAAGGAGGCGGATCCGGATGACGACGACGAATTGGAGCCTCCTCGGCTCTTGTTGCCACTGGCAAGCGGAAGACGTTTGGTGCCCACCCCAGAGTACGGAGGGCAGCCCGCCGAAGCGGGGTGGGATTCCCCGACCGCTGAGCAGTCGGGACCCACCTGGGGACTCATTTTGCAAGCGTCTTTTTTCATTAGGTTTTCCTTTTAAGGGTGTGGTCCCTTTTCGCTCCGCCCCTTCTCAGGGCCCTCTCTCCCAACCTCACCTCTCCACCTGCTCGCTGCTCTCTCAGTCACGTCTGATGATCAGACGCGTACCAGAGAGCAGCGAGCAAGCGTGTGTCTCTCTTGGTCTGATCCCTCACTTGCGACCTTCCGGCATGAGTGGCTCTACCGGGAAAGCTCGCAAGATCATTGGGACGCTCAAGCCCCACCACGACGACAACGTGGAGACACATTCGGTGGGGAACAGAATCCACCTTAGGGAGCATTGCTAAAACACAAGTCGTGATATCTTTGACTCCTGTAGTGCGTTTTTGAAGCGGTTTTCGATCCCGATCGTCCTAACTAGGCGACCGCTGACCTACAGTCACGAAAAAATTGACCTCCCCTCAAGGGTGTTTTTGATATAACACTTACCAGTATTTTCAAAATTTTTAAATCTTCAAAATTTTATATCTCCTAAACCTAACGATAGATTTCTTTTTTGTTTGCGGAATCCAGTTCTCGCCAACATAACCTAGGTTTTACTGCGCTGTGCGCGATTTTAAAACCCACCAGGTCGCTGAAAACTCGGGTTTTTCGCTAAAAATAGTGGTTTTTTGAGGTTTTTCGACCGTAATCAAAATTTTTTGTTCTAAAAGTAGTGCTGAAAACCTCGCTGCGAGCTCGCCCGCGTCGAGACGCGTCTCCCGACACCTCGCACGCCCCGCTGGCTCGTAGACTCTGAAAATAATCAAATTTTTATTAAATTCCATACATAGGTACATATAACAGAATCCACCTTAGGGAGCATTGCTAAAACACAAGTCGTGATATCTTTGACTCCTGTAGTGCGTTTTTGAAGCGATTTTCGATCCCGATCGTCCTAACTAGGCGACCGCTGACCTACAGTCACGAAAAAATTGACCTCCCCTCAAGGGTGTTTTTGATATAACACTTACCAGTATTTTCAAAATTTTTAAATCTTCAAAATTTTATATCTCCTAAACCTAACGATAGATTTCTTTTTTGTTTGCGGAATCCAGTTCTCGCCAACATAACCTAGGTTTTACTGCGCTGTGCGCGATTTTAAAACCCACCAGGTCGCTGAAAACTCGGGTTTTTCGCTAAAAATAGTGGTTTTTTGAGGTTTTTCGACCGTAATCAAAATTTTTTGTTCTAAAAGTAGTGCTGAAAACCTCGCTGCGAGCTCGCCCGCGTCGAGACGCGTCTCCCGACACCTCGCACGCCCCGCTGGCTCGTAGACTCTGAAAATAATCAAATTTTTATTAAATTCCATACATAGGTACATATAACAGAATCCACCTTAGGGAGCATTGCTAAAACACAAGTCGTGATATCTTTGACTCCTGTAGTGCGTTTTTGAAGCGGTTTTCGATCCCGATCGTCCTAACTAGGCGACCGCTGACCTACAGTCACGAAAAAATTGACCTCCCCTCAAGGGTGTTTTTGATATAACACTTACCAGTATTTTCAAAATTTTTAAATCTTCAAAATTTTATATCTCCTAAACCTAACGATAGATTTCTTTTTTGTTTGCGGAATCCAGTTCTCGCCAACATAACCTAGGTTTTACTGCGCTGTGCGCGATTTTAAAACCCACCAGGTCGCTGAAAACTCGGGTTTTTCGCTAAAAATAGTGGTTTTTTGAGGTTTTTCGACCGTAATCAAAATTTTTTGTTCTAAAAGTAGTGCTGAAAACCTCGCTGCGAGCTCGCCCGCGTCGAGACGCGTCTCCCGACACCTCGCACGCCCCGCTGGCTCGTAGACTCTGAAAATAATCAAATTTTTATTAAATTCCATACATAGGTACATATAACAGAATCCACCTTAGGGAGCATTGCTAAAACACAAGTCGTGATATCTTTGACTCCTGTAGTGCGTTTTTGAAGCGGTTTTCGATCCCGATCGTCCTAACTAGGCGACCGCTGACCTACAGTCACGAAAAAATTGACCTCCCCTCAAGGGTGTTTTTGATATAACACTTACCAGTATTTTCAAAATTTTTAAATCTTCAAAATTTTATATCTCCTAAACCTAACGATAGATTTCTTTTTTGTTTGCGGAATCCAGTTCTCGCCAACATAACCTAGGTTTTACTGCGCTGTGCGCGATTTTAAAACCCACCAGGTCGCTGAAAACTCGGGTTTTTCGCTAAAAATAGTGGTTTTTTGAGGTTTTTCGACCGTAATCAAAATTTTTTGTTCTAAAAGTAGTGCTGAAAACCTCGCTGCGAGCTCGCCCGCGTCGAGACGCGTCTCCCGACACCTCGCACGCCCCGCTGGCTCGTAGACTCTGAAAATAATCAAATTTTTATTAAATTCCATACATAGGTACATATAACAGAATCCACCTTAGGGAGCATTGCTAAAACACAAGTCGTGATATCTTTGACTCCTGTAGTGCGTTTTTGAAGCGGTTTTCGATCCCGATCGTCCTAACTAGGCGACCGCTGACCTACAGTCACGAAAAAATTGACCTCCCCTCAAGGGTGTTTTTGATATAACACTTACCAGTATTTTCAAAATTTTTAAATCTTCAAAATTTTATATCTCCTAAACCTAACGATAGATTTCTTTTTTGTTTGCGGAATCCAGTTCTCGCCAACATAACCTAGGTTTTACTGCGCTGTGCGCGATTTTAAAACCCACCAGGTCGCTGAAAACTCGGGTTTTTCGCTAAAAATAGTGGTTTTTTGAGGTTTTTCGACCGTAATCAAAATTTTTTGTTCTAAAAGTAGTGCTGAAAACCTCGCTGCGAGCTCGCCCGCGTCGAGACGCGTCTCCCGACACCTCGCACGCCCCGCTGGCTCGTAGACTCTGAAAATAATCAAATTTTTATTAAATTCCATACATAGGTACATATAACAGAATCCACCTTAGGGAGCATTGCTAAAACACAAGTCGTGATATCTTTGACTCCTGTAGTGCGTTTTTGAAGCGGTTTTCGATCCCGATCGTCCTAACTAGGCGACCGCTGACCTACAGTCACGAAAAAATTGACCTCCCCTCAAGGGTGTTTTTGATATAACACTTACCAGTATTTTCAAAATTTTTAAATCTTCAAAATTTTATATCTCCTAAACCTAACGATAGATTTCTTTTTTGTTTGCGGAATCCAGTTCTCGCCAACATAACCTAGGTTTTACTGCGCTGTGCGCGATTTTAAAACCCACCAGGTCGCTGAAAACTCGGGTTTTTCGCTAAAAATAGTGGTTTTTTGAGGTTTTTCGACCGTAATCAAAATTTTTTGTTCTAAAAGTAGTGCTGAAAACCTCGCTGCGAGCTCGCCCGCGTCGAGACGCGTCTCCCGACACCTCGCACGCCCCGCTGGCTCGTAGACTCTGAAAATAATCAAATTTTTATTAAATTCCATACATAGGTACATATAACAGAATCCACCTTAGGGAGCATTGCTAAAACACAAGTCGTGATATCTTTGACTCCTGTAGTGCGTTTTTGAAGCGATTTTCGATCCCGATCGTCCTAACTAGGCGACCGCTGACCTACAGTCACGAAAAAATTGACCTCCCCTCAAGGGTGTTTTTGATATAACACTTACCAGTATTTTCAAAATTTTTAAATCTTCAAAATTTTATATCTCCTAAACCTAACGATAGATTTCTTTTTTGTTTGCGGAATCCAGTTCTCGCCAACATAACCTAGGTTTTACTGCGCTGTGCGCGATTTTAAAACCCACCAGGTCGCTGAAAACTCGGGTTTTTCGCTAAAAATAGTGGTTTTTTGAGGTTTTTCGACCGTAATCAAAATTTTTTGTTCTAAAAGTAGTGCTGAAAACCTCGCTGCGAGCTCGCCCGCGTCGAGACGCGTCTCCCGACACCTCGCACGCCCCGCTGGCTCGTAGACTCTGAAAATAATCAAATTTTTATTAAATTCCATACATAGGTACATATAACAGAATCCACCTTAGGGAGCATTGCTAAAACACAAGTCGTGATATCTTTGACTCCTGTAGTGCGTTTTTGAAGCGGTTTTCGATCCCGATCGTCCTAACTAGGCGACCGCTGACCTACAGTCACGAAAAAATTGACCTCCCCTCAAGGGTGTTTTTGATATAACACTTACCAGTATTTTCAAAATTTTTAAATCTTCAAAATTTTATATCTCCTAAACCTAACGATAGATTTCTTTTTTGTTTGCGGAATCCAGTTCTCGCCAACATAACCTAGGTTTTACTGCGCTGTGCGCGATTTTAAAACCCACCAGGTCGCTGAAAACTCGGGTTTTTCGCTAAAAATAGTGGTTTTTTGAGGTTTTTCGACCGTAATCAAAATTTTTTGTTCTAAAAGTAGTGCTGAAAACCTCGCTGCGAGCTCGCCCGCGTCGAGACGCGTCTCCCGACACCTCGCACGCCCCGCTGGCTCGTAGACTCTGAAAATAATCAAATTTTTATTAAATTCCATACATAGGTACATATAACAGAATCCACCTTAGGGAGCATTGCTAAAACACAAGTCGTGATATCTTTGACTCCTGTAGTGCGTTTTTGAAGCGGTTTTCGATCCCGATCGTCCTAACTAGGCGACCGCTGACCTACAGTCACGAAAAAATTGACCTCCCCTCAAGGGTGTTTTTGATATAACACTTACCAGTATTTTCAAAATTTTTAAATCTTCAAAATTTTATATCTCCTAAACCTAACGATAGATTTCTTTTTTGTTTGCGGAATCCAGTTCTCGCCAACATAACCTAGGTTTTACTGCGCTGTGCGCGATTTTAAAACTCACCAGGTCGCTGAAAACTCGGGTTTTTCGCTAAAAATAGTGGTTTTTTGAGGTTTTTCGACCGTAATCAAAATTTTTTGTTCTAAAAGTAGTGCTGAAAACCTCGCTGCGAGCTCGCCCGCGTCGAGACGCGTCTCCCGACACCTCGCACGCCCCGCTGGCTCGTAGACTCTGAAAATAATCAAATTTTTATTAAATTCCATACATAGGTACATATAACAGAATCCACCTTAGGGAGCATTGCTAAAACACAAGTCGTGATATCTTTGACTCCTGTAGTGCGTTTTTGAAGCGGTTTTCGATCCCGATCGTCCTAACTAGGCGACCGCTGACCTACAGTCACGAAAAAATTGACCTCCCCTCAAGGGTGTTTTTGATATAACACTTACCAGTATTTTCAAAATTTTTAAATCTTCAAAATTTTATATCTCCTAAACCTAACGATAGATTTCTTTTTTGTTTGCGGAATCCAGTTCTCGCCAACATAACCTAGGTTTTACTGCGCTGTGCGCGATTTTAAAACTCACCAGGTCGCTGAAAACTCGGGTTTTTCGCTAAAAATAGTGGTTTTTTGAGGTTTTTCGACCGTAATCAAAATTTTTTGTTCTAAAAGTAGTGCTGAAAACCTCGCTGCGAGCTCGCCCGCGTCGAGACGCGTCTCCCGACACCTCGCACGCCCCGCTGGCTCGTAGACTCTGAAAATAATCAAATTTTTATTAAATTCCATACATAGGTACATATAACAGAATCCACCTTAGGGAGCATTGCTAAAACACAAGTCGTGATATCTTTGACTCCTGTAGTGCGTTTTTGAAGCGGTTTTCGATCCCGATCGTCCTAACTAGGCGACCGCTGACCTACAGTCACGAAAAAATTGACCTCCCCTCAAGGGTGTTTTTGATATAACACTTACCAGTATTTTCAAAATTTTTAAATCTTCAAAATTTTATATCTCCTAAACCTAACGATAGATTTCTTTTTTGTTTGCGGAATCCAGTTCTCGCCAACATAACCTAGGTTTTACTGCGCTGTGCGCGATTTTAAAACCCACCAGGTCGCTGAAAACTCGGGTTTTTCGCTAAAAATAGTGGTTTTTTGAGGTTTTTCGACCGTAATCAAAATTTTTTGTTCTAAAAGTAGTGCTGAAAACCTCGCTGCGAGCTCGCCCGCGTCGAGACGCGTCTCCCGACACCTCGCACGCCCCGCTGGCTCGTAGACTCTGAAAATAATCAAATTTTTATTAAATTCCATACATAGGTACATATAACAGAATCCACCTTAGGGAGCATTGCTAAAACACAAGTCGTGATATCTTTGACTCCTGTAGTGCGTTTTTGAAGCGGTTTTCGATCCCGATCGTCCTAACTAGGCGACCGCTGACCTACAGTCACGAAAAAATTGACCTCCCCTCAAGGGTGTTTTTGATATAACACTTACCAGTATTTTCAAAATTTTTAAATCTTCAAAATTTTATATCTCCTAAACCTAACGATAGATTTCTTTTTTGTTTGCGGAATCCAGTTCTCGCCAACATAACCTAGGTTTTACTGCGCTGTGCGCGATTTTAAAACCCACCAGGTCGCTGAAAACTCGGGTTTTTCGCTAAAAATAGTGGTTTTTTGAGGTTTTTCGACCGTAATCAAAATTTTTTGTTCTAAAAGTAGTGCTGAAAACCTCGCTGCGAGCTCGCCCGCGTCGAGACGCGTCTCCCGACACCTCGCACGCCCCGCTGGCTCGTAGACTCTGAAAATAATCAAATTTTTATTAAATTCCATACATAGGTACATATAACAGAATCCACCTTAGGGAGCATTGCTAAAACACAAGTCGTGATATCTTTGACTCCTGTAGTGCGTTTTTGAAGCGGTTTTCGATCCCGATCGTCCTAACTAGGCGACCGCTGACCTACAGTCACGAAAAAATTGACCTCCCCTCAAGGGTGTTTTTGATATAACACTTACCAGTATTTTCAAAATTTTTAAATCTTCAAAATTTTATATCTCCTAAACCTAACGATAGATTTCTTTTTTGTTTGCGGAATCCAGTTCTCGCCAACATAACCTAGGTTTTACTGCGCTGTGCGCGATTTTAAAACCCACCAGGTCGCTGAAAACTCGGGTTTTTCGCTAAAAATAGTGGTTTTTTGAGGTTTTTCGACCGTAATCAAAATTTTTTGTTCTAAAAGTAGTGCTGAAAACCTCGCTGCGAGCTCGCCCGCGTCGAGACGCGTCTCCCGACACCTCGCACGCCCCGCTGGCTCGTAGACTCTGAAAATAATCAAATTTTTATTAAATTCCATACATAGGTACATATAACAGAATCCACCTTAGGGAGCATTGCTAAAACACAAGTCGTGATATCTTTGACTCCTGTAGTGCGTTTTTGAAGCGGTTTTCGATCCCGATCGTCCTAACTAGGCGACCGCTGACCTACAGTCACGAAAAAATTGACCTCCCCTCAAGGGTGTTTTTGATATAACACTTACCAGTATTTTCAAAATTTTTAAATCTTCAAAATTTTATATCTCCTAAACCTAACGATAGATTTCTTTTTTGTTTGCGGAATCCAGTTCTCGCCAACATAACCTAGGTTTTACTGCGCTGTGCGCGATTTTAAAACCCACCAGGTCGCTGAAAACTCGGGTTTTTCGCTAAAAATAGTGGTTTTTTGAGGTTTTTCGACCGTAATCAAAATTTTTTGTTCTAAAAGTAGTGCTGAAAACCTCGCTGCGAGCTCGCCCGCGTCGAGACGCGTCTCCCGACACCTCGCACGCCCCGCTGGCTCGTAGACTCTGAAAATAATCAAATTTTTATTAAATTCCATACA
Source organism: Hecatera dysodea (assembly GCA_905332915.2). Taxonomy (NCBI): domain Eukaryota; kingdom Metazoa; phylum Arthropoda; class Insecta; order Lepidoptera; family Noctuidae; genus Hecatera; species Hecatera dysodea. The sequence continues at coordinate 22,187,918 of HG995296.1, read as the reverse complement.
TAGGTACATATAACAGAATCCACCTTAGGGAGCATTGCTAAAACACAAGTCGTGATATCTTTGACTCCTGTAGTGCGTTTTTGAAGCGGTTTTCGATCCCGATCGTCCTAACTAGGCGACCGCTGACCTACAGTCACGAAAAAATTGACCTCCCCTCAAGGGTGTTTTTGATATAACACTTACCAGTATTTTCAAAATTTTTAAATCTTCAAAATTTTATATCTCCTAAACCTAACGATAGATTTCTTTTTTGTTTGCGGAATCCAGTTCTCGCCAACATAACCTAGGTTTTACTGCGCTGTGCGCGATTTTAAAACCCACCAGGTCGCTGAAAACTCGGGTTTTTCGCTAAAAATAGTGGTTTTTTGAGGTTTTTCGACCGTAATCAAAATTTTTTGTTCTAAAAGTAGTGCTGAAAACCTCGCTGCGAGCTCGCCCGCGTCGAGACGCGTCTCCCGACACCTCGCACGCCCCGCTGGCTCGTAGACTCTGAAAATAATCAAATTTTTATTAAATTCCATACATAGGTACATATAACAGAATCCACCTTAGGGAGCATTGCTAAAACACAAGTCGTGATATCTTTGACTCCTGTAGTGCGTTTTTGAAGCGGTTTTCGATCCCGATCGTCCTAACTAGGCGACCGCTGACCTACAGTCACGAAAAAATTGACCTCCCCTCAAGGGTGTTTTTGATATAACACTTACCAGTATTTTCAAAATTTTTAAATCTTCAAAATTTTATATCTCCTAAACCTAACGATAGATTTCTTTTTTGTTTGCGGAATCCAGTTCTCGCCAACATAACCTAGGTTTTACTGCGCTGTGCGCGATTTTAAAACCCACCAGGTCGCTGAAAACTCGGGTTTTTCGCTAAAAATAGTGGTTTTTTGAGGTTTTTCGACCGTAATCAAAATTTTTTGTTCTAAAAGTAGTGCTGAAAACCTCGCTGCGAGCTCGCCCGCGTCGAGACGCGTCTCCCGACACCTCGCACGCCCCGCTGGCTCGTAGACTCTGAAAATAATCAAATTTTTATTAAATTCCATACATAGGTACATATAACAGAATCCACCTTAGGGAGCATTGCTAAAACACAAGTCGTGATATCTTTGACTCCTGTAGTGCGTTTTTGAAGCGGTTTTCGATCCCGATCGTCCTAACTAGGCGACCGCTGACCTACAGTCACGAAAAAATTGACCTCCCCTCAAGGGTGTTTTTGATCCCCACCGAATGTGTCTCCACGTTGTCGTCGTGGTGGGGCTTGAGCGTCCCAATGATCTTGCGAGCTTTCCCGGTAGAGCCACTCATGCCGGAAGGTCGCAAGTGAGGGATCAGACCAAGAGAGACACACGCTTGCTCGCTGCTCTCTGGTACGCGTCTGATCATCAGACGTGACTGTGAGAGCAGCGAGCAGGTGGAGAGGTGAGGTTGGGAGAGAGGGCCCTGAGAAGGGGTGGAGCGAAAAGGGACCGCACCCTTCAAAGGAACAAAAAATGAAAAAAGACGATTGCAAAATGAGTCCCCAGGTGGGTCCCGACTGCTCAGCGGTCGGGGAATCCCACCCCGCTTCGGCGGGCTGCCCTCCGTACTCTGGGGTGGGCACCAACCGTCTTCCGCTTGCCAGTGGCAACAAGAGCCGAGGAGGCTCAGAATCGACGTCATCCGGATCCGCCTCCTTCAAGGAGCTGATGGCGTTCGGTTGTGATGCGGGGAGTTCGCCTGAGCGCCGGGGAGGTGCAGGGTCAGATTCTGGCTCTGGACTTGACCTAGTAACGGTCAGCTCGGCGGGCTCTGGAGACAGAGGAGGGGGGGCCGCTGCGGAGAAGTTCTTCCGCAAGCGACCCAGACGGGAGGATGACAAGGAGTCGTCCTCCGAGGGCGAGTTTGCCTCCGCCCGCAAGATCCCCACCGCAAGGCGGGGCAGGGGCAGTGAGGCAGGGAGGGGGCTGGCTCCCTCTACCCGGGGGGCGGGCCGTCGGGCCGAGGGGTCGGTGGAGGAGGGGCGTCGCCCTGGAGGGAGCGGTCGTAGGGCTCCCTCTGCTCTTCCGCCTCCTCTCGACTCCGGCGACTCGGAGGCCCCGGGAGAGGTGCCTCCCACTTTTGAGGAGCAGAAGGCCCAGTTTGCGGAGGTCGTGGAGGCCGCGATCCGCGCTGTGGCCTTCAAGAGGAAGCAGTCCTCAAAGCGGGAGGCCATCGGCGCGGCCAAAGCCTCCATCCTGGCGGCAGCGGCAGCCAACGCTGGTGGACCTGCCTCAAAGGAGGCGTCGGAGTTGCGGGCGGAGGTCGCCCGCCTCGCGGTTCTTACGGAGCGACTTGTTCGGGAGAATGAGTCGCTCCGGAGGGATCTGGCGGGGATGGCCGGAGCGGCCTCTGCGGAGCCTCGAGGGGGACTGAGTCCGGCAGCGCCGGAGGGAGGCCAAGTGCTGAGCCAGGTACGGGACCTGGTGCGGCAGGAGCTGGCTCCCTTCCGGAGGCAGGTCTCCGTACTGGAGGACATGGTCCGGCGTCCCCCGTTGGCGGCGACGCGGGGTCCCCCGGGACAGCAAAAGGCGGCTTCGTACGCGGCCGCCGTGGCTGCCGGCCCGGGAACGTCTGGCCGGGCGAAGGCGAAGGCCAAGGGCGGAGCCGCGCCGGCGCCTGCGCCAGCGCCTGTGACGCCGGCGACTGCGACGCCGGCGACGACCAAGGCGGCCCCGGCGAAGAGGGGTAGGAGGAAGGCTGGAGGAGCGGCTAAGGCTGCGGTGCCAGCGGTGCCGCAGCCGCCCCCACCCCCACCCTCGGACCCTCCTGCGGCCGAGGCCGAGTGGCAGGTTGCTGGCCAGAAGCGGCGGGCCGCGAAAGCCGCTAAAAGCAAGGCGAGGAGGCAGCGGCGGAAAGCCAACGCCATTGCGGCGAGGCTTCGCGCCCCGAAATCCGCGGCTGTAGTGCTCACACTGCAGCCGGAAGCGGAACAGAGGGGCGTGACGTATCTCGCCGTACTGAAGCGGGCGAAGGAGGCGGTGAGCCTCCAAGAGCTGGGCATCAGCGGGGGCATCGGGGTCAGGAGGACCTTAACCGGTGCCCGCAAGCTCGAGCTCGCCGGAGCGGAGAGTGGCCCGTTCGCGGACGCCCTGGCCGAAAGGCTGAGGGCGGTCTTACCCGCGGACGAGGTCCGGGTGTCCGGGCCGACTAAGCGCATCGACATGCGCATAGTGGGCCTGGATGACTCCGTGACGGAGGAGGAAGTTGTGGCCGCCGTCGCCAGGACTGGGGGGTGCTCTGCCGAGCTCGTCAAGGCGGGCACCCTCCGGCCTGACAACACGGGCATGCAAACCCTTGTGGTGAGCTGCCCCGTGACGGCGGCCAGAACTGTGTCGGAGGGCCGAAGGCTCTTGGTGGGATGGGTGTCTGCGCGGGTAAAACTGCTGGAACCCAGACCTCTGAGGTGCTACCGCTGCCATGTGGGCAACCACACGGGAGCTATGTGCCCCTCGGAGGTCGACCGCAGCGGACTCTGTTTCCGCTGTGGTCAGCCCGGTCATAAGGCCGGCTCTTGCGAGGCCACGCCGCACTGCAGTGCATGTGCGGCTGTTGGCAAGCCGGCCGAGCACTGGGCTGGGGGAAGGGCCTGCGCGCCATCCGCCCCGACCAGGGGCAAGAGGTCCGCCGCCACCGCCGCCTCTGCCGCCGCCGCGGCTTCTGTCGCCGCCACTGCCGCTTCTGCTGCGGGTGCTGCGGCTCCCAACGCTCGGGAGGGTGCTGAGATGGAGTGCCAGTAATGGTCCCATTTCGGCCCCCTCCAGAGACAAGTCGGCCGCTGTGCTATCGCGCAGTGGCTGACGCCTGGGGACGGTGAGCGTGGGTGGCTCGCCGTCCGATACCAGGTTGAGTCGACGACGCGTTGTGTTCCACGCGCGTCACAAGGAGCCGTCAGCACCGAGGACGGGGCCCCATAGGGTCGGTGCCTGCTAGGGTTGCGGAATTTGTTCGAAAGAGTTACCGCGGCCCTGGAACGCATAGGGCACAAGAAGGATCACGGGTGGGTTTTAGTCAGTAAAAGTCTGACACTCCCTACCGCTCCACCCAGGGCGGGAGGGGTCATTTGATGATTTCCCATCCAGAAAAAAAAAAAAAAAAAAAAAGGGTGTTTTTGATATAACACTTACCAGTATTTTCAAAATTTTTAAATCTTCAAAATTTTATATCTCCTAAACCTAACGATAGATTTCTTTTTTGTTTGCGGAATCCAGTTCTCGCCAACATAACCTAGGTTTTACTGCGCTGTGCGCGATTTTAAAACCCACCAGGTCGCTGAAAACTCGGGTTTTTCGCTAAAAATAGTGGTTTTTTGAGGTTTTTCGACCGTAATCAAAATTTTTTGTTCTAAAAGTAGTGCTGAAAACCTCGCTGCGAGCTCGCCCGCGTCGAGACGCGTCTCCCGACACCTCGCACGACCCGCTTGCTCGTAGAAAATTTACCCGCCCACCCGCCCTTTTTACTATAGGGAAGGCAGACAAAGATATTACAAAATATTTTTATTTTTGACTTTGCTCCGCAGCTGAAAGCCCGGGCCGAAACAACATTTTCTTTTGACTTGCGGCCACTCTAGCACCATTTTTCGGGGCAGAGGAGCCTTTATTTAGTATACTTTGACCTTATTTTATATTTGTTGACGTGACTATACCTTTAGTATAGTCACTTTTCGAACCTTGACCTCATTAAATCATTTGTTTTGATTACTGATCCCCCCTTTACAGGGACTCAGACGTACTATTACTTTTGTCCTCTGACAATTAGCTGTTGGAGTCTTTCCGAGCGTAATCATGTTCCGCACCCCAGCCAAAACTGGCGTGAGTTCGCAGGGCTCTGCGGCTTCACCGAGATCTGCGGAGAGGGCTGGGCCTTCCGGTTTGAGTGTGAGGCGAAGTATCGGGGAATGGGAAGCCGGGAAGGCAGAGCCTCAGGCAAAGTCCCCGGCCAACCCAAAGCCAGACGCCACTCCACCACCACCACTCACCGTTACCAAAAAGGGACCCAGCTCTCTAATTACTCGTCGAGCTCTCGTGGAAGCTGCAAGAGTCTCTGATTCAGCCGACACAAACTCACCGCCAAAACCTAGCTACGTAGACCGAACGGCTGAAGCAAAAGCCTGCCTGATAAAAGCGAAACTTCACCTAAACAGTTCACGGAATACAAAGACAGAGATCAAGATGGGTGTAATCCAAGCTGCGGAAAGACTTTACCAGCTGGTAAAGGAGATAGAGTCCGAGTTGAAGGTGGAAAGGCGAAAACCTACCGCGGAAATGCCTGTGAGGGCTGAATCGGAACCGGTCGTCACAACGCCAACTTTTGACCCGAGTGACATAATACACAAAATGGAGAAACACTCTCAGCTCCTCGTCGAAAGTAATATGAAGATAGAGGAGCTGAGAGTGACTCTAGATCACCGGGCCAAAACCACGGAAAACGGCAAAACTTACGCGAGCGTGGCCGCAGCTCAGGGTGCAAAGTCACTGCCAGCGTGCAGTACTTTGCACTCGGTAGTGGTCACCTCGAAGGACGAACTGGAGACCGGGGAGGAGGTCCTGAACAGAGTCCGGAAGGTGGTGAACGCGAAAGAGGGGTGGATAAAGGTGGAGAAGGTCAGGAAAGCCAAAGACCGAAAAATAATAATAGGTCTGGAAAGCCCAGAGGAAAGGACCAAGTTAAAGGATTGCATCCAAAAAGGAGGAGCCAACCTCACTGTCGAGGAAGTCAAGAACAAGGACCCGCTTCTGGTTCTCAAGAACGTCTTGGTAATTAATACCGACGAAGACGTCCTAAAAGCCTTGAGAAATCAGAACCGGGGTGTTTTTGACGGCCTTGACAGTGAGGAAAGCAGAGTGACGGTCAAATACCGAAGACGGACAAGAAATCCTCATGTGGGGCACGTCATAGTGTGCGTCTCGCCCACCATCTGGCGACGTGCATTGGACATAGGGAGCGTGCACATCGATCTCCAGCGTGTGAGGGTCGAGGATCAGACCCCGCTCGTCCAATGCACCCGCTGCCTAGGATTCGGCCACGGAAAGCGGTTCTGTACCGAGCCTGCGGACCTATGTGGCCACTGCGGCGGTCCCCACATGAGGCCAGATTGTCCGGATTGGATATCGGGCTCACCACCTGTGTGCCGTAACTGCGAGAAGTCGAAAGTCGAGCATGGTGCGCCACACAACGCCTTCAGCCACGACTGCCCAGTACGGCACAAATGGGATCAGATAGCCCGATCGACCGTCGCTTACTGCTAAAGGCTCCTCAAAAACTAGTAAGCAACATCGGAAAGAGACAACCTTTAGATTTAATCGAAGAAGGCGGTACAAAGATAATACAGGCGCCGGCAGCGACTCGAAGACGGCCTTAGAGCATTATGGTTTGATGGTTGACGACGATGCAACGGACTTGGATCACCACGGCATTGTATTTGGATTCCTCTTACAGGATAAATACAAAATTCAAAAAGCAAAATGGTCCAACATTCATGGAAAAGTTGGCCATTTGCTAATAAATTTTAATCCTGTAGCAGCCGAGAAAGGAAAAATCAAATTTAGTACCAAAAAAGTCAATTGGTTCAAGTCTCGTGAGAAACTTGGCCAATTGAAAATAGATTTTACTAACCTAACTACCTTGCCGTGGCGGTCCAAGAAAACCATCGACACGAATAGCATCGTTGCTTCCACAGATTGGAAATTCCGTCGTGTTGTCCAAATCCTAGAGACGAAGGATCTGATCCTAGAATATTGTAAAATTAATTTAAGTATAGAAAATAGCGATTAGAGTAAGAAAATATGCTAGCATAATATAATTAGGTATATTAGTGGCTAGCATAAAATAAAAATAAGTTTTAAAATTAAGTAGATAATTAGGTAGATATAACAATGTTCTAGATAGTATAATTAGACAAATAGTTTTGTAGGTCCCCTAAACATTTATTGTAGATAACAAAATAAATAGTTTTTGTAGGTCCCTGCCTTTTCTATTAGATTGTACGATAACATAAGTTTTTGTGAGTATGTCCCCTTGCCTTTTCGATACTAAGTAATCAAACCACATTTTCATAATAGCTGGTTTAATCTAAATATATTTATTATCTAATCAAACCTTGGACAAAAACAGTCTCTGATTATGTCAGAGGACAACTAGCATGGCAGGAGTGGGTTTTAGCCGGTAAGAGTCCGGCACTGCCCCTGCCGTCTCACAGTGTGGGCGGTAGAGGCGTCCATGAGGATTTCCCACTCCTGCCAAAACAAAAAAAAAAAAAAAAAAAAAACCTAACCTAACCTAACCTAACCTAACCTAACCTTTTTTTTTTTTTTTTTTTTTTTTTTTTTTTGCGCTGGGAAAAAATGCGTTACGCATACCTCCCGCTCGGGGGAGCGGGGGCTATGTGGGACTCCCCGAGCTAAGCCCGTTATACCCACTAAAACGACCCAGCGGCATTCCCGCATCGTCTTAGTGGAGGGGGACTGGGAGACCGGCGCAGCCTTTGCGTCCAGTCCTCCTCCGACGAACACCCACCCAACCCATCACGCCCTCCCCGTAGGGAGAGGGCCGGGAATGACGGACGAAGGCGGTGACGAGTGCAATGCGGGCGGAGGCACCCCCGTGCCGGTCGCCCGCCCGTCACCACCAGGAGGAGGGAGAAGACGACCTCTTCTCCGACCTCTCCTTCGTCTTCGGAGCGGCGCAGCGAGAGGGTCTTCCTCACGCGCGCGCTCCGCCGCCTCCTTTTGCGAGATGACATCCTCGCAGAAGGAGGCGACCGCTGCCCAGGACTCCTCGCTCTCCAGCATGGATTTGACCACGCCGGGGAGCGAGAGGTCCTGTCCGATCTCCGCAATGAGACTACGGCGCCGCTCGGACCAAGCTGGGCACACCTCGAGAGTGTGCTGCGCATTGTCTTCCGCGGCGCCGCAGTCGTGGCACGCCGCAGTCTCCTCCCTCCCGATCCGGTGCAGGTACGAGCCAAAACAGCCGTGTCCTGACAGCACCTGCACCAGACGGAAGGAGAGGAAACCGTGTCGCCTCTCGAGCCAGTCCTGCAGGACCGGACCGAGCGCGTCCAGGGTACGGCGACCAAAGGTGGCGGCGGCGAGGTCCTGCGTCCAGTGGACAACAATGGCGGCCCTCGCCTCCCTCCGCACGGCCTCCCTCTCTTCCGCGACGGGGCGCTCCCCGAGCGCTTTCCGGCGCGCCGTCCATTCGTACACTCTGGCGAGCACCCACGCCTCCAACTCCCAAGGAGGGGTGCTGGCCAGAGCGCACGCCGCCGAAAAGCCTACTGAGCGATAGGCCCTCGCAACCCGCAGTGCAATGGCCCTTTGTGGCCTGCGGATCGCCGTCGCGTTCTCCCTCCTGTGTAGGGACTCCTCCCATATGGGGGCGCCGTATAGGGCCATGCTCCGCAGGATGCCACTATACAGGCGCCGGCATAGCGCACCAGGCCCCCCCAGGTTCGGGAGGAGCCATGACAGCGCGTCCGCGGCTTTCAGCAGGCGCGTCGACAGCCCGCTGAAATGTGGGCCGAAGCGCCACCTGCTGTCAAATACCAGACCCAGATACTTCATCTGGGTCTGTACGTTCACCCTGGTGCCCTCCACTACGATGTGGGCATCCGGAGGGCAGCGCTGCCGAGGCCCGTGGAAGAACACGGCTTCGGTCTTGTTCAGCGCCACCTTCAACCCCAGGCGGCGAATCCTCCCTGCGACCAATGACCCGCCGGCCGAAGCCAGACAGGCCGCCTCCCTGAAGTTCCTGCCCCGGGCAGTGAGGAGAGTGTCATCCGCGTAGCAGATGACACTCGTGCCCTGGAGCAGGGCTCCCCGCAGGAGCCAATCGAATCCGATGTTCCACAAAGGAGGGCCTAGCACCGACCCCTGTGGAACACCAGACTCTGCGCCGTACCGCCTCAAAGTGGCCGATTTGTCTACAAGGAGGACCTCGCGGTCCTCCAAGTAGTCGGCCAGCAGGTCCCTCAAGTATTGGGGCACTCCATGATACCGGAGCGCCTCCAATATCGTCGAGTGGGGAACGGAGTTGAAGGCGTTGGCTATGTCGAACGACACCGCCAGCACTCCGTCCCCCGCCTCAAACGCCCCCTTCACCTGACCCTTGAGTAGGGCCAGCGCATCGATGGTCGACCGACCCTGTCGGAAACCGAACTGGGCGTCCGACAGGTCCGGGCCGACCCTCCGCAGATGGCTGTTCAGCCGACTGGCGATGATCCCCTCGAACAATTTACCGACCTCATCGAGCAGAACGATGGGCCGGTATGCCGAGGGGGAATCGACCGGACGTCCCTCCTTGCGCAGTAGGCATAGCTGCCCCTCCTTCCAAAGCTTCGGGAACCTCCCAGCGGTAAGGCACGCGCTGAAAAGGTCCCGAAACCTGTCCTCCATTTGAGCGGCAGCTATGGCTACCACCCGTGCTGGAACGCCGTCCGGTCCAGGGGCCGTCTTTTTTGCGCGGAGGCTGAACAACCCCGCGCTAAACTCCTCCGCCGTCACCGGAGGGACCTCCTCGTCCTGTGACGCCTCCCTCTGTGGAGGATCCATCGTTGGTGGGGTGAATTCGGTCCTGCGTGGAAACAAGGACCGAACCACCCCATCCAGCAGGGCCGGCTCGAGGGTCTCGGTCAGCGGGGGACCGTGGGGGCGCAACTTGTTCCGCGCCGCCTTGTACGGTCTCCCATAGGGATCCCGGTCGAGACTCTCCAGCATCTCGGCGTTCGCCGCGTCCCTGGCAGCGCACATAGCCGACCCGAGGGCCGCCTGCGCCTCTCTGTAAGAGGCGTACAGGAGGTCCTCGGCTGCCAGATCACGTGCGCTGCGCCGTCGGCTCCGCGTGTAGGCCCTCCTGGCCGCCACGCAGTTGGCACGGAGCCCCGCCAACTCCTCCGTCCACCAATAGACGGCACGACGGGGAGGGGGACGGCGAGACCGAGGCATGCTGGAGTTGCACACCTCGGTCAGGGATCCCCTGAGCTGCACAGCTGCGACGTCGACGTCCAGGACCTCAACAGGGGGCGACAGCCAGTCCTGCAGGAAGGCCGCCTCCTTGGCTGCCTCCCGGTCCAACCGAGTGAGAGCCCACCGAGGGAAGGGAGACCTGCCAGAGCGGGCCATCTCCCCCCGGGAGCTCGAACTCGAGGTGGAGATGTCGAACCGCACATATCTGTGGTCCGACATGGTCTCCACCGTCTCCACCCGCCAGTTCACGATGCGTGCGGCTAGCAAGGGGGTGGCAAACGACACGTCAACCACCGAACCTCCGCGTTGCCGCACACACGTGTGGACCGACCCCCTATTGAGGAGAGACACACCGCAAGACGTCGACCAAAACTCGACGGCGCGGCCCCGGACGTTGCAGGAGGCAGCCGGGTTGCCCCAGGCCTCCGACTTGGCGTTCAGGTCGCCCAGCACCACGACCTGGCGTGGCGCCGCCCTCCCTACAACGGCAGTGAGGGTTTCGAGAAACTCCTCAAAGTCTGCGAGAGGGAGGTTCGGGGAGAAATAGACCCCCACAAGGGCTAAATCTCCCCACGCGGCGGCCACGTATCCCTGACCCTTCTCTAAAAGCGAGAGGGGAGGGGAGTCCGTGGAAGACCGCGACACCACTGCCACCAAGCCGTCTCGATCGCCTACCCAATTGGCAGGGACCGAGTAAGGCTCAGCGACCACCACCAAGTCCACCAACCACTCGGCCATGGTCTGCATCAGCAGCTCCTGGGCAGCCCGGCAGTGGTTGGCGTTCGCCTGGAGGATGCGATGCTCGACTCTAGCCATCAATCGTCATAGCACCCCCCTCCTCCGCAGCCGTGCTAGCGGCAGGCCCGACTGGCGCCTGCGCTTTGCCCTTCTTGGTGGGGGGATTGCACATCCTCCCCTTCATCACGTGTTCTGCTGGGCGGCCACTGGCGGCACACACTAGGCAGTGTGGCTTGGCGGCCGTGCAGGACACGGCTTTGTGGCCGACCTTGCCGCAACGGTAGCAACTGTCCGTCCTGTCGACCTGGGACGGACAGAGGGCTCGGGTGTGGCCGATACCGAAGCACCTGTAGCAGCGCAGAGGCTGGTCTACAAGTGCTCGGACTGCACCCGAGCTGAAGCCTACGCAGAGCCGTCCCTTGTCGAGGACGGCTTTAGCAGCGGCAACTGGGCACTCGAGCCGAATGGTGCCCATGCCACCGCGGCCAGGTCTAATTTCCTTGGCTTGTACCGCTGCGACGTTACAGCCGCCAATGGTTGCGACCGCGGCCACCACCTCCTCTTTCGTGACCGAGTCATCCAGGTCGGTCACCTCAACGGCCGCCAGCTTTACCGGACGGGCCACCTTGGCCACGTCAGCGACGACCTCCTGCAGCTTGGCTGCGAAGAGGTCGGCGCTGGCGCTGCCCTCCGCCCCCGGGAACTCGAATAACCGAGCCCCGGTTTGGGTCCGCCGGCAAGAGACTTTGCCGATCCCCAGTTGGGTGGGATCGGCATTGGCACGCGCCCGCACCAAAATGGACGCGTACGTCTCCCCTCTTTCCGCAGCCTCCGCGGTGAGCGTCACCACGACGGCTGCGGACTGAGGGGGATTTCTCCTCCTCCGTTTTCTTTTACCCTTCCCAGTTACCTGCGATTGCTGGCTGGGAGGTGCGGCGTCGGGGGTGGCGGGAGCGGCCGTTGCCTTGCCCTTCCCCTTACCCTTCCCCTTCCCTTTCTTGACCACTTCAGTCCAACCTGCATCGTTGGCCGGAGTGGTGGAAGGGAGAAGCGCGTCCTCTCCTGGTGGGGACGGTCCCGGCTCTTCACGCCTCTTGTCCGCCTTAGTTGAGGACGGCCCCGGCTCTTCACGCCTCTTGTCCGCCGCAAGCGGGGGCCGGAGGCGTTGTTCCGGCAAGAGCCGGTCCTCAATACCTGCAATGCAGGCTCTAGTGAACGCCCGCTCCTCCATAACGACCTTTCGGATAATATCCTCAAGGTTGGAGGAGGGGGCTTCCACCGCAGGTCTTGGATTCTCATTCGGCCGGGCGGTGGCATCAGCTAGCTTCTGATGAAGCTGGCTGACCTCCGACTGCAGGCGATCGACCTTCGCCTGCAGTTGCCGCGTCTCGTCGGTCGCTGTCCTCTTGACCAGCTCCTCGACTATGCCGCGTAGACTCGCAGCACGGCATTTAAGGGCCTTCTGAAACGTGCCCTTCAGGTTGGAGGACTTAGAGGCGACCTCCACGATCTCTTCCTCGTCCTCCTCCGCCATCCGCTCCAGCTCGGCCAGGGAGTGGTCCGCGTACAAAACGCGAGACGCACCGTACCCAGACCTGGTCCGAGCAGCACGAGCACGCTGCTCCTTGGCAGCAACGCGCTCTTCCAGCTCCTGCTGGTAACCTAACCTTTTTTTTTTTTTTTTTTTTTTTTTGCGCTGGGAAAAAATGCGTTACGCATACCTCCCGCTCGGGGGAGCGGGGGGCTATGTGGGACTCCCCGGGCTAAGCCCGGTATACCCACTAAAACGACCCAGCGGCATTCCCGCATCGTCTTACTGGAGGGGGACTGGGAGACCGGCGCAGCCTTTGCGTCCAGTCCTCCTCCGACGAATACCCACCCAACCCATCACGCCCTCCCCGTAGGGAGAGGGCCGGGAATGACGGACGAAGGCGGTGACGAGTGCAATGCGGGCGGAGGCACCCCCGTGCCGGTCGCCCGCGTGTCACCACCAGGAGGAGGGAGAAAACGGCCTCTTCTCCGACCTCTCCTTCGTCTTCGGAGCGGCGCAGCGAGAGGGTCTTCCTCACGCACGCGCTCCGCCGCCTCCTTTTGCGAGATGACATCCTCGCAGAAGGAGGCGACCGCTGCCCAGGATTCCTCGCTCTCCAGCATAGATTTGACCACGCCGGGGAGCGAGAGGTCCTGTCCGATCTCCGCAATGAGACTACGGCGCCGCTCGGACCAAGCTGGGCACACCTCGAGAGTGTGCTGCGCATTGTCTTCCGCGGCGCCGCAGTCGTGGCACGCCGCAGTCTCCTCCCTCCCGATCCGGTGCAGGTACGAGCCAAAACAGCCGTGTCCTGACAGCACCTGCACCAGACGGAAGGAGAGGAAACCGTGTCGCCTCTCGAGCCAGTCCTGCAGGACCGGACCGAGTGCGTCCAGGGTACGGCGGCCAAAGGTGGCGGCGGCGAGGTCCTGCGTCCAGTGGACCACAATGGCGTCCCTCGCCTCCCTCCGCACGGCCTCCCTCTCTTCCGCGACGGGGCGCTCCCCGAGCGCTTTCCGGCGTGCCGTCCATTCGTACACTCTGGCGAGCACCCACGCCTCCAACTCCCAAGGAGGGGTGCTGGCCAGAGCGCACGCCGCCGAAAAGCCTACCGAGCGATAGGCCCTCGCAACCCGCAGTGCAATGGCCCTTTGTGGCCTGCGGATCGCCGTCGCATTCTCCCTCCGGTGCAGAGACTCCTCCCAAATGGGGGCGCCGTATAGGGCCATGCTCCGCAAAATGCCAGCATACAGGCGCCGGCATAGCGCACCAGGCCCCCCCAGGTTCGGGAGGAGCCATGACAGCGCGTCCGCGGCTTTCAGCAGGCGCGTCGACAGCCCGCTGAAATGTGGGCCGAAGCGCCACCTGCTGTCAAGTACCAGACCCAGATACTTCATCTGGGTCTGTACGTTCACCCTGGTGCCCTCCACTACGATGTGGGCATCCGGAGGGCAGCGCTGCCGAGGCCCGTGGAAGAACACGGCCTCGGTCTTGTTCAGCGCCACCTTCAACCCCAGGCGGCGAATCCTCCCTGCGACCAATGACCCGCCAGCCGAAGCCAGACAGGCTGCCTCCCTGAAGTTCCTGCCCCGGGCAGTGAGGAGAGTGTCATCCGCGTAGCAGATGACACTCGTGCCCTGGAGCAGGGCTCCCCGCAGGAGCCAATCGAATCCGATGTTCCACAAAGGAGGGCCTAGCACCGACCCCTGTGGAACACCAGACTCTGCGCCGTACCGCCTCAAAGTGGCCGATTTGTCTACAAGGAGTACCTCGCGGTCCTCCAAGTAGTTGGCCAGCAGGTCCCTCAAGTATTGGGGCACTCCATGATACCGGAGCGCCTCCAATATCGTCGAGTGGGGAACGGAGTTGAAGGCGTTGGCTATGTCGAACGACACCGCCAGCACTCCGTCCCCCGCCTCAAACGCCCCCTGGTAACCTAACCTTTTTTTTTTTTTTTTTTTTTTTTTTTTTTTTTTTTTTTTTTTTGCGCTGGGAAAAAATGCGTTACGCATACCTCCCGCTCGGGGGAGCGGGGGCTATGTGGGACTCCCGGGCTAAGCCCGTATACCCACTAAAACGACCCAGCGGCATTCCCGCATCGTCTTACTGGAGGGGGACTGGGAGACCGGCGCAGCCTTTGCGTCCAGTCCTCCTCCGACGAACACCCACCCAACCCATCACGCCCTCCCCGTAGGGAGAGGGCCGGGAATGACGGACGAAGGCGGTGACGAGTGCAATGCGGGCGGAGGCACCCCCGTGCCGGTCGCCCGCGTGTCACCCCCAGGAGGAGGGAGAAGACGACCTCTTCTCCGACCTCTCCTTCGTCTTCGGAGCGGCGCAGCGAGAGGGTCTTCCTCACGCGCGCGCTCCGCCGCCTCCTTTTGCGAGATGACATCCTCGCAGAAGGAGGCGACCGCTGCCCAAGACGTCTCGCTCTCCAGCATGGATTTGACCACGCCGGGGAGCGAGAGGTCCTGTCCGATCTCCGCAATGAGACTACGGCGCCGCTCGGACCAAGCTGGGCACACTTCGAGAGTGTGCTGCGCATTGTCTTCCGCGGCGCCGCAGTCGTGGCACGCCGCAGTCTCCTCCCTCCCGATCCGGTGCAGGTACGAGCCAAAACAGCCGTGTCCCGACAGCACCTGCACCAGACGGAAGGACAGAAAACCATGTCGCCTCTCGAGCCAGTCCTGCAGGACCGGACCGAGCGCGTCCAGGGTACGGCGGCCAAAGGTGGCGGTGGCAAGGTCCTGCGTCCAGTGGACCACAATGGCGTCCCTCGACTCCCTCCGCACGGCCTCCCTCTCTTCCGCGACGGGGCGCTCCCCGAGCGCTTTCCGGCGCGCCGTCCATTCGTACACTCTGGCGAGCACCCACGCCTCCAACTCCCAAGGAGGGGTGCTGGCCAGAGCGCACGCCGCCGAAAATCCTACCGAGCGGTAGGCCCTCGCAACCCGCAGTGCAATGGCCCTTTGTGGCCTGCGGATCGCCGTCGCATTCTCCCTCCTGTGCAGAGCCTCCTCCCAGATGGGGGCGCCGTATAGGGCCATGCTCCGCAAAATGCCAGCATACAGGCGCCGGCATAGCGCACCAGGCCCCCCCAGATTCGGGAGGAGCCATGATAAGGCGTCCGCGGCTTTCAGCAGGCGCGTCGACAGCCCGCTGAAATGTGGGCCGAAGCGCCACCTGCTGTCAAGTATCAGACCCAGATACTTCATCTGGGTCCGTACGTCCACCCTGGTGCCCTCCACAACGATGTGGGCATCCGGAGGGCAGCGCTGCCGAGGCCCGTGGAAGAACACGGCCTCGGTCTTGTTCAACGCCACCCTCAACCCCAGGTGGCGAATCCTCCCTGCGACTAGGGATCCGCCGGCCGAAGCCAGACAGGCCGCCTCCCTGAAGTTCCTGCCCCGGGCAGTGAGGAGAGTGTCATCCGCGTAGCAGATGACACTCGTGCCCTGGAGCAGGGCTCCCCGCAGGAGCCAATCGAACCCGATGTTCCACAAAGGAGGGCCTAGCACCGACCCCTGTGGAACACCGGACTCTGCGCCGTACCGCCTCAGAGTGGCCGATTTGTCTACAAGGAGGACCTCGCGGTCCTCCAAGTAGTCGGCCAGCAGGTCCCTCAAGTACTGGGGCACTCCATGATACCGGAGCGCCTCCAATATCGTCGAGTGGGGAATGGAGTTGAAGGCGTTGGCTATGTCGAACGACACCGCCAGCACTCCGTCCCCCGCCTCAAACGCCCCCCTCACCTGACCCTTGAGTAGGGCCAGCGCGTCGATGGTCGACCGACCCTGTCGGAAACCGAACTGGGCGTCCGACAGGTCCGGGCCGACCCTCCGCAGGTGGCTGTTCAGCCGACTGGCGATGATCCCCTCGAACAATTTGCCGACCTCATCGAGCAGAACGATAGGCCGGTATGCCGAGGGGGAATCGACCGGACGTCCCTCCTTGCGAAGTAGGCATAGCTGCCCCTCCTTCCAGGGCTTCGGGAACCTGCCAGCGGTAAGGCACGCGCTGAAAAGGTCCCGAAACCTGTCCTCCATTTGAGCGGCAGCTATGGCTACCACCCGTGCTGGAACGCCGTCCGGTCCAGGGGCCGTCTTCTTTGCGCGGAGGCTGAACAACCCCGCGCTAAACTCTTCCGCCGTCACCGGAGGGACCTCCTCGTCCTGTGACACCTCCCTCTGTGGAGGATCCATCGTTGGTGGGGTGAATTCGGTCCTGCGTGGAAACAAGGACCGAACCACCCCATCCAGCAGGGCCGGCTCGAGGGTCTCGGTCAGCGGGGGACCGTGGGGGCGCAACTTGTTCCGCGCCGCCTTGTACGGTCTCCCATAGGGATCCCGGTCGAGACTCTCCAGCATCTCGGCGTTCGCCGCGTCCCTGGCAGCGCACATAGCCGACCCGAGGGCCGCCTGCGCCTCTCTGTAAGAGGCGTACAGGAGGTCCTCGGCTGCCAGATCACGTGCGCTGCGCCGTCGACTCCGCGTGTAGGCCCTCCTGGCCGCCACGCAGTTGGCACGGAGCCCCGCCAACTCCTCCGTCCACCAATAGACGGCACGACGGGGAGGTGGACGGCGAGACCGAGGCATGCTGGAGTTGCACACCTCGGTCAGGGATCCCCTGAGCTGCACGGCTGCGACGTCAACGTCCAGGACCTCAACAGGGGGCGACAGCCAGTCCTGCAAGAAGGCCGCCTCCTTGGCTGCCTCCCGGTCCAAGCGAGTGAGAGCCCACCGAGGGAAGGGAGACCTGCCAGAGCGGGCCATCTCCCCCCGGGAGCTCGAACTCGAGGTGGAGATGTCGAACCGCACATATCTGTGGTCCGACATGGTCTCCACCGTCTCCACCCGCCAGTTCACGATGCGTGCGGCTAGCAAGGGGGTGGCAAACGACACGTCAACCACCGAACCTCCGCGTTGCCGCACACACGTGTGGACCGACCCCCTGTTGAGGAGGGTCACACCGCAAGACGCCGACCAAAACTCGACGGCGCGTCCCCGGACGTTGCAGGAGGCAGCCGGGTTGCCCCAGGCCGCCGACTTGGCGTTGAGGTCGCCCAGCACCACGACCTGGCGTGGCGCCGCCCTCCCGACGACGGCAGTGAGGACTTCGAGAAAATTCTCAAAGTCTGCGAGAGGGCGGTTCGGGGAGAAGTAGACCCCCACAAGGGCTAAATCTCCCCACGCGGCGGCCACGTATCCCTGACCCTTCTCTAAAAGCGAGAGGGGAGGGGAGTCCGTGGAAGACCGCGACACCACTGCCACCAAGCCGTCTCGATCGCCTACCCAATTGGCAGGGACCGAGTAAGGCTCAGCGACCACCACTATGTCCACCAACCACTCGGCCATGGTCTGCATCAGCAGATCCTGGGCAGCTCGGCAGTGGTTGGCGTTCGCCTGGAGGATGCGATGCTCGACTCTATCCATCAATAGTCATCGCACCCCCCTCCTCCGCAGCCGTGCTAGCGGCAGGCCCGACTGGCGCCTGTGCTTTGCCCTTCTTGGTGGGGGGATTGCACATCCTCCCCTTCATCACGTGGTCTGCTGGGCGGCTACTGGCGGCACACACTAGGCAGTGTGGCTTGGCGGCCGTGCAGGACAAGGCTTTGTGGCCGACTTTGCCGCAACGGTAGCAACTGTCCGTCCTGTCGACCTGGGACGGACAAAGGGCTCGGGTGTGGCCGATACCGAAGCACCTGTAGCAGCGCAGAGGCTGGTCTACAAGTGCTCGGACTGCACCCGAGCTGAAGCCTACGCAAAGCCGTCCCTTGTCGAGGACGGCTTTAGCAGCGGCAACTGGGCACTCGAGCCGAATGGTGCCCATGCCACCGCGGCCAGGTCTAATTTCCCTGGCTTGTACCGCTGCGACACTACAGCCGCCAATGGCTGCGACCGCGGCCACCACCTCCTCTTTCGTGACCGAGTCATCCAGGTCGGCCACTTCCACCGCCGCCAGCTTTAATGGTCGGGCCACCTTGGCCGCGTCCGCGACGGCCTCCTGCAGCTTGGCTGCGAAGAGGTCGGCGCTGGCACTGCCCTCCGCACCCGGGAACTCGAATATCCGAGCCCCGGTTTGGGTCCGCCTGCAGGAGACTTTGCCGATTCCCAGTTGGGTGGGATCGGCATTGGCACGCGCCCGCACCAAAATGGACGCGTACGTCTCCCCTCTTTCCGCAGCCTCCGCGGTGAGCGTCACCACGACGGCTGCGGACTGAGGGGGATTTCTCCTCCTCCGTTTCCTCTTCCCCTTTCCCTGCCCAGTCACCTGCGACTGGCTGGGAGGCGCGGTGTCGGGGATGGCGGGAGCGGCCGTTGCCTTGCCCTTCCCCTTGCCCTTCCCCTTCCCCTTCTTGACCACTTCAGTCCAACCTGCATCGTTGGCCGGAGTGGTGGAAGGGAGAAGCGCGTCCTCTCCTGGTGGGGACGGCCCCGGCTCTTCACGCCTCTTGTCCGCCTTAGTTGAGGATGGCCCCGGCTCTTCACGCCTCTTGTCCGCCTTAGTTGAGGACGGCCCCGGCTCTTCACGCCTCTTGTCCGCCGCAAGCGGGGGCCGAAGGCGTTGTTCCGGCAAGAGCCGGTCCTCAATACCTGCGATGCAGGCTCTTGTGAACGCCCGCTCCTCCATAACGACCTTTCGGATTATATCCTCAAGGTTGGAGGAGGGGGCTTCCACCGCAGGTCTAGGGTCTGCCGCTGGCCGGGCAGTGGCGTCGGCCAGTTTCTGATGAAGCTGGCTGACCTCCGACTGCAGGCGATCGACCTTCGCCTGCAGTTGCCGCGTCTCGTCGGTCGCTGTCCTCTTGACCAGCTCCTCGACTATGCCGCGCAGGCTCGCAGCACGGCACTTAAGGGCCTTCTGAAAAGTGCCCTTCAGGTTGGAGGACTTAGAGGCGACCTCCACGATCTCTTCCTCGTCCTCCTCCGCCATCCGCTCCAGTTCGGCCAGGGAGTGGTCCGCGTACAAAACGCGAGACGCACCGTACCCAGACCTGGTCCGAGCAGCACGAGCACGCTGCTCCTTGGCAGCAACGCGCTCTTCGAGCTCCTGCTGGTGCAGCGTCCGCCTAGCCAGATCTAGCTGACGTTGGGCGTCCGCGAGACCCACGACGTGTGAGTCCGCCGCTGTTACCGCCTTTTTGGGCTTCGACTTTCCTGCAGTTGAGCCCGAGGCCGAGGAACCCTCGGATGCCACCTTCCGGAATTCGCGCTTCCGCGACCGGATTTCGCCCGCATCGGAGACGCTGGCCAGGGACTCGCTCTCCGAGTCTGACGTCTCGACCGCCCTGAAGCTAGCTGCAGACGGCGCGCGGCTAGCCTCTGACGCAGAAGCGTCGGAGTGGCCCTGAGAAGGGCCTTTTGGTTGGCCCTTAGAAGGGCCTTTGGGTTTTAAAAAACGCCCTAGGGCGTCCCGCGGTGGAGCAGGCATAGCCTCCCGCGAAATCGTAACAGCAAGTCGAGAATGTGAGCTACGATGCACAGTGCACTTTGGCCGATCCCAGTCTGCCACTCCGTTACGGTGACAGAACTGGGTCGTTTCCAGGGGACGCGACGTGGACGCAAGCACTGTGGGGTGGTCCCCCAAAAGTGTTTTGTCAGAAGTGGGATTCGAACCCACGCCCTCAGAGAGGACCAGAACATCTCGCACCCACGTTCAGTGAGCAAGGTTCCCTTGAGTCTGGCGCCTTAGACCGCTCGGCCATCCTAACTGACCTGGTAACCTAACCTAACCTAACCTAACCTAACTGTATTTAACAGTGACTTCACAGTCAAACAGTACCCGCAACTCACTACTAATAACATCTCCGTGGTGGGAATCCTGACCAGTGCCTGGGAGATCACGCTTGTCTCTTTTTACTTTGAGCCTGATAACCCTATCGAGCCTTACCTAGAACAGCTAAAGAAAATATGGCTCGCAGTAGGTTCCAAGAGACTGATCGTTGGAGGGGACGCCAACGCGAAAAACATATGGTGGGGCAGTCCGACGGCCGACCGCAGAGGTGAAGAACTGATCGGAACTCTTGGAGAGCTAAACCTCAATATACTCAACCGAGGGGAAATTCCGACCTTCGACACTATCCGAGGGGGGAAGCGTTACAGCAGTCACGTGGACATTACAGCTTGTTCCAATGACATCTTGGACATGGTAGACGACTGGCGTGTGGACGAAGGACTTACGAGTTCAGACCATAACAGCATCACATTCAAAATTCTCCTGAAAAAATCTAAAGGTATTAAAGTTGAGCGATCTACTAGGAAATTTAACTCCAAAAAAGCCAATTGGTCTGAATTTCATGTGAAATTTAGCCAACTGAAAATAGATTACAAATTCACAGCAGCCGAAATAGACAACATAAGAGGCAAAGAGCAAATAGACACAGCAATAGAAAACCTCACTAAAGCAATAGAGCAAGCATGCACGCAAACAATACCAGCTAAAAAAGTCAAAGAAACACTTACCTTGCCATGGCTATCGGAGAGACTCGTCCAGATGAAGAAGGCCGTCGCTACCATGAAGCGAAGGATCCGCAGTGCCGCCCAAATTCGGAGGTCGAAGGTCGTCGAAGAGTACCTGAAACAAAAAGAAGAGTATGAGTTGGAAGCAGCCAAAGCTCAGACCGAGAGTTGGAAGGGATTCTGTGAGAGACAGGATAAGGAGGGAGTTTGGGAGGGGATCTACAGAGTGATAGGCAGGACGCAGCGCAGAGAGGAAGACCAGCCACTGGAAAAGGATGGAGAGGTGCTGGACGCGAGAGACTCCGTGAAGTTACTCGCGGAAACTTTCTATCCGGAAGACCTTACGGAGTCTGACAACGCACATCACCGATCCGTCCGAATAAAGGCCGATAACGTGAACACTGGCCAACAAGATGATACTTGTGACCCACCGTTCACGATGGCGGAACTGACAACTTCGATGGAGTCGTTCAACCCCAAGAAGGCACCGGGATTTGACGGTTTTACTTCTGACATCTGCTGTCACGCCGTGGGTAATGACCCGGAGGTTTTCCTAAAGTTCCTCAATAAGTGCCTAGAACACCATCACTTCCCCACAGCCTGGAAAGAGGCAATAGTCGTTATCCTGAGGAAGCCCGGAAAAGACAAGTATTCCTCCCCAAAAGCATATAGGCCGATTGGGCTACTGCCTATTTTGGGAAAAATACTTGAAAAGATGTTGGTGGCCCGCCTAAAGTTCCATCTTCTACCGAGAATGAGCACCCGTCAGTACGGATTTATGCCACAAAGGAGTACCGAGGACTCCCTCTATGTCCTTATACAGCATGTTCGTAAAAAACTAGAGCAGAAAAGACTAGTAACGCTCGTATCTTTGGACATAGAGGGAGCATTCGACAGTGCCTGGTGGCCAGCGATAAGAGTCCGTCTGGCGGAGGAAAAATGTCCAATAAATCTTAGGCGGGTCATGGACAGCTACCTCAGCGACCGGAAAGTCTCGGTCAGGTACGGTGGGGAGGCATGCAGTAGGAGCACAAACAAGGGCTGCGTCCAGGGCTCAATAGGGGGCCCAATCCTGTGGAACTTGCTGCTAGATCCCCTCCTAAAAGCAGCAGAGAGCAGAGGATCGTACATCCAGGCGTTTGCGGACGACGTTCTCTTGGTGTTTGACGGAGAGACCGCACTAGAGGTTGAAGAACGTGCCAATGCCGCTCTCGACCATGTCCTGGCGTGGGGTGTCCAGAATAAGTTAAAATTCGCCCCACACAAAACCACGGCCATGGTAATAACGAGGAAGCTAAAATACGACACACCACGTCTGAGCATGGGAGGGGTCGCCATCGGCATGTCGAGGGAAATAAAGCTTCTGGGTGTAACCATCGACGATAAACTGACGTTTAACACTCACGTCTCTCTCGTTTGCAGGAAAGCAATTGGTATCTACAAACAATTGTGTAGAGCTGCAAAAGTTAGTTGGGGGTTACACCCAGAGGTTATACGGGTCATATATGTGGCAACCGTGGAGCCCATTATACTATACGCTGCTAGTGTGTGGGCACCGGCTGCTAAAAAGCTGGGAATTATAAAGCAGCTGGGGACCGTACAGAGGGGAATTGCGCAAAAGATGTGCAAGGCTTATCGCACGGTCTCTCTGAACTCAGCGCTGGTGCTCTCTGGGATACTCCCCCTTGATCTCCGGGTTTGTGAGGCGGCATCGCTGTACGAGGCCAAGAGGGGAGTGCCCCAGGCCTCGCTGGCGGGCAGAGAGGTCGAGCGAATGACCGCTGCAATCGAGGCTCCTCATCCTGCAGCGCGCCAAAATCTGAGGTTCGACAGCCTGGTAAACCAAGAGCAACTTAACAGCAACAGCAACTTCGACGTCCGCATTTTTACGGACGGTAGCAAGATCGGAGGAGGGGTAGGCGCCTCACTCTCCATATGGATCGGTGACGCCGAGACCAGAGCCCTCAAACTTGCTCTATCAAGCTACTGCACGGTTTACCAGGCTGAGCTCCTGGCATTAACACGGGCCACGAGCGAAATCATTAAGCTGAAGGGGTCTTCCTTTGGAATCTTCAGCGACTCGATGGCGGCTCTTCAAACGATCACAAATCCCGGACCGCTCCACCCCCTGGCCGTACAAGCTAGGGATAATTTAAGATCTGCGTCCCACCAAAACAAGACAGTCAACTTGTTTTGGATTAAAGCCCACGTGGGGCTCCTGGGAAACGAAAGAGCCGACCAACTAGCAAAAGAGGCCGCTGAAGGTTCAAAAAGAAGACCCGACTACGATCGTTGTCCGATTTCATTCATCAAGCGAACCATACGCATGGTGACGCTTGATGAATGGAATCGCAGATACGGGGATAGTGACACCGCATCCATCACTAAATTATTCTTCCCGGATGTGCGAACAGCTTACAGTGTAGTTCGCAGGATAGGAACAAACAGCCTCAACACGCAAATAATGACGGGACACGGTGGATTCTCCGAGTACTTGAACCGTTTCAAGTGCAAGGAGAGTCCATCGTGTATCTGTGACCCGAACGTAAGCGAAACGGTCCCGCATGTGCTGTTTTACTGCCCGCAATTCGCGAAACAGCTTTTTGACGCCGAGAACGCACTGGGCACGAAGATAACACCAGACACCGCAAACCAAATTATTAAAGGTAAAAATGCAGAAATTTTCTTGGACTATTGTAAATATATTGTAAGAAAAGTGATTGAAAGAAACAAAACCGCATAAGAAAATATGCTGTCATAATATAGTATAGTATATTAAAGGCTAGCATAAAGATAAAAAGATGTAAAATAGTTTAAGATAGGTATTGCAATAATTAAAAAGGATAAGCTTTGTTAACTTAAGAGAATTGGTATAGGTGTACTACTACCCGCTCTCTATAAGAATAAGAAGAATCAAAACTGTCATGTTAGTTGTAAGATACCATGTGTAAACGTATTCTAAGATAATGTAAGGTAAAGTAAGAAGTAGATATAGAGATTATGTAAAATAGACCTAAGTATGTATAAGAAAAATGGAAAAATAAATAACTGTCTCCCTATTTTCCTGAAATACCCAAATAGTAACAAGAAATACAAAAATGTAAACGTAGTTAGAAAGCTGAGAATAGATGGGAATCCCACCCATAAAAGATACAAATGAGGATGAATGGAAGAAAGACCAAGGATGAGGAATGAAAGTGCGAGAGGAATAATTGCGAGAACTGGAATGAAAGTAAAGCCTAGCATAGACTCCGATTATGTTGGAGGTAGAAGATTAAAAAAAAAAAAAAAAAAAAAAAAAAACCTAACCTAACCTAACCTAACCTTTTTTTTTTTTTTTTTTTTTTTTTTTTTTTTTTTTTTTTTTTTTTTTTTTTTTTGCGCTGGGAAAAAATGCGTTACGCATACCTCCCGCTCGGGGGAGCGGGGGGCTATGTGGGACTCCCGGGCTAAGCCCGTATACCCACTAAAACGACCCAGCGGCATTCCCGCATCGTCTTAGTGGAGGGGGACTGGGAGACCGGCGCAGCCTTTGCGTCCAGTCCTCCTCCGACGAACACCCACCCAACCCATCACGCCCTCCCCGTAGGGAGAGGGCCGGGAATGACGGACGAAGGCGGTGACGCGTGCAATGCGGGCGGAGGCACCCCCGTGCCGTTCGCCCGCGTGTCACCACCAGGAGGAGGGAGAAGACGACCTCTTCTCCGACCTCTCCTTCGTCTTCGGAGCGGCGCAGCGAGAGGGTCTTCCTCACGCGCGCGCTCCGCCGCCTCCTTTTGCGAGATGACATCCTCGCAGAAGGAGGCGACCGCTGCCCAGGACTCCTCGCTCTCCAGCATAGATTTGACCACGCCGGGGAGCGAGAGGTCCTGTCCAATCTCCGCAATGAGACTACGGCGCCGCTCGGACCAAGCTGGGCACACCTCGAGAGTGTGCTGCGCATTGTCTTCCGCAGCGCCGCAGTCGTGGCACGCCGCAGTCTCCTCCCTCCCGATCCGGTGCAGGTACGAGCCAAAACAGCCGTGTCCTGACAGCACCTGCACCAGACGGAACGAGAGGAAACCGTGTCGCCTCTCAAGCCAGTCCTGTAGGACTGGACCGAGCGCGTCCAGGGTGCGGCGGCCAAAGGTGGCGGCGGCGAGGTCCTGCGTCCAGTGGACCACAATGGCGTCCCTCGCCTCCCTCCGCACGGCCTCCCTCTCTTCCGCGACGGGGCGCTCCCCGAGCGCTTTCCGGCGCGCCGTCCATTCGTACACTCTGGCGAGCACCCACGCCTCCAACTCCCAAGGAGGGGTGCTGGCCAGAGCGCACGCCGCCGAAAAGCCTACCGAGCGATAGGCCCTCGCAACCCGCAGTGCGATGGCCCTTTGTGGCCTGCGGATCGCCGTCGCATTCTCCCTCCTTTGCAGAGAGTCTTCCCAGATGGGGGCGCCGTATAGGGCCATGCTCCGCAAGATGCCAGCATACAGGCGCCGGCATAGCGCACCAGGCCCCCCCAGGTTCGGGAGGAGCCATGACAGGGCGTCCGCGGCTTTCAGCAGGCGCGTCGACAGCCCGCTGAAATGTGGGCCGAAGCGCCACCTGCTGTCAAGTATCAGACCCAGATACTTCATCTGGGTCCGTACGTCCACCCTGGTGCCCTCCACAACGATGTGGGCATCCGGAGGGCAGCGCTGCCGAGGCCCGTGGAAGAACACGGCCTCGGTCTTGTTCAACGCCACCCTCAACCCCAGGTGGCGAATCCTCCCTGCGACTAGGGATCCGCCGGCCGAAGCCAGACAGGCCGCCTCCCTGAAGTTCCTGCCCCGGGCAGTGAGGAGAGTGTCATCCGCGTAGCAGATGACACTCGTGCCCTGGAGCAGGGCTCCCCGCAGGAGCCAATCGAACCCGATGTTCCACAAAGGAGGGCCTAGCACCGACCCCTGTGGAACACCGGACTCTGCGCCGTACCGCCTCAGAGTGGCCGATTTGTCTACAAGGAGGACCTCGCGGTCCTCCAAGTAGTCGGCCAGCAGGTCCCTCAAGTACTGGGGCACTCCATGATACCGGAGCGCCTCCAATATCGTCGAGTGGGGAATGGAGTTGAAGGCGTTGGCTATGTCGAATGACACCGCCAGCACTCCGTCCCCCGCCTCAAACGCCCCCCTCACCTGACCCTTGAGTAGGGCCAGCGCGTCGATGGTCGACCGACCCTGTCGGAAACCGAACTGGGCGTCCGACAGGTCCGGGCCGACCCTCCGCAGGTGGCTGTTCAGCCGACTGGCGATGATCCCCTCGAACAATTTGCCGACCTCATCGAGCAGAACGATAGGCCGGTATGCCGAGGGGGAATCGACCGGACGTCCCTCCTTGCGAAGTAGGCATAGCTGCCCCTCCTTCCAGGGCTTCGGGAACCTGCCAGCGGTAAGGCACGCGCTGAAAAGGGACCGAAACCTGTCCTCCATTTGAGCGGCAGCTATGGCTACCACCCGTGCTGGAACGCCGTCCGGTCCAGGGGCCGTCTTCTTTGCGCGGAGGCTGAGTAGCCCCGCGCTAAACTCCTCCGCCGTCACCGGAGGGACCTCCTCGTCCTGTGACGCCTCCCTCTGTGGAGGATCCATCGTTGGTGGGGTAAATTCAGTCCTGCGTGGAAACAAGGACCGAACCACCCCATCCAGCAGGGCCGGCTCGAGGGTCTCGGTCAGCGGGGGACCGTGGGGGCGCAACTTGTTCCGCGCCGCCTTGTACGGTCTCCCATAGGGATCCCGGTCGAGACTCTCCAGCATCTCGGCGTTCGCCGCGTCCCTGGCAGCGCACATAGCCGACCCGAGGGCCGCCTGCGCCTCTCTGTAAGAGGCGTACAGGAGGTCCTCGGCTGCCAGATCACGTGCGCTGCGCCGTCGGCGCCGCGTGTAGGCCCTCCTGGCCGCCACGCAGTTGGCACGGAGCCCCGCCAACTCCTCCGTCCACCAATAGACGGCACGACGGGGAGGGGGACGGCGAGACCGAGGCATGCTGGAGTTGCACACTTCGGTCAGGGATCCTCTGAGCTGCACGGCTGCGACGTCGACGTCCAGGACCTCAACAGGGGGCGACAGCCAGTCCTGCAAGAAGGCCGCCTCCTTGGCTGCCTCCCGGTCCAAGCGAGTGAGAGCCCACCGAGGGAAGGGAGACCTGCCAGAGCGGGCCATCTCCCCCCGGGAGCTCGAACTCGAGGTGGAGATGTCGAACCGCACATATCTGTGGTCCGACATGGTCTCCACCGTCTCCACCCGCCAGTTCACGATGCGTGCGGCTAGCAAGGGGGTGGCAAACGACACGTCAACCACCGAACCTCCGCGTTGCCGCACACACGTGTGGACCGACCCCCTGTTGAGGAGGGTCACACCGCAAGACGCCGACCAAAACTCGACGGCGCGTCCCCGGACGTTGCAGGAGGCAGCCGGGTTGCCCCAGGCCGCCGACTTGGCGTTGAGGTCGCCCAGCACCACGACCTGGCGTGGCGCCGCCCTCCCGACGACGGCAGTGAGGACTTCGAGAAAATTCTCAAAGTCTGCGAGAGGGCGGTTCGGGGAGAAGTAGACCCCCACAAGGGCTAAATCTCCCCACGCGGCGGCCACGTATCCCTGACCCTTCTCTAAAAGCGAGAGGGGAGGGGAGTCCGTGGAAGACCGCGACACCACTGCCACCAAGCCGTCTCGATCGCCTACCCAATTGGCAGGGACCGAGTAAGGCTCAGCGACCACCACTAAGTCCACCAACCACTCGGCCATGGTCTGCATCAGCAGATCCTGGGCAGCTCGGCAGTGGTTGGCGTTCGCCTGGAGGATGCGATGCTCGACTCTATCCATCAATAGTCATCGCACCCCCCTCCTCCGCAGCCGTGCTAGCGGCAGGCCCGACTGGCGCCTGTGCTTTGCCCTTCTTGGTGGGGGGATTGCACATCCTCCCCTTCATCACGTGGTCTGCTGGGCGGCTACTGGCGGCACACACTAGGCAGTGTGGCTTGGCGGCCGTGCAGGACAAGGCTTTGTGGCCGACTTTGCCGCAACGGTAGCAACTGTCCGTCCTGTCGACCTGGGACGGACAAAGGGCTCGGGTGTGGCCGATACCGAAGCACCTGTAGCAGCGCAGAGGCTGGTCTACAAGTGCTCGGACTGCACCCGAGCTGAAGCCTACGCAAAGCCGTCCCTTGTCGAGGACGGCTTTAGCAGCGGCAACTGGGCACTCGAGCCGAATGGTGCCCATGCCACCGCGGCCAGGTCTAATTTCCCTGGCTTGTACCGCTGCGACATTACAGCCGCCAATGGCTGCGACCGCGGCCACCACCTCCTCTTTCGTGACCGAGTCATCCAGGTCGGCCACTTCCACCGCCGCCAGCTTTACTGGTCGGGCCACCTTGGCCGCGTCCGCGACGGCCTCCTGCAGCTTGGCTGCGAAGAGGTCGGCGCTGGCACTGCCCTCCGCACCCGGGAACTCGAATATCCGAGCCCCGGTTTGGGTCCGCCTGCAGGAGACTTTGCCGATTCCCAGTTGGGTGGGATCGGCATTGGCACGCGCCCGCACCAAAATGGACGCGTACGTCTCCCCTCTTTCCGCAGCCTCCGCGGTGAGCGTCACCACGACGGCTGCGGACTGAGGGGGATTTCTCCTCCTCCGTTTCCTCTTCCCCTTTCCCTGCCCAGTCACCTGCGACTGGCTGGGAGGCGCGGCGTCGGGGGTGGCGGGAGCGGCCGTTGCCTTGCCCTTCCCCTTGCCCTTCCCCTTCCCCTTCTTGACCACTTCAGTCCAACCTGCATCGTTGGCCGGAGTGGTGGAAGGGAGAAGCGCGTCCTCTCCTGGTGGGGACAGCGTCGGCTCTTCACGCCTCTGTTCCGCTGCGGTTGAGGACGGCCCCGGCTCTTCACGCCTCTTGTCCGCCTTAGTTGAGGACGGCCCCGGCTCTTCACGCCTCTTGTCCGCAGCAAGCGGGGGCCGAAGGCGTTGTTCCGGCAAGAGTCGGTCCTCAATACCTGCGATGCAGGCTCTTGTGAACGCCCGCTCCTCCATAACGACCTTTCGGATTATATCCTCAAGGTTGGAGGAGGGGGCTTCCACCGCAGGTCTAGGGTCTGCCGCTGGCCGGGCAGTGGCGTCGGCCAGTTTCTGATGAAGCTGGCTGACCTCCGACTGCAGGCGATCGACCTTCGCCTGCAGTTGCCGCGTCTCGTCGGTCGCTGTCCTCTTGACCAGCTCCTCGACTATGCCGCGCAGGCTCGCAGCACGGCATTTAAGGGCCTTCTGAAAAGTGCCCTTCAGGTTGGAGGACTTAGAGGCGACCTCCACGATCTCTTCCTCGTCCTCCTCCGCCATCCGCTCCAGTTCGGCCAGGGAGTGGTCCGCGTACAAAACGCGAGACGCACCGTACCCAGACCTGGTCCGAGCAGCACGAGCACGCTGCTCCTTGGCAGCAACGCGCTCTTCGAGCTCCTGCTGGTGCAGCGTCCGCCTAGCCAGGTCTAGCTGACGTTGGGCGTCCGCGAGACCCACGACGTGTGAGTCCGCCGCTGTTACCGCCTTTTTGGGCTTCGACTTTCCTGCAGTTGAGCCCGAGGCCGAGGAACCCTCGGATGCCACCTTCCGGAATTCGCGCTTCCGCGACCGGATTTCGCCCGCATCGGAGACGCTGTCCAGGGACTCGCTCTCCGAGTCTGACGTCTCGACCGCCCTGAAGCTAGCTGCAGACGGCGCGCGGCTAGCCTCTGACGCAGAAGCGTCGGAGTGGCCCTGAGAAGGGCCTTTTGGTTGGCCCTTAGAAGGGCCTTTGGGTTTTAAAAAACGCCCTAGGGCGTCCCGCGGTGGAGCAGGCATAGCCTCCCGCGAAATCGTAACAGCAAGTCGAGAATGTGAGCTACGATGCACAGTGCACTTTGGCCGATCCCAGTCTGCCACTCCGTTACGGTGACAGAACTGGGTCGTTTCCAGGGGACGCGACGTGGACGCAAGCACTGTGGGGTGGTCCCCCAACCTAACCTAACCTTTTTTTTTTTTTTTTTTTTTTTACGGGGGGAAATCCTCATGGATGTCCTCCACCCTGGGGCGGGCGGAGGGGTCTGTCAGACTCTTACTGACTAAAACCACCCCGATGTTCCATCTCTCACCTACGCCGGGGATCGCGGGAACGTAAACCACATCCGTAATCCCCGGCTGGTGCCGGCCCGCCTCTGCGGGCCACCTCGCGTCTACGGAGGGAGTGAGGTGTTAAACACCCTCCGTGACTTCAGAAAGGGGCGCACGGGAACACCTCGCGCCGCCACCTCGGGTCCGGATGAATGGGGGGCGACAGACGTCCCCAAGTCCGCCGCCCCTGGACCCAGTTAGGGGGGCCGGAAGAGGGCAGCATACGCCCTCCTCCGACGCCCGGTGCGCCTGCTGCGGGCGGGGTCAGAGGTCGAGATCTCTCTTTCCCTTTCCGCAGCCTCCTTCTGCGAGATAACTGTTTCGCAGAAGGAGACCACCGCGTCCCAGGACTCCTCGCCGCCGACCATAGATTGGACTACGGCCGGTAGCGAGAGGTCACTGCCCACCACAGAGATGAGGTCACGGCGCGGCTCCTCCCAAGCGGCACACTCTGCCAGCGTATGCCGCGCCGTGTCCTCCCGACAGTCGACGCAGTGGTGACACCGAGCGTCCGGCTCCCTGCCTATGCGACACAGGAACTTCCCGAAGCAGCCATGCCCCGAAAGGACCTGTGTCGCACGAAACGTCAGGGAGCCGTGCCTTCTCCCGAGCCAAAGGTCGAGCACTGGCCGGATGGCCTCGATAGTGACGAGGCCGGCGGAAGGGCGTGAAAGCCTGTCCCGCCATTCCGCCACCAGGACCTCGCGCAGCTGCGACCGACGCAGCTCGATGTGTCGCTGCATCAGTCGCTCGCCGCGCGCCCGCGCGTCCTCGCGCCACCGATACAGTGACGCGAGAACCTTCGCCTCCAGGTCCCACGGCGGAGATCCGGCCAGTGCGCAAGCCGCCTCGTAGGAGATCGTGCGATAACCCCTGATGACTCTGACGGCCATCACCCTCTGCGGCCTCCGCAGAACAGTGATAGTGCTGGCCGTCAGGTCAGCCGCCCAGATCGGGGCCCCGTAAAGGGCCATCGATCGCACGATCCCCACGTACAACCGCCTGCAGGCGGTGCTCGGGTCCCCCAGATTGGGAAGCAGCGTTGACAACGCCCCAGCCGCACCCAACAACTTGGGCGCCAGCCGCCGGAAGTGGGGGCCGAAATCCCACCGGCTGTCGAGCACCAATCCCAGGTACTTCATGGTGGACTCGACAGCGATACGGACCCCCCCGACCACGATGTGTGATCCCGGCGGCGGTGCCCGCCGGGGGCCATGAAAAGCCATGGCCTCCGACTTGTTGAGGGCCACCTCCAAGCCGAGGCGACGTATGCGGCTCACCACCTGTGAGACCGCAGCCGTCGCCAGCAACGCTGCCTCCCTGTACGAGCTCCCCCGGGCAGTGACCAGCGTGTCGTCAGCGTAACACGTCAGGTCCACCCCCGGCTGGAGCTCGCCCCTCAGCACCCAGTCGTACCCGATGTTCCACAGAGGCGGGCCCAAGACCGAACCCTGTGGAACGCCGCACGACATGGGGCGCTGGTGTCTGCCATCACGTCCCAGATAGGTGACACACCTCTCCGCTAAATAAGCCCCAACTACGCGGCGGAGGTAGGGAGGCACTCGATGATAACGCAGTGCCTCCCGAATACAACTCCAGGGCAGGGTGTTGAAAGCGTTAGATATGTCCAAGGACACCGCCAACATCACCCCACCCCGGGACACCGCTTCCTCCGCCAGGACTCTCACACGCGATATCGCCGTGATAGTGGAGCGCCCATGACGAAACCCGAACTGGCATTCCGCCAGGTCCGGCCCCTCTTCGCACAAGTGGCTGACGAGGCGGGCTGCGACTATCCGCTCGAACAGCTTTCCCACCTCGTCCAGCAGCACTATGGGCCGGTACGCGGACGGCGAGTCCGCAGGGCGCCCCGCCTTCCTGAGCAGGACCAGACGACCAGATTTCCACTGAGTGGGAAACTGGCCCTGCTCTAGGCACGCTGTGTAGAGTCCTCTCAGTTGGGGCTCAAGCTCCTTCAGAGCGAGGGCCAACACGCAGCCGTGAATCCCATCCGGCCCCGGGGCAGTGTTCTTTGCCCGGAGCCGCATCACGGCCGCCCTCAGCTCTGCTTGTGTCACCTCTGGGACGCTGGCGTTCTCCTCGGGCTCTGCGGCTGTGGGCAGAGCCATCGGCGGCGGAAGGTGCTCCGCTCGAGCCGGGAAGAGGGCTGCGACCACGTCCTCCAGCAGCTCTGGTTGGAGACTCTCCGTAAGCGGGGGCGCCCATGGTCCGAGTTTCCCCCGGACCGAGCGATAGGGACGCCCCCACGGATCCCCGTTTAGAGTCTCCAACATCTCCTCCCTAGCTCGCGTCCTCGCCTCGCCGATGGCCAGCCACAGAGCCTCCTTAGCCGCGCGGTACACCTCATACAGCGCGGCTTCTTCGTCAGGGACCCGACGACGTCTTCTCCGGTATCGGGTGTACTGGCGTCTCACCTCCACGCACGAGATGCGCAACTGCGAGATCTCGGCGGACCACCAGTACACCTGGCGCCTTCTGGGTTGTATGTGGACCCGGGGCATGGACGCGTCACAAATTTGCGTCATCGCCCCGTGGAACCACTGCGCCTCCTCTTCGACGTCGACGGGTCCGGTCGTCGCCGACTCCCGGATCCAGGCCTGCACAATAGCGGCCTCCTCGAGTAGCTCCCTGTCGAGGCGCTTGCGCGCCCAACGCGGACCGTCCGTTCTCGGGGCCGATGGACCGCGGCCGCCCGCGATCTGGGCGGAGACGTCGAAACGGATGTAGCGGTGATCCGACAACGTCTCCACCTCCACGGCGACACGCCAGTCGCGGACACGGCTCGCGACAGCAGGGCTAGCGAACGAAACGTCCACTATGGATCCGCCCCGCTGCCGCACGCACGTGTATACCGAACCCCGATTCAGGACGGTCAAGCCGGTCGTGACCACCCACTCTTCCAACGCCTCGCCCTTGGCATCGGTGACCGGGGATCCCCACGCCGCAGACTTGGCGTTGAGATCCCCGAGCAACAGCACCGGGCGAGGGTGGTACCGGTTCACGACGGCACCCAACTCGACAAGGAAGCTCTCGAAGTCGGCGAGGCTCTTGTTGGGCGAGAAATACGCCCCAACAATGCCAATGCCGTCCACGAGGGCGGCCACCCAGCCGTGACCTCGGGACGGGTCGGCAAGAGCCCCGCCGATGATGGCCACCGAGCCGTCCAGGTCACCCACCCAGTTATCTCGAGGGGGGACGTAGTACGGCTCGGCGACCACAGCCACATGAATCGACCACTCTGCCATGCTCTGGAGCAAAAGATCCTGAGCCCTGGCAGAGTGGTTGATATTGCCCTGGAGGAAATGGAATTGTGCCATTAAGCACAGTCCATTTCCTCGGCACCAGTCTTAGGCCGGGAGTCGGCCGAAGAGCAACCAGGCTGAGGGGGGTGTAAAGAGCCCCCGACAGCCTTGGTTGCCTCCTTCTTTTGGTTCCCCTTCTTGGAGGCGGGCGCGCCACAGGACTTGCCACCCGTACTGTGCCCCGCGGGCCTCCCCGCAGCTGTACAGAGGCTGCAGTTCGGCGTCGCGGAGCACTGAGCCGCCTTGTGGCCGGGCTTACCGCAGCGATAACACTCTTCGCTGCGGTCAATGTCAGCGGCGCACCGTGCCTTGACGTGCCCAACGACAAGGCAGCGGTAGCACCGCATAGCCCTGGGTTGCAGCAGCTTCGCCCGTGCCGCAACCCACCCCACCAAAAGCCGCCCGCTGTCGGCGATCTTCCTCGCCGCCGCCACCGGGCACTTCACCCAAATGGTGCCGAGCCCGGCAGCGTCGGCGCGAATCTCGCCCACACGTACGTCGCCCGCTGGACATTCACCACTGCGGGCGACGGCCGCCACGACCTCCTCCGGGGTCGTCGAGTCGTCCAGGCCATTGACGCGCAATTCAGCGGTCTTCACGGGCCTGGACACTCGAACGTCCTCCTCGTTGAGGGCCTCCCTCAGTTTGGCGGCCAAGAGGTCCGCCTTCTCACTCCCCGAAGGGCCCGACACCTCGAACAGCCGCGCCCCCGTAACCGCCGACTTCATCCTGAAGCCGGTCGGTGTACCCAGGTCGGGGAACGCGACCTTGGCCTTCGCCTGCGCGAGGACGTCCTTGTAAGTTAGGCCCCTCTCGACTGCTCCGGGCTGCAATGTTAGCACTACGGCCGCGGAGCGTGGGGCCTTACCCTTGCGGGACCTCCTCTTTTTCTTTTTTTTCGGCGCAGTCTTGGGCTCAGCGGGTGCCGGCGGCGCCTCCTTCTTCTTGCGACCCTTCTTAACCACCGTCGTCCAGCCCTCTTTTGAGGGGTCAGACGCGGTCGCCTGGGTCGCAGTGGAGCTGGGAGGGGGTACTGACGCACCCTCCGCGGGCTTCTTGGGCCCCTCCGCGGGCTTTTGGCCCCCCTTCCCAGCTTTAGCCGCCTCCTCCATCCTCCGCTTGTCCGCCGCTAGCGGCGGCCGGAGGTTTTGCGCCGGGAGGAGCCTTGTCTCCAAGGCCTCCAGGC
This sequence comes from Hecatera dysodea, assembly GCA_905332915.2. Taxonomy (NCBI): domain Eukaryota; kingdom Metazoa; phylum Arthropoda; class Insecta; order Lepidoptera; family Noctuidae; genus Hecatera; species Hecatera dysodea. Next base: position 22,153,558 of record HG995296.1, on the reverse strand, counting down.
GGGCATTCATCATGCCCCCGCACTGCTGCATGCAGATGCGGACGATCTTCTCGATCTCCGCATCGGGCGCAAGTGCAGGGGCTGAGGCCGACGGTGGGGCCGCAACCACCGGAGAGCTGGCAGCTGCTCGAGCCGCAGGCTTCTGCTGCCGGTCCGCTCTCTGTGCGGCCACCTCCCGTTTGAGGTCCTCCAGCTCAGCTCGGAGACGGCCGTTCTCCTCCCACAGCTTCGCCGTCTCCTCAGAGCTGGTTCGGTCAAGGAGGACCTCAACCGCCTCCTTGATGCCGTCAGCCGCCTCCTTCAAGGCGCGCGTGAACGTGCCCTTCAAGCTGCCCGATTTCGTAGCAACTTTCAGGACAACGTCCACGCCGTCCAGAACTTGGCGACTGAGCGCCGCCGCCGTTAAGCCTTCATTGGAGGCCGCCTGAGCAGCGCGCCGCTCCCGAGCCCGTCGCGCTAGCTCGCCGACCTCATCAGCCGCGACCGCCTTCCGCTGCGCCCGCTTTGCAGCGTTAGCCTCCGCTTTATTGCTGTCTAGCAATAGCGGAGACGCAGCGGAATGTTCGGCATCACTTTGCCCCACCTGCATGGCGCCGTCGGAGTCACTCACTCCGCTGGCTGCCGGCGTATCAGGGCGCTTTAAAAAGCGACCCCGGGCATCGCGCGTCGCTACTGAAGCAGGTGGAGTGCGACCTCTCCCACTTTTCCCCGTCGACACCTTAGCGGCCGGAAGATTTTCCTCACTTGAGGACAAACTCACCGACCTCGTCAGGTCCGACCTCTCGTCGCGCGTACGCTTCCCCCAAAATTTGGAGGTAGCGTCCGCACCACGCCCACTCGACTCCCTGCCAGGAGTCTTAAAATTCAAACTGATCAGATCCTCAATTGAATCTGACCGTGAGCCTCCTCGGCCCTTGTTGCCGTCACCGGCAAGTGGTACCTCCACTTCATTCTCACCCCCTACATTTTTAGTTTTTAAATTTGAGTCCATTTTTGTTCCCACGAGTAGTAAAGGAAATAGTTGTCCACCCAGGCAGAGCCTTTTACCTGGGTAAGCCTACATACTGCAGAGTGCGGCAGGTGCTCTGCAGGGGAAGCGCTAACGACTGGACTCCCTCCAGCCATTCATCCTCTCACCGCGCTTCAGAGCTTAGGATTAGGTGGTTTTTTATCTTAGAGGTGTCCTTCCTCTGGGGCCGGGCGGTTAAGCCAAGCCCCCCGACGGCGGCATTGAAACATGCCTCCGTCCGCTGTCCGGCCAACCCGACTCAGCGGACCCGCCGGAAGCTCTCTCGTCAGGATTGCTCCGTGACGAGAGAGCAACTGCCGCATTGGTGCGCCTGCACCGCAGCGGCATTGGTCACGTCCTTCGCCGATCGACGGCTGTCGATCGGACAGGAGCGACCCCAACTCCGACGTTCCTCCACAGTACCCTCTGCGAATCAGAGGGATACGTAGAGGAACCGTCGTGGAGCACCATGCTCCCCCACCCCGCAGAAATCCGCCACAGACAATAGTCCCTCCGACGTGGAGAACCTATTGCCCGTGCCCAGGGTGCACCGGCCCGACGACTGCTCTTTCCCCCGAACGTATTCGTAAGGAACCAGCAGCCATCAGGCACACGAGGAGGTTTTCTGCACGCACCCCAACCTAACCTAACCTAACCTAACCTAACCTAACCTAACCGTGATATCTTTGACTCCTGTAGTGCGTTTTTGAAGCGGTTTTCGATCCCGATCGTCCTAACTAGGCGACCGCTGACCTACAGTCACGAAAAAATTGACCTCCCCTCAAGGGTGTTTTTGATATAACACTTACCCGTATTTTCAAAATTTTTCAATCTTCAAAATTTTATATCTCCTAAACGTAACGATAGATTTCTTTTCTGTTTTCGGAATCCAGTTTTCGCCAACATAACCTAGGTTTTACTGCGCTGTGCGCGATTTTAAAACCCACCAGGTCGCTGAAAACTCGGGTTTTTCGCTAAAAATAGTGGTTTTTTGAGGTTTTTCGACCATAATCAAAATTTTTTGTTCTAAAAGTAGTGCTGAAAACCTCGCTGCGAGCTCGCCCGCGTCGAGACGCGTCTCCCGACACCTCGCACGTCCCGCTGGCTCGTAGACTCTGGAAAAAATCAAAATTTTATTAAATTCCATACATAGGTACATATAACAGAATCCACCTTAGGGAGCATTGCTAAAACACAAGTCGTGATATCTTTGACTCCTGTAGTGCGTTTTTGAAGCGGTTTTCGATCCCGATCGTCCTAACTAGGCGACCGCTGACCTACAGTCACGAAAAAATTGACCTCCCCTCAAGGGTGTTTTTGATATAACACTTACCCCTATTTTCAAAATTTTTCAATCTTCAAAATTTTATATCTCCTAAACCTAACGATAGATTTCTTTTCGCCCACCCGCCCTTTTTACTATAGGAAGGGGTAGACAAAGATTTTCGCCAAAAATTTTTATTTTCGATTTTGCCTCTAGGCTGTTAGCCGAGGTCAAAAATAACAATTTTGTCATTTTACGGCCACTCCAGCTCTATATTCTGGAGCAGGCGGACATTTACTTGGTCCAAATTGGACTGAAATTAAATATACTTGAAAATTTGCTCACCCATCGGGTGTCTTGACCACTCTTTTGACTTGCTGGCCCCCTCTTTACAGGGACCAGTAATTACTGAGAAATCATTTTTGGTACAGACCATACTTTTTATATTTAATTGACAATTTTCCCCGTTCTCCTAGCTGTGCCCTATACACACAAGCCGCAGAACAACTCAAATATACGGAACGCAGATATCCTATAAAAATGGTTCTCGGAATTCGCACCCCAGTGAAAGCGAGAGCGCCAGTGGCCAGCGCCAGCGGACCACAGGAGTCGACATCGTCTGCCCATTCGGGAATTGAGGGACCCTCTGGGGCACGAGAAGCGCCGAAGGGGATATCCCTGAAATTCGACGCCGTTCGAGGACCCCTAGTGGGAACAGCCGAAACGCCACGGGCGTCGGCGGGGGCCTCTGGCGCTCTCGCTCCCACCACCACCCCCAGCCCGTTGCAGGTGGTGCGTCTGGGCAGGTGCTGGACGCCGCCAGGACTTTTATCCGGAGACCGGAGCGAAAAAGGAGATCCGTAGACATTATGGAGGCGTACACCAGACAGACGGAGGTCTACGCCGCGTCCTCAAACGACAAACTCCTTCAGGACGTGATGAAGACGTTTGAGGATATTCCGGCTAGGGTCAAAGACTACCCTCAAATGAGGAGGGATATTAAGATCTTCTTAGAGACCCAGTCGGATAAATGTCTGCGGATCCTCTTTGAGCTCAGCGGGCGAGTAAAGAGCCTGGAAACAGCGCATAAAACTGCTCCGCCTTCAAAAACGCACACCACGCCTTTGTCATCCGAACATCAGGAGACCATAATCGAAAGGCTGGAGAAGGTGGAGACAAACATCGAAACGCGGCTCAACGACCTTGAGGAGAGGGTCTCAAAAAGCTTCCGCAATATGACCGACCACTACACCGAAAGCGGTGCCGACATCACCGACAACGTCGTCGGTAGGATCAACGAGATCAGCCAAAAAATTGACCACACGATAAAAGGGGTGGGGATCGTTGGTCATGCCGCGGCTGTTCTCGAAGATAAAATCGACGGCGTTGCCGGTAAGGTCGTTACCAGAACGGACAAAATAACGGAGGTCATAAGGGAAGTGGCTCGCGACCCAAAGCCTGACTCGCAGACCTACGCCCACGTCACGGCAGCCAAACCCGGGCCTCGACCGGCGCTTCACTCAATGGCGGTCACCTTTGAAGGTAGCCAGGAGACTGCTGACGAGGTGCTCGCCAGGGTGAAGAAGGCGGTCGATGCCAGGGGAACTGGCCTAAATATAAGCAAGGTTCGGAAGGCTAAGAACCAGACCGTTATATTGGGGTGCGACTCAGAGGTGGAGATGAACCGAGTTAGAGAGAGGATAGAGAGCCGAGGTGAAGGGCTAGTAGTAGCAGCCATGAAAAACAAAAACCCGCTCGTCGTCCTAAAAGACGTCTTTTTGGACAGTGAGGACGACGAGATGGTGAAGGCGCTCTACTCCCAGAACCAGAGCATCTTTAGGGACTTGGACCAGGATGACAAAGAAATTACGATCAAGTATAAAAAGAGAACAAGGAACCCTAAAACAGCGCACGTTGTCGTCCAGGTCAGACCCAAAGTATGGCAGAGGATGACGGAGGCTGGGGCCCTCTACCTTGACCTGCAAAGGGTAAGGGTGGAGGACCAGTCGCCGCTCATCCAATGCACAAAATGCTTAGCATTTGGGCATGGCCGAAAATTTTGTACGGAGAGTGCAGACAGGTGCAGCCACTGCGGAGGCCCGCATCTGCGCGAAAAGTGTGTGGATTTTGTTGCGGGAAATGAACCGCAGTGCTGCAACTGCCTGCACTCGAAGCTTCAGAGGACCGATCACAACGCCTTTAGTGTGGAGTGCCCGGTCCGCAAAAAATGGGACTATCTGGCCCGGACGACAACGGCGTATGCCTGAACTGCCCCCCCCTCCCCCCACTAGATATATAAAATATATAGTGAATATATATAAAAATATCCAATACGTATCCCAAAAAACCCTAAACAACCCAGAAAAGTTAAAACCAGTATAAGAATTGACAATAAATATGAAATATCTAAGTATATATTTATATATTATTGCCGTAATCTTAAGATATTTAAATGAAAGCAGCAACAAGAAGATAATCCATCTCAACCCCAACCCCTCTTCCTTTCCCCTTTCCCCAAAAACAGCCTCAAAATGCCAATTAAGAAAGATCCTAACTGTATGCTACTAAAATATAAGGGAGAATAGCAAACCATCCTGTAGAAAAAACCTAACAATGTGATGCAATAAAAAGCTAAATGAAATACCAGCAAAAGTCTAGCCTACAAAAATACACACATAAGGAAATAGACATATAAAACGAATAATGTAAGAAATAGATTAGATATGTAAGGTAGAAAATAGACTAGATATATAAGTAGAAAATAGTATGTATTACTTAAGAAATAAAATAAAGTCAGAAAAAATAAGTCAAAATGTAACTAGGAAATAAAACGGTATCGGAACAAGGAAACATATGTATAAATACTTAATAGTAATAAGAGAAATGTCTACACATAACGTGAGTAAAATAGAACTGAGTAATGTAGTAAAATAAGGAAATAGGTAAAATTGCAACGTAGGAACTAGATAAATGTCACAAGAATGTTAAGTAAAAATAGAGCTGTGTAATGTAGGTACAAATACAAATAGTAATAAAGAAAAAGTTCACAAAAATGTTAAACAAAAAGAGCTGTGCAATGTATTAAAATTATGAATATACGTACAAATATAGCTGCGAGAAAATATGTACACATAAGGTAAATAAAAGTAAGTTCGTGTCCTTAAGTATCCTAAATATAGAAAGTATAGAATAAGAAACAGATAGAATAGCGGGAGTTTCACCCGGCCAAGAATGAAAGTGTGAATGAAAGAAAGACAGAGTGAAGCTTAAAAGAGCGAAGAGGAATAATTGTAAGAACCTATGAATGAATGAGTTAACTAGAACACTAAGGTCCCGTTGAAATCTCGAACGGGGAAAAGCATAAAAAAAAAAAAAAAAAAAAAAAAAAAAAAAACCTAACCTAACCTAACCCCCCGCCAAAAAAGCCTCCACGGGTCCCCATGTCTCTCCGTCGAATGCCCCACTCTCCATCACCTTTAAGAAGGATGTGTCCTCTCCCAGTGCTTCAACTAAGGCCTCTAACGTGAGGCGAAGCATTGGAGAGTGGGAAAATGGGAGATTGGCAGAGTCTCAGCCCCTCCCGTCAGCCACCGCTATATCACCTAAAAAGGTAGCCCCAACGGCGACGGCCTCTCAGAAGCCCTCACGGCGCGCTGCAACTCAGGCAGACAGCAAGGCTGTAGCGCGTCGAACTTCCACCGAGTCTACGGGGGCGTCACCGGGGACGAGCCAGCTGCAACCAAACAAACCCACCGATCGGGTGACCGAGGCCCGCAATTGTCTTCTGCGCGCGAAGTCGCACCTCGGCGACTCGCGCAATTTGAGAGCAGACTTGAAAGCCGGGATCACCCAATCGGTGGAAAGGCTATACCAGCTGGTGAAGGAAGAGGCGGCGGCTGCTGCAAAGGTGAAAGGAAATGAGGCGGCAGAAATGGAGGCCAGCAAAGCAACACCTTTGCCAGAGGCACCCAGGAGCTTTCCGGAGGTTGACTCTTTGCTCGCTTCACTAGCGGAGCATAGCGCGCTGGTGAAGGAGAGCAGCGAGAAGATGGAGAAGCTGCGGCAGGCGATGGAGAGGCAAGGGGAAATGTTGGAAAAGACGGCCACCTATGCGAGTGTTGCGGCGGGTCCACCGAAAAGGCAGACCCCAGGAAGGACCGCGCTGCACTCCATAGTGGTAACGTCCAGGGACGAAGATGACACTGGAGAGGTAGTCTTTAACAAAATAAGAGAGGCTGTCAAAGCCAGAGATGGAGGAGTAGAAATTGAAAGCGTGCGAAAGGCCAAGGACCGGAAAATTGTTATGGGGTGTAGATCAGCAGAGGAAAGAGATAAAGTGAAAGAGAGGATCCAGAAATCAGGAGACCATCTCGTTGTCGAGGACGTGAAAAACAAAGACCCACAACTGGTATTCCGAGGCGTTCTCAGCATTTACACCGACGAGGAACTGCTAGAGGCAATACGGAACCAAAACCGGGATGTCTTTCGCGGCCTCGACAATGGGGAGGGTCGAATGACAATCAGGTACAGGAGAACGGCGCGGAACCCCCACACAAAAAACGTGGTAGTCAGCACGTCACCTACTGTCTGGAACAGGATGCTCGAGAAAGGGAAAGCGCGCATAGATCTCCAGACCGTCTTCGTCGATGACCAGTCGCCACTGGTCCAGTGCACTAGGTGTTTGGGGTACGGGCATAGTCGGCGGCTCTGTAAAGAACCTGCCGACCTATGCAGCCATTGCGGGGGCCCACACCTTCGACCAGAGTGTGACCAGTGGCTAAAGACGGAAACACCAAAGTGCCTCAACTGTGTCAAGGCGAAGATGGGGAAGACTGACCACAACGCGTTTGACCGCGAGTGTCCTGTTCGGGTCAGGTGGGACAGACTGGCACGGGCATCCGTCGCCTACTGCTAAGGGCGTCCCGGGGAACACAATGCCGCACAAGATACTCCAGGTGAACCTTCAGAGGAAGAAGTTGGCGACCCAAGAGCTTATGCTTGAGGCCGAGCAGCGCAAAGCCAGCGCAGTGCTGATCCAGGATCCCTATGTGGGCAGCGCGAAGAGAATGAGCGGGACCAGAGGCGTCCGTATCTACCAGAGCACCGCGCAAGGAGAAGGGACTGTCAAGGCGGCAATAGCCGTTTTTGACCCAAACCTGACCGTGAGACAGTACCCAGAACTCACCACGAACAACATCGTCGTGGTGGGGATCCAAACCGGTGCCTGGAGACTAACTCTGGTCTCGTTCTACTTCGAGCCAGACCAGCCCCTAGGGCCATACCTGGACAGCCTCAGGAAGGTGGAAAGCGAGACCGGCCCGCATAAGCTCATCATGGGAGGAGATGCCAATGCCTGGAGTATCTGGTGGGGCAGTAGTGAGACGAACAGCAGAGGCGACGAGATGTTGGGAGCTCTCGACCAGCTTGGACTACAGGTACTGAATAGAGGGGAAACTCCAACCTTCGACGTAGTTCGTGGTAACAGGCGTTATACGAGCTGCGTCGACGTCACAGCCTGCACGGCGGATATGCTGACGGTGACCGACGGCTGGCGAGTCGTCGATGACCTGACGGGGTCGGACCACAACGGCATCGAGTTCAAAATACACCTCGAGAAGTCTTTGGGTATCACGATAAACCGGACTACCAGGATCTACAACACCAAAAAAGCTAATTGGACGCAGTTTCTTAAGAAACTGCGTCAAATTATGCGGGAGAACCACATCACCGTAAGTCTGTTCGAGGATATCGACAGCAGGGACAAAATAGACCTGGTAGTCGAGGGACTTACAGCGGCAGTGCAAGACGCCTGTACATGCGTGATACCCAAAAAGAACAACAGAGAGAGGCTAACCGTGCCGTGGTGGTCTGATAAACTCGCCAGTCTCAAGAGGCAAGTGGTCACCAAGAAGCGAAGGATTCGCTGTGCAGCGCCAATCCGGAGACCAAAGGTTGTTGAGGAGTACCTGAAACAGAAAGAAGAGTACGAACGTGCAGTAATCCAAGCAACGGTCGAGAGTTGGAAGGGGTTCTGCGAGAAGCAGGAAAGGGAAGGCCTATGGGAGGGCATATACCGGGTGATCCGCAGGACGGAGAAAAGGGAGGAGGATTTGCCGATGGTTAGGGACGGCAGGACTCTAGACGCAGAGGCCTCGGCGAGGTATCTAGCAGAGACGTTCTACCCAGAGGACCGTTCGGAGGGGGATAACGAGGAGCACAAACAAGTGCGGCAACGAGCTGAAGAGGTGAATGGGGGCAACCAAGGTGAACCCTTGGACCCTCCCTTCACACTCGATGAGCTGGAGCGAGCAGTCTCCTCGTTTAACCCCAAAAAGGCCCCCGGTTCGGACGGTCTGACGGCGGACATATGGGGCCACGCGATCCGCCAAGACCCAGACTTAGTTCTGCGCTTGGTAAACAAGTGCCTGGCGCATGGATACTTTGCACGGTCCTGGAAAGAGGCAACCGTCGTTGTGCTCCGCAAACCCGCTAAAGACGACTACACCACCCCAAAATCGTACAGGCCGATTGGGCTACTGCCTGTCCTCGGCAAGATCTTCGAAAAGATGATTGTGGCCCGACTCAAGTTTTATTTGCTCCCCAGGATGAGTACTCGCCAGTACGGCTTCATGCCCCAGCGAAGCACCGAGGACTCCCTCTATACGCTTATGGGGCACATACGTGGCAGACTTTATGCAAAAAGGATTGTCACGGTTGTGTCCCTGGATATAGAGGGAGCTTTCGAGCCCTGAGGTCGAAGCGGAAACCCGACTACGACAAATGCCCGGTTTCATTCGTCAAGCGTATGATCCGAATGGAAACGTTGGGCGAGTGGAACCGGAGGTATTGTGCAGGAGAAACGGCGGCCACCACGAAGAAGTTCTTTCCGTGCGCGATCGCTGCGTACAGGACGGTGCGCAAGATGGAGACCACCAAAGAGCTGACCCAAGCTCTTACAGGCCACGGCGGGTTCTCCGAATACCTGACTCGTTTCAAGTGCAAGGAGAACCCGGCGTGCGCATGCGACCCCGACAAGCAGGAGACAGTCCTCCATCTCCTGACGGACTGCCCGGTATATGCCGTCCTGAGACATGACCTAGAATCCGAGATCGGCGATAGGATAACCATAGAAAATCTAAGTCAAATAATAAAAAATGGAAAACATAGAGGGTTATTCATTCAGTTTATTACCAAAATTGTAAAGTCAGTAAACAAACGGAATAAAACATAATCGACTTTTAAATGACACTCCGTTTTAACTGACATTTTAATTAGTTATTCAATGTAAATTATACAGGAATTATTTATTATTAGGAATTATTTATTATGAGGAATTATTTATTATTAGGAATTATTTATTATTGAATTATTTATGATTGAATTATTTATGGATTATTTATTGAATAGAGACGGTGCTGTAAGACGGCAGAGCAAGCCTGAGGGCCCCGGTCGGAACGATTTCCCACTCCTGCCAAAAAAAAAAAAAAAAAAAAAAAAAAAAAAAAAAAACCTAACCTAACCTAACCTAACCTTTTTTTTTTTTTTTTTTTTTTTTTTTTTTTTTTTTTTTTTTTTTTTTGCGCTGGGAAAAAATGCATTACGCATACCTCCCGCTCGGGGGAGCGGGGGGCTATGTGGGACTCCCCGAGCTAAGCCCGGTATACCCACTAAAACGACCCAGCGGCATTCCCGCATCGTCTTACTGGAGGGGGACTGGGAGACCGGCGCAGCCTTTGCGTCCAGTCCTCCTCCGACGAACACCCACCCAACCCATCACGCCCTCCCCGTAGGGAGAGGGCCGGGAATGACGGACGAAGGCGGTGACGAGTGCAATGCGGGCGGAGGCACCCCCGTGCCGGTCGCCCGCCCGTCACCACCAGGAGGAGGGAGAAGACGACCTCTTCTCCGACCTCTCCTTCGTCTTCGAAGCGGCGCAGCGAGAGGGTCTTCCTCACGCGCGCGCTCCGCCGCCTCCTTTTGCGAGATGACATCCTCGCAGAAGGAGGCGACCGCTGCCCAGGACTCCTCGCTCTCCAGCATAGATTTGACCACGCCGGGGAGCGAGAGGTCCTGTCCGATCTCCGCAATGAGACTACGGCGCCGCTCGGACCAAGCTGGGCACACCTCGAGAGTGTGCTGCGCATTGTCTTCCGCGGCGCCGCAGTCGTGGCACGCCGCAGTCTCCTCCCTCCCGATCCGGTGCAGGTACGAGCCAAAACAGCCGTGTCCAGACAGCACCTGCACCAGACGGAAGGAGAGGAAACCGTGTCGCCTCTCGAGCCAGTCCTGCAGGACCGGACCGAGTGCGTCCAGGGTACGGCGGCCAAAGGTGGCGGCGGCGAGGTCCTGCGTCCAGTGGACTACAATGGCGTCCCTCGCCTCCCTCCGCACGGCCTCCCTCTCTTCCGCGACGGGGCGCTCCCCGAGCGCTTTCCGGCGCGCCGTCCATTCGTACACTCTGGCGAGCACCCACGCCTCCAACTCCCAAGGAGGGGTGCTGGCCAGAGCGCACGCCGCCGAAAAGCCTACCGAGCGATAGGCCCTCGCAACCCGCAGTGCAATGGCCCTTTGTGGCCTGCGGATCGCCGTCGCGTTCTCCCTCCTGTGTAGGGACTCCTCCCATATGGGGGCGCCGTATAGAGCCATACTCCGCAAAATGCCAGCATACAGGCGCCGGCATAGCGCACCAGGCCCCCCCAGGTTCGGGAGGAGCCATGACAGCGCGTCCGCGGCTTTCAGCAGGCGCGTCGACAGCCCGCTGAAACCACCACCACACCACCTGCGCGCCACCTGCTGTCAAGTATCAGACCCAGATACTTCATCTGGGTCCGTACGTCCACCCTGGTGCCCTCCACAACGATGTGGGCATCCGGAGGGCAGCGCTGTCGAGGCCCGTGGAAGAACACGGCCTCGGTCTTGTTCAACGCCACCCTCAATCCCAGGCGGCGAATCCTCCCTGCGACTAAGGACCCGCCGGCCGAACCCAGACAGGCCGCCTCCCTGAAGTTCCTGCCCCGGGCAGTGAGGAGAGTGTCATCCGCGTAGCAGATGACACTCGTGCCCTGGAGCAGGGCTCCCCGCAGGAGCCAATCGAATCCGATGTTCCACAAAGGAGGGCCTAGCACCGACCCCTGTGGAACACCGCACTCTGCGCCGTACCGCCTCAGAGTGGCCGATTTGTCTACAAGGAGGACCTCGCGGTCCTCCAAGTAGTCGGCCAGCAGGTCCTTCAAGTATTGGGGCACTCCATGATACCGGAGCGCCTCCAATATCGTCGAGTGGGGAATGGAGTTGAAGGACTTGGCTATGTCGAATGACACCGCCAGCACTCCATCCCCCGCCTCAAACGCCCCCCTCACCTGACCCTTGAGTAGGGCCAGCGCGTCGATGGTCGACCGACCCTGTCGGAAACCGAACTGGGCGTCCGACAGGTCCGGGCCGACCCTCCGCAGGTGGCTGTTCAGCCGACTGGCGATGATCCCCTCGAACAATTTGCCGACCTCATCGAGCAGAACGATAGGCCGGTATGCCGAGGGGGAATCGACCGGACGTCCGTCCTTGCGAAGTAGGCATAGCTGCCCCTCCTTCCAGGGCTTCGGGAACCTGCCAGCGGTAAGGCACGCGCTGAAAAGGTCCCGAAACCTGTCCTACATTTGAGCGGCAGCTATGGCTACCACCCGTGCTGGGACGCCGTCCGGTCCAGGGGCCGTCTTCTTTGCGCGGAGGCTGAGTAACCCCGCGCTAAACTCCTCCGCCGTCACCGGAGGGACCTCCTCGTCCTGTGACGCCTCCCTCTGTGGAGGATCCATCGTTGGTGGGGTAAATTCAGTCCTGCGTGGAAACAAGGACCGAACCACCCCATCCAGCAAGGCCGGCTCGAGGGTCTCGGTCAGCGGGGGACCGTGGGGGCGCAACTTGTTCCGCGCCGCCTTGTACGGTCTCCCATAGGGATCCCGGTCGAGACTCTCCAGCATCTCGGCGTTCGCCGCGTCCCTGGCAGCGCACATAGCCGACCCGAGGGCCGCCTGCGCCTCTCTGTAAGAGGCGTACAGGAGGTCCTCGGCTGCCAGATCACGTGCGCTGCGCCGTCGGCTCCGCGTGTAGGCCCTCCTGGCCGCCACGCAGTTGGCACGGAGCCCCGCCAACTCCTCCGTCCACCAATAGACGGCACGACGGGGAGGGGGACGGCGAGACCGAGGCATGCTGGAGTTGCACACTTCGGTCAGGGATCCCCTGAGCTGCACGGCTGCGACGTCAACGTCGAGGACCTCAACAGGGGGCGACAGCCAGTCCTGCAGGAAGGCCGCCTCCTTGGCTGCCTCCCGGTCCAACCGAGTGAGAGCCCACCGAGGGAAGGGAGACCTGCCAGAGCGGGCCATCTCCCCCCGGGAGCTCGAACTCGAGGTGGAGATGTCGAACCGCACATATCTGTGGTCCGACATGGTCTCCACCGTCTCCACCCGCCAGTTCACGATGCGTGCGGCTAGCAAGGGGGTGGCAAACGACACGTCAACCACCGAACCTCCGCGTTGCCGCACACACGTGTGGACCGACCCCCTGTTGAGGAGGGACACACCGCAAGACGTCGACCAAAACTCGACGGCGCGGCCCCGGACGTTGCAGGAGGCAGCCGGGTTGCCCCAGGCCTCCGACTTGGCGTTCAGGTCGCCCAGCACCACGACCTGTCGTGGCGCCGCCCTCCCTACAACGGCAGTGAGGGTTTCGAGAAACTCCTCAAAGTCTGCGAGAGGGCGGTTCGGGGAGAAATAGACCCCCACAAGGGCTAAATCTCCCCACGCGGCGGCCACGCATCCCTGACCCTTCTCTAAAAGCGAGAGGGGAGGGGAGTCCGTGGAAGACCGCGACACCACTGCCACCAAGCCGTCTCGATCGCCTACCCAATTGGCAGGGACCGAGTAAGGCTCAGCGACCACCACCAAGTCCACCAACCACTCGGCCATGGTCTGCATCAGCAGATCCTGGGCAGCCCGGCAGTGGTTGGCGTTCGCCTGGAGGATGCGATGCTCGACTCTAGCCATCAATCGTCATAGCACCCCCCTCCTCCGCAGCCGTGCTAGCGGCAGGCCCGACTGGCGCCTGCGCTTTGCCCTTCTTGGTGGGGGGATTGCACATCCTCCCCTTCATCACGTGTTCTGCTGGGCGGCCACTGGCGGCACACACTAGGCAGTGTGGCTTGGCGGCCGTGCAGGACACGGCTTTGTGACCGACCTTGCCGCAACGGTAGCAACTGTCCGTCCTGTCGACCTGGGACGGACAGAGGGCTCGGGTGTGGCCGATACCGAAGCACCTGTAGCAGCGCAGAGGCTGGTCTACAAGTGCTCGGACTGCACCCGAGCTGAAGCCTACGCAGAGCCGTCCCTTGTCGAGGACGGCTTTAGCAGCGGCAACTGGGCACTCGAGCCGAATGGTGCCCATGCCACCGCGGCCAGGTCTAATTTCCTTGGCTTGTACCGCTGCGACGTTACAGCCGCCAATGGCTGCGACCGCGGCCACCACCTCCTCTTTCGTGACCGAGTCATCCAGGTCGGTCACTTCGACGGCCGCCAGCTTTACCGGACGGGCCACCTTGGCCACGTCAGCGACGGCCTCCTGCAGCTTGGCTGCGAAGAGGTCGGCGCTGGCGCTGCCCTCCGCCCCCGGGAACTCGAATAACCGAGCCCCGGTTTGGGTCCGCCGGCAAGAGACTTTGCCGATCCCCAGTTGGGTGGGATCGGCATTGGCACGCGCCCGCACCAAAATGGACGCGTACGTCTCCCCTCTTTCCGCAGCCTCCGCGGTGAGCGTCACCACGACGGCTGCGGACTGAGGGGGATTTCTCCTCCTCCGTTTTCTTTTACCCTTCCCAGTTACCTGCGACTGCTGGCTGGGAGGTGCGGCGTCGGGGGTGGCGGGAGCGGCCGTTGCCTTGCCCTTCCCCTTACCCTTCCCCTTCCCTTTCTTGACCACTTCAGTCCAACCTGCATCGTTGGCCGGAGTGGTGGAAGGGAGAAGCGCGTCGTCTCCTGGTGTGGACGGTCCCGGCTCTTCACGCCTCTTGTCCGCCGCTGTTGAGGACGGCCCCGGCTCTTCACGCCTCTTGTCCGCCGCAAGCGGGGGCCGGAGGCGTTGTTCCGGCAAGAGCCGGTCCTCAATACCTGCAATGCAGGCTCTAGTGAACGCCCGCTCCTCCATAACGACCTTTCGGATAATATCCTCAAGGTTGGAGGAGGGGGCTTCCACCGCAGGTCTTGGATTCTCATTCGGCCGGGCGGTGGCATCAGCTAGCTTCTGATGAAGCTGGCTGACCTCCGACTGCAGGCGATCGACCTTCGCCTGCAGTTGCCGCGTCTCGTCGGTCGCTGTCCTCTTGACCAGCTCCTCGACTATGCCGCGTAGACTCGCAGCACGGCATTTAAGGGCCTTCTGAAACGTGCCCTTCAGGTTGGAGGACTTAGAGGCGACCTCCACGATCTCTTCCTCGTCCTCCTCCGCCATCCGCTCCAGCTCGGCCAGGGAGTGGTCCGCGTACAAAACGCGAGACGCACCGTACCCAGACCTGGTCCGAGCAGCACGAGCACGCTGCTCCTTGGCAGCAACGCGCTCTTCCAGCTCCTGCTGGTGCAGCGTCCGTCGAGCCAGGTCTAGCTCGCGTTGGGCGTCCGCGAGACCCACGACATGCGAGTCCGCGGCTGTTGCCGCCTTTTTGGGCTTCGACTTGCCCGTCGAGCCCGAAGCCGAGGAACCCTCGGATGTCGCCTTCCGGAATTCGCGCTTCCGCGACCGGATTTCTTCCGCGTCGGAGACGCTAGCCACGGACTCACTGTCCGAGCCTGACATCTCGACCGTCCTGAAGCTAGCTGCAGACGGCGCGCGGCTAACTTCTGATCAGAAGCGTCGGAGTGGCCCTGAGAAGGGCCTTTGGGTTGGCCCTTAGAAGGGCCTTTGGGTTTTAAAAAACGCCCTAGGGCGTCCCGCGGTGGAGCAGGCATAGCCTCCCGCGAAATCGTAACAGCAAGGCGGTAATAGAGCTACGATGCACAGTGCACTTTGGCCGATCCCAGTCTGCCACTCCGTTACGGTGACAGAACTGGGTCGTTTCCAGGGGACGCGACGTGGACGCAAGCACTGTGGGGTGGTCCCCCAACCTAACCTTTTTTTTTTTTTTTTTTTTTTTTGCGCTGGGAAAAAATGCGTTACGCATACCTCCCGCTCGGGGGAGCGGGGGCTATGTGGGACTCCCCGAGCTAAGCCCGGTATACCCACTAAAACGACCCAGCGGCATTCCCGCATCGTCTTAGTGGAGGGGGACTGGGAGACCGGCGCAGCCTTTGCGTCCAGTCCTCCTCCGACGAACACCCACCCAACCCATCACGCCCTCCCCGTAGGGAGAGGGCCGGGAATGACGGACGAAGGCGGTGACGAGTGCAATGCGGGCGGAGGCACCCCCGTGCCGGTCGCCCGCGTGTCACCACCAGGAGGAGGGAGAAAACGAACTCTTCTCCGACCTCTCCTTCGTCTTCGGAGTGGCGCAGCGAGAGGGTCTTCCTCACGCGCGCGCTCCGCCGCCTCCTTTTGCGAGATGACATCCTCGCAGAAGGAGGCGACCGCTGCCCAGGACTCCTCGCTCTCCAGCATAGATTTGACCACGCCGGGGAGCGAGAGGTCCTGTCCGATCTCCGCAATGAGACTACGGCGCCGCTCGGACCAAGCTGGGCACACCTCGAGAGTGTGCTGCGCATTGTCTTCCGCAGCGCCGCAGTCGTGGCACGCCGCAGTCTCCTCCCTCCCGATCCGGTGCAGGTACGAGCCAAAACAGCCGTGTCCTGACAGCACCTGCACCAGACGGAAGGAGAGGAAACCGTGTCGCCTCTCGAGCCAGTCCTGCAGGACCGGACCGAGCGCGTCCAGGGTACGGCGGCCAAAGGTGGCGGCGGCGAGGTCCTGCGTCCAGTGGACAACAATGGCGTCCCTCGCCTCCCTCCGCACGGCCTCCCTCTCTTCCGCGACGGGGCGCTCCCCGAGCGCTTTCCGGCGCGCTGTCCATTCGTACACTCTGGCGAGCACCCACGCCTCCAACTCCCAAGGAGGGGTGCTGGCCAGAGCGCACGCCGCCGAAAAGCCTACCGAGCGATAGGCCCTCGCAACCCGCAGTGCGATGGCCCTTTGTGGCCTGCGGATCGCCGTCGCGTTCTCCCTCCTGTGTAGGGAGTCCTCCCAGATGGGGGCGCCGTATAGGGCCATGCTCCGCAAGATGCCCGCATACAGGCGCCGGCATAGCGCACCAGGCCCCCCCAGGTTCGGGAGGAGCCATGACAGGGCGTCCGCGGCTTTCAGCAGGCGCGTCGACAGCCCGCTGAAATGTGGGCCGAAGCGCCACCTGCTGTCAAGTATCAGACCCAGATACTTCATCTGGGTCCGTACGTCCACCCTGGTGCCCTCCACAACGATGTGGGCATCCGGAGGGCAGCGCTGCCGAGGCCCGTGGAAGAACACGGCCTCGGTCTTGTTCAGCGCCACTCTCAACCCCAGGCGGCGAATCCTCCCTGCGACCAATGACCCGCCGGCCGAAGCCAGACAGGCCGCCTCCCTGAAGTTCCTGCCCCGGGCAGTGAGGAGAGTGTCGTCCGCGTAGCAGATGACACTCGTGCCCTGGAGCAGGGCTCCCCGCAGGAGCCAATCGAATCCGATGTTTCACAAAGGAGGGCCTAGCACCGACCCCTGTGGAACACCGGACTCTGCGCCGTACCGCCTCAGAGTGGCCGATTTGTCTACAAGGAGGACCTCGCGGTCCTCCAAGTAGTCGGCCAGCAGGTCCCTCAAGTATTGAGGCACTCCATGATACCGGAGTGCCTCCAATATCGTCGAGTGGGGAACGGAGTTGAAGGCGTTGGCTATGTCGAATGACACTGCCAGCACTCCGTCCCCTGCCTCAACCGCCCCCTTCACCTGACCCTTGAGCAGGGCCAGCGCGTCGATGGTCGACCGACCCTGTCGGAAACCAAACTGGGCGTCCGACAGGTCCGGGCCGACCCTCCGCAGATGGCTGTTCAGCCGACTGGCGATGATCCCCTCGAACAATTTACCGACCTCATCGAGCAGAACGATGGGCCGGTACGCCGAGGGGGAATCGACCGGACGTCCCTCCTTGCGAAGTAGGCATAGCTGCCCCTCCTTCCAGGGCTTCGGGAACCTGCCAGCGGTAAGGCACGCGCTGAAAAGGTCCCGAAACCTGTCCTCCATTTGAGCGGCAGCTATGGCTACCACCCGTGCTGGAACGCCGTCCGGTCCAGGGGCCGTCTTCTTTGCGCGGAGGCTGAGTAACCCCGCGCTAAACTCCTCCGCCGTCACCGGAGGGACCTCCTCGTCCTGTGACGCCTCCCTCTGTGGAGGATCCATCGTTGGTGGGGTGAATTCGGTCCTGCGTGGAAACAAGGACCGAACCACCCCATCCAGCAGGGCCGGCTCGAGGGTCTCGGTCAGCGGGGGACCGTGGGGGCGCAACTTGTTCCGCGCCGCCTTGTACGGTCTTCCATAGGGATCCCGGTCGAGACTCTCCAGCATCTCGGCGTTCGCCGCATCCCTGGCAGCGCACATAGCTGACCCGAGGACCGCCTGCGCGTCTCTGTAAGAGGCGTACAGGAGGTCCTCGGCTGCCAGATCACGTGCGCTGCGCCGTCGGCTTCGCGTGTAGGCCCTCCTGGCCGCCACGCAGTTGGCACGGAGCCCCGCCAACTCCTCCGTCCACCAATAGACGGCACGACGGGGAGGGGGACGGCGAGACCGAGGCATGCTGGAGTTGCACACCTCGGTCAGGGATCCCCTGAGCTGCACAGCTGCGACGTCAACGTCCAGGACCTCAACAGGGGGCGACAGCCAGTCCTGCAGGAAGGCTGCCTCCTTGGCTGCCTCCCGGTCCAACCGAGTGAGAGCCCACCGAGGGAAGGGAGACCTGCCAGAGCGGGCCATCTCCCCCCGGGAGCTCGCACTCGGGGTGGAGATGTCGAACCGCACATATCTGTGGTCCGACATGGTCTCCACCGTCTCCACCCGCCAGTTCACGATGCGTGCGGCTAGCAAGGGGGTGGCAAACGACACGTCAACCACCGAACCTCCACGTTGCCGCACACACGTGTGGACCGACCCCCTGTTGAGGAGGGTCACACCGCAAGACGCCGACCAAAACTCGACGGCGCGGCCCCGGACGTTGCAGGAGGCAGCCGGGTTGCCCCAGGCCTCCGACTTGGCGTTGAGGTCGCCCAGCACCACGACCTGGCGTGGCGCCGCCCTCCCGACGACGGCAGTGAGGATTTCGAGGAAATTCTCAAAGTCTGCGAGAGGGCGGTTCGGGGAGAAATAGACCCCCACAAGGGCTAAATCTCCCCACGCGGTGGCCACGTATCCCTGACCCTTCTCTAAAAGCGAGAGGGGAGGGGAGTCCGTGGAAGACCGCGACACCACTGCCACCAAGCCGTCTCGATCGCCTACCCAATTGGCAGGGACCGAGTAAGGCTCAGCGACAACCACTAAGTCCACCAACCACTCGGCCATGGTCTGCATCAGCAGATCCTGGGCAGCTCGGCAGTGGTTGGCGTTCGCCTGGAGGATGCGATGCTCGACTCTACCCATCAATCGTCATCGCACCCCCCTCCTCCGCAGCCGTGCTAGCGGCAGGCCCGACTGGCGCCTGCGCTTTGCCCCTCTTGGTGGGGGGATTGCACATCCTCCCCTTCATCACGTGGTCTGCCGGGCGGCCACTGGCGGCACACACTAGGCAGTGTGGCTTGGAGGCCGTGCAGGACAAGGCTTTGTGGCCGACTTTGCCGCAACGGTAGCAGCTGTCCGTCCTGTCGACCTGGGACGGACAGAGGGCTCGGGTGTGGCCGATACCGAAGCACCTGTAGCAGCGCAGAGGCTGGTCTACAAGTGCTCGGACTGCACCCGAGCTGAAGCCTACGCAAAGCCGTCCCTTTTCGAGGACGGCTTTAGCAGCGGCGACTGGGCACTCGAGCCGAATAGTGCCCATGCCACCGCGGCCAGGTCTAATTTCCCTGGCTTGTACCGCTGCGACGTTACAGCCGCCAATGGCTGCGACCACGGCCACCACCTCCTCTTTCGTGACCGAGTCGTCAAGGTCGGCCACCTCCACCGCCGCCAGCTTTACTGGTCGGGCCACCTTGGCCACGTCAGCGACGGCCTCCTGCAGCTTGGCGGCGAAGAGGTCGGCGCTGGCGCTGCCCTCTGCCCCCGGGAACTCGAAAATTCGAGCCCCGGTTTGGGTCCGCCGGCAGGAGACTTTGCCGATCCCCAGTTGGGTGGGATCGGCATTGGCACGCGCCCGCACCAAAATGGACGCGTACGTCTCCCCTCTTTCCGCAGCCTCCGCGGTGAGCGTCACTACGACGGCTGCTGACTGAGGGGGATGTTTCCTCCTCCGTTTCCTCTTCCCCTTTCCGTTCCCAGTCACCTGCAACTGCTGGCTGGGAGGCGCGGCAGCGGGGACGGCAGAGACGGCCTTTGCTGCCTTTTTCCCCTTGCCCTTCCCCTTCCCCTTCCCGACCACTTCAGTCCAACCTGCATCGTTGGACGGAGTGGTGGAAGGGAGAAGCGCGTCCTCTCCTTGCGAGGATCGCCCCAGCTCTTCATGCCTCTTGTCCGCCTTAGTTGAGGACGGCCCCGGCTCTTCACGCCTCTTGTCCGCCGCAAGCGGGGGCCTGAGGCGTTGTTCCGGCAAGAGCCGGTCCTCAATACCTGCGATGCAGGCTCTTGTGAACGCCCGCTCCTCCATAACGACCTTTCGGATTATATCCTCAAGGTTGGAGGAGGGGGCTTCCACCGCAGGTCTAGGGTCTACCGCTGGCCGGGCAGTGGCGTCGGCCAGCTTCTGATGAAGCTGGCTGACCTCCGACTGCAAGCGATCGACCTTCGCCTGCAGTTGCCGCGTCTCGTCGGTCGCTGTCCTCTTGACCAGCTCCTCGACTATGCCGCGCAGACTCGCAGCACGGCATTTAAGGGCCTTCTGGAATGTGCCCTTCAGGTTGGAGGACTTAGAGGCAACCTCCACGATCTCTTCCTCGTCCTCCTCCGCCATCCGCTCCAGCTCGGCCAGGGAGTGGTCCGCGTACAGGACGCGGGACGCACCATACCCCGACCTAGTTCGAACAGCACGAGCACGCTGCTCCTTGGCAGCAACGCGCTCTTCAAGCTCCTGCTGATGCAGATTCCGCTGAGCCAGATCCAACTGGCGTTGGGCGTCCGCGAGACCCACGACATGCGTGTCCGCGGCTGTTGCCGCCTTTTTGGGCTTCGACTTGCCAGTCGAGCCCGAGGCCGAAGAACCCTCGGATGTCGCCTTTCGGAATTCGCGCTTCCGCGAACGGATTTCCTCTGCGTCGGAGACGCTTGCCAGGGACTCACTCTCCGAGTCTGACATCGCAACCGCCCTGAAGCTAGCTGCAGACGGCGCGCGGCTAGCTTCTGACGCTGAAGCGTCAGAGTGGCCCTGAGAAGGGCCTTTTGGTTGGCCCTTAGAAGGGCCTTTGGGTTTTAAAAAACGCCCTAGGGCGTCCCGCGGTGGAGCAGGCATAGCCTCCCGCGAAATCGTAACAGCAAGTCGAGAATGTGAGCTACGATGCACAGTGCACTTTGGCCGATCCCAGTCTGCCACTCCGTTACGGTGACAGAACTGGGTCGTTTCCAGGGGACGCGACGTGGACGCAAGCACTGTGGGGTGGTCCCCCCCCCCAACCTAACCTAACCTAACCTAACCTAACCTAACCTAACCATAACCGTCGCCTACTGCTAAGGGCGTCCCGGGGAACACAATGCCGCACAAGATACTCCAGGTGAACCTTCAGAGGAAGAAGCTGGCGACCCAAGAGCTTATGCTTGAGGCCGAGCAGCGCAAAGCCAGCGCAGTGCTGATCCAGGAGCCCTATGTGGGCAGCGCGAAGAGAATGAGCGGGACCAGAGGCGTCCGTATCTACCAGAGCACCGCGCAAGGAGAAGGGACTGTCAAGGTGGCAATAGCCGTTTTTGACCCAAACCTGACCGTGAGACAGTACCCAGAACTCACCACGAACAACATCGTCGTGGTGGGGATTCAAACCGGTGCCTGGAGACTAACTCTGGTCTCGTTCTACTTCGAGCCAGACCAGCCCCTAGGGCCATACCTGGACAGCCTCAGGAAGGTGGAAAGCGAGACCGGCCCGCATAAGCTCATCATGGGAGGAGATGCCAATGCCTGGAGTATCTGGTGGGGCAGTAGTGAGACGAACAGCAGAGGCGACGAGATGTTGGGAGCTCTCGACCAGCTTGGATTGCAGGTACTGAATAGAGGGGAAACTCCAACCTTCGACGTAGTTCGTGGTAACAGGCGTTATACGAGCTGCGTCGACGTCACAGCCTGCACGGTGGATATGCTGACGGTGACCGACGGCTGGCGAGTCGTCGATGACCTGACGGGGTCGGACCACAACGGCATCGAGTTCATAGTACACCTCGAAAAGTCTTTGGGTATCACGATAAACCGGACTACCAGGATCTACAACACCAAAAAAGCTAATTGGACGCAGTTTCTTAAGAAACTGCGTCAAATTATGCGTGAGAACCACATCACCGTAAGTCTGTTCGAGGATATCGACAGCAGGGACAAAATAGACCTGGTAGTCGAGGGACTTACAGCGGCAGTGCAAGACGCCTGTACATGCGTGATACCCAAAAAGAATAACAGAGAGAGGCTAACCGTGCCGTGGTGGTCTGATAAACTCGCCAGTCTCAAGAGGCAGGTAGTCACCAAGAAGCGAAGGATTCGCTGAGCAGCGCCAATCCGGAGACCAAAGGTTGTTGAGGAGTACCTGAAACAGAAAGAAGAGTACGAACGTGCAGTAATCCAAGCAGCGGTCGAGAGTTGGAAGGGGTTCTGCGAGAAGCAGGAAAGGGAAGGCCTATGGGAGGGCATATACCGGGTGATCCGCAGGACGGAGAAAAGGGAGGAGGATTTGCCGATGGTTAGGGACGGCAGGACTCTAGACGCAGAGGCCTCGGCGAGGTATCTAGCAGAGACGTTTTACCCAGAGGACCGTTCGGAGGGGGATAACGAGGAGCACAAACAAGTGCGGCAACGAGCTGAAGAGGTGAATGGGGGCAACCAAGGTGAACCCTTCGACCCTCCCTTCACACTCGATGAGCTGGAGCGAGCAGTCTCCTCGTTTAACCCCAAAAAGGCCCCCGGTTCCGACGGTCTGACGGCGGACATATGGGGCCACGCGATCCGCCAAGACCCAGACTTAGTTCTGTGCTTGGTAAACAAGTGCCTGGCGCATGGATACTTTCCACGGTCCTGGAAAGAGGCAACCGTCGTTGTGCTCCGCAAACCCGCTAAAGACGACTACACCACCCCAAAATCGTACAGGCCGATTGGGCTACTGCCTGTCCTCGGCAAGATCTTTGAAAAGATGATCGTGGCCCGACTCAAGTTTTATTTGCTCCCCAGGATGAGTACTCGCCAGTACGGCTTCATGCCCCAGCGAAGCACCGAGGACTCCCTCTATACGCTTATGGGACACATACGTGGCAGACTTTATGCAAAAAGGATTGTCACGGTTGTGTCCCTGGATATAGAGGGAGCTTTCGACAGCGCATGGTGGCCAGCCATACGAGTTCGTCTGGCTGAGGAAAAGTGTCCTGTAAACTTGAGACGGGTCATGGACAGCTACTTGTCCGAGAGGGTGGTGAGAGTCAGGTATGCGGGAGCGGAGTACAAATCCAGGACCGAGAAAGGATGCGTCCAGGGGTCTATCGGTGGTCCCATAATTTGGAACGTTCTGCTGGATCCTCTGCTGAAGGACCTAGAGTCGATGGGTGTATACTGCCAGGCGTTTGCTGACGATATTGTCCTTGTGTTCGATGGAGAGACTGCATTTGAAATCCAGAGAGATGCCAATGTCGCCCTCGAGTATGTGCGAGCGTGGGGTGTCACAAATAAGCTTCGGTTTGCGCCGCATAAGACGAAGGCAATGCTGGTCACGCGGAAACTGAAGCATGACACCCCACGTCTCAAAATGGGCGGGGTAGACATTGGCATGTCTAACGAAATCAAGCTGCTCGGTCTCACCATCGACCACAAGTTGACATTTAACACCCACGTCGCAAACGTCTGTGCCCGAGCCGTCGGCATTTACAAGCAGCTGTCGCGGGCTGCTAGGGTCAGTTGGGGTCTCCATCCAGAGATTATCCGCTGCATATACACGGCCGCAGTGGAGCCCATAATACTGTACGCAGCGAGCGCGTGGTCGCCGGCCGCTAAGAAAGTCGGGGTGCAGAAAAAGCTGAACGCCGTCCAGAGGAGCTTCGCGCAGAAACTGTGCCGAGCCTACCGCACGGTCTCCCTGAACTCAGCACTGGTGCTGGCTGGAATACTCCCTCTTGACCTGCGAATCCTGGAAGCAGCCTCGCTCTACGAGGCCAAGAGAGGCGTATCCCATCCAGCGCTGGGAGACCGGGAGATCGAGCGCGTGGTATCGGCGCTTGAAATGCCGCATCCGGCTGAGCAGAGGGCTATTGCACTGCGACGCCTGGTAGACGAGGAACAATTTAATGAGCACCGCAACTATGCGGTGCGTATCTTCACAGACGGCAGCAAAATTGAGGGCAAAGTCGGCGCCGCACTGTCGGTGTGGACCGATGATGTGGAGACCGGGGCCCTCAGGCTTGCTCTGCCGTCTTACAGCACCGTCTACCAGGCCGAGCTTTTCGCCCTCTGCAAGGCAGCAAAGGAAGTCCTCCGAAGGTCCGAGACGGCGTTCGCTATTTACAGCGACTCCATGGCAGCACTCCAAACAGTCGTGAACCCCGAAGCCCTCCATGCCCTTGCAGTTGAAACAAGGGACGCCATCCGCCGCAGCAAATCCCAGAACAAGAGCGTCTCCCTGTTCTGGGTGAAAGCTCATGCGGGGCTGGAGGGTAACGAGAGAGCCGACTCGCTCGCGAAGGAGGCTGCCCTGAGGTCGAAGCGGAAACCCGACTACGACAAATGCCCGGTTTCATTCGTCAAGCGTATGATCCGAATGGAAACGCTGGGCGAATGGAACCGGAGGTATTGTGCAGGAGAAACGGCGGCCACCACGAAGAAG
The DNA here is from genome assembly GCA_905332915.2 of Hecatera dysodea. Classification (NCBI taxonomy): domain Eukaryota; kingdom Metazoa; phylum Arthropoda; class Insecta; order Lepidoptera; family Noctuidae; genus Hecatera; species Hecatera dysodea. The sequence goes on along the minus strand of HG995296.1, from coordinate 22,129,155 downwards.
TTCTTTCCGTGCGCGATCGCTGCGTACAGGACGGTGCGCAAGATGGAGCCCACCAAAGAGCTGACCCAAGCCCTTACAGGCCACGGCGGGTTCTCCGAATACCTGACTCGTTTCAAGTGCAAGGAGAACCCGGCGTGCGCATGCGACCCCGACAAGCAGGAGACAGTCCTCCATCTCCTGACGGACTGCCCGGTATATGCCGTCCTGAGACATGACCTAGAATCCGAGATCGGCGATAGGATAACCATAGAAAATCTAAGTTTTATAATAAAAAATGGAAAACATAGAGGGTTATTCATTCAGTTTATTACCAAAATTGTAAAGTCTGTAAACAAAAGAAATAAAACATAATCGAATTTAAATGACACTCCGTTTTAACTGACATTTTAATTAGTTATTGAATGTAAATTATACAGGAATTATTTATTATTAGGAATTATTTATTATTAGGAATTATTTATTATTAGGAATTATTTATTATTAGGAATTATTTATTATTAGGAATTATTTATTATTAGGAATTATTTATTATTAGGAATTATTTATTATTAGGAATTATTTATTATTGAATTATTTATGAATTATTTATTGTATTAATTAATAGGAATTATTTATGCTTTTAATAAAAATTGGAATAAAATTTTTTAATGTAATAACTAATTTAAGGGTAATAAACAAAATCTACAGCCCAAACAACGTCCCTGCGTTCTGGCACGGCAGGGGGCCTTTTGAAAGGCAGGAGTGGGTTTTAGCCGGTAAGAGTCCGGCACTGCCTCGACTGTCTCACATAGCGAGGCAGTCGAGGCGTCCATGAGGATTTCCCACTCCTGCCCAAACAAAAAAAAAAAAAAAAAAAAAAACCTAACCTCATGGATGTCCTCCACCCTGGGGCGGGCGGAGGGGTCTGTCAGACTCTTACTGACTAAAACCACCCCGGTGTTCCATCTCTCACCTACGCCGGGGATCGCGGGAACGTATACCACATCCGTAATCCCCGGCTGATGCCGGCCCGCCTCTGCGGGCCACCTCGCGTCTACGGAGGGAGTGAGGTGTTAAACACCCTCCGTGACTTCAGAGAGGGGCGCACGGGAACACCTCGCGCCGCCACCTCGGGTCCGGATGAATGGGGGGCGACAGACGTCCCCAAGTCCGCCGCCCCTGGACCCAGTTAGGGGGGCCGGAAGAGGGCAGCATACGCCCTCCTCCGACGCCCGGTGCGCCTGCTGCGGGCGGGGTCAGAGGTCGAGATCTCTCTTTCCCTTTCCGCAGCCTCCTTCTGCGAGATAACTGTTTCGCAGAAGGAGACCACCGCGTCCCAGGACTCCTCGCCTCCGACCATAGATTGGACTACGGCCGGTAGCGAGAGGTCACTGCCCACCACAGAGATGAGGTCACGGCGCGGCTCCTACCAAGCGGCACACTCTGCCAGCGTATGCTGCGCCGTGTCCTCCCGACAGTCGACGCAGTGGTGACACCGAGCGTCCGGCTCCCTGCCTATGCGACACAGGAACTTCCCGAAGCAGCCATGCCCCGAAAGGACCTGTGTCGCACGAAACGTCAGGGAGCCGTGCCTTCTCCCGAGCCAAAGGTCGAGCACTGGCCGGATGGCCTCGATAGTGACGAGGCCGGCGGAAGGGCGTGAAAGCCTGTCCCGCCACTCCGCCACCAGGACCTCGCGCAGCTGCGACCGACGCAGCTCGATGTGTCGCTGCATCAGTCGCTCGCCGCGCGCCCGCGCGTCCTCGCGCCACCGATACATTGACGCGAGAACCTTCGCCTCAAGGTCCCATGGCGGAGATCCGGCCAGTGCGCAAGCCGCCTCGTAGGAGATCGTGCGATAACCCCTGATGACTCTGACGGCCATCAGCCTCTGCGGCCTCCGCAGAACAGTGATAGTGCTGGCCGTCAGGTCAGCCGCCCAGATCGGGGCCCCGTAAAGGGCCATCGATCGCACGATCCCCACGTACAACCGCCTGCAGGCGGTGCTCGGGTCCCCTAGATTGGGAAGCAGCGTTGACAACGCCCCAGCCGCACCCAACAACTTGGGCGCCAGCCGCCGGAAGTGGGGGCCGAAATCCCACCGGCTGTCGAGCACCAATCCCAGGTACTTCATGGTGGACTCGACAGCGATTCGGACCCCCCCGACCACGAAACCTAACCTAACCTTCGCGAGGAGATGCCACAGCTCGAGGCAATCGTGGGCGGCGACGCCAACGCCAAGAGTACGTGGTGGGGCAGCTCTGTCGTCGACAGCAGGGGAGAAGAATTGGCGGGGACTATGGAAGAAATGGGCCTGCAGATACTCAACGTCGGCAACACTCCGACCTTTGACACCATCAGAGGCGGCAAGTCCTTCACCAGTTTCGTTGACATAACAGCATGTTCAACCGAAATGTTGGGACTGGTGGAGGACTGGGCAGTTGACGAAGGCATCACGAGCTCGGACCACAACGGTATTGTATTTGGTATTAACATGGAAAAATCAAAAGGCATAAACGTAAATAGAACTACTAGGATATTCAACACACGGAAAGCAAATTGGAGCCAATTTCGTGAGAAATTGGCACAATCACAAGCGGTCCGTATGTTGAATATCCTAGAAAACGGACACATAAACAATAAAATAGATTTAGAAAACAAAATTAACATATACATAGACACAATAGAAAAAGTTAGCAACCAGACAATACCCAAAATTAAAAGCAAAGAAACACTTACAATACCGTGGTGGTCCACTGAGCTCGCGGAGCTGATGTCAGACGTCAACACAAAACGCCGCCGAATACGATGTGCTGCGAAGGTTCGGAGGCAGAAAGTCGTCGATGAGTACCTGCAGGCAAAAGAGCACGAGACCCACGCTAAGAGAGCACAAACGGAAAGCTGGAAGGCGTTCTGTGGGAAACAGGATCGCGAGGGCGTCTGGGAGGGAATCTATAGGATAATCGGAAGGACCTCCAAAAGGCAAGAAGACCTGCCGCTGGTGAAGGACGGAGTATCACTCAACCCGCAAGATTCGGCTCTGCTGCTGGCAGAGACCTTCTACCCCGAAGACCTGGAAGACGGAGATGATGCCGACCACCGTCGGACACGAGAAGCGGCCAGTCGCGTAAACGAGTGGACGCATGATGAGCACCATGACCCACCGTTTACGCTTCTGGAGCTGAAAACCGCGGTGGAAAGCTTCAACCCGAAGAAGGCACCGGGGGCAGATGGTCTCACAGCCGACATCTGCGCACAGGCCATTCTCCAGGATCCGGGGGTGTTCCTTGCACTGGCCAATAAGTGCCTTGAGCAGGGCCACTTCCCCGGAGCCTGGAAAGTGGCTACGGTGGTGATACTCCGAAAACCCGGCAAAGACACCTACACAACCCCGAAGTCCTATAGGCCGATCGGCCTCCTACCTGTCCTGGGCAAGATTCTCGAGAAGCTGATGGTAGCCCGCCTCAAGTGGCATCTTATTCCGCGACTGAGTACTCGCCAGTTTGGTTTCATGCCCCAGAAAAGCACTGAGGACTCTCTCTATACCCTGATACGGCATATCAAAGACAAGCTGGATCACAAGAAGCTGATCACTGTCGTATCACTGGATATAGAGGGAGCCTTCGACAGCGCATGGTGGCCGGCTATTAGAACCAGACTGGCTGAGGAAAAGTGTCCGGTAAACATCAGGCGGCTACTCGACAGTTATCTCAGCGGGAGAAGTGTCCGGGTCAGGTACGCTGGAGCGGAGTGCCGCAGGGCGACGACTAAGGGGTGTGTACAGGGGTCGATTGGAGGTCCGAACCTATGGAATCTGGTGCTGGATCCCCTGTTGAAGGGGCTCGGCGAACGAGGTGACTATTGTCAGGCGTTTGCCGACGACGTGGTGCTCGTCTTCGACGGGGATACAGCACTAGAGATCCAAAGACAGGCCAATGCCGCCCTCGAATATGTCCGGAGGTGGGGCATCGTGAACAAGCTGAAGTTTGCGCCGCACAAGACCAGTGCAATGCTTGTAACAAGGAAGCTGAAGCACGATGTCCCGCTCCTGAGCATGGGCGGGGTCGACATTGGCATGTCCAAAGAAATAAAAATACTGGGGCTGACCATAGACCACCAGCTCACTTTCAACAGCCACGCGGCAAATGTTTGTAAAAAGGCTTTGAATTTTTACAAACAGTTGTCGCGAGCAGCAAAGGTGAGCTGGGGTCTCAACACTGAGGTCATTCGCAGCATCTATACCGCAGCGGTCGAACCGGTCATTTTGTACGCAGCCAGTGCCTGGGCACCGGCAGCGAGGAAGGTCGGAGTTCAGAAACTCCTGAATTCAGTCCAGCGGGGGTTCGCTCAGAAGCTCTGCAAATCCTACCGTACCGTTTCGCTCAACGCCGCGCTCGTGTTGGCTGGGATACTCCCGCTTGACCTACGAATACAGGAGGCAGCCGCCCTGTATGAGGCAAAGCGGGGGGTACCTCAGCCGTCACTTGCGGGCCGCGAGGTGGAGCGGGTGGTGGCATTTGCGGAGCTTCCACACCCGGCAAAACATACGGCCATGGGGTTCGTGAGCTTGGTAGATCAGTCCCATGTGGAGTCCCACAACAGCCAGGCCATTCGGTTTTTTACCGACGGCAGCAAGCTCGAGGGCAAGGTCGGAGCAGCACTGTCCATCTGGGACGGTGCTGCCGAGATTAGGTCCCAAAAGCTCAGTCTGCCAACCTGCTGTACTGTCTACCAGGCAGAACTCCTGGCCATATGCGAAGCCACACGCCATATCCTGCGACGCAGGGAGGGAACCTTCGGTATTTATAGTGATTCGATGGCGGCATTGCAGACGATCACAAACCAGGGTTCCCTCCATGCTCTGGCAGTGGAGGCGAGAGCGAACCTCAACGTGGCTCTATCCCAGAGCAAAGTTGTTTCTTTGTTCTGGATAAAGGCACACGCTGGACTGGATGGGAACGAACGCGCGGACCACCTCGCTAAGGAGGCGGCACTGCGCAGCAAAAAGAGACCGGACTACGACCGCTGCCCGGTATCATTCGTCAAGCGGCAGATCCGTATGGGGTCGCTTGACGAATGGAACCGGCGGTATAGAGCTGGAACAACAACCTCAGTAACTAAGATTTTCCTCCCAGACGCCATCGACGCCTTCCAGATAATTAGGAAGATAAAACCGACCGGGGTTCTGACCCAAATTTTGACGGGGCACGGTGGGTTCTCCGAATACTTGCACCGTTTCAAGTGTAAGGAGAACCCATCGTGCATCTGTGAGCCGGGGGTGCCGGAGTCAGTTCCGCACGTCCTGTTCGAGTGTCCTGTGTTCGAAAGGGAGCGGATGACACTCGAGCAGGAGCTGGGGAGCGGACTAAATCGAGACGGTATTGGGGATCTTTTTAAAAGTGGGAAAACTAGGGAGACCCTGTTAGAATTTTGCATAGACATTTTCGGGAAAGTAATTAAAAGAAACAGGACGGGGCAATCTATGCTTCCCTTATATTAAATAGGATATAACGCGGCAAGCATAGAAAATAACCGTCCTGTTTCGATTCGTTTTTCCATTAGTTATCAAAATTTCCTGTTTAGCTTAAATTCTTGGACTATTTTTTGTACCTTCTTTTCTTTAAAAATTTGGATTCAATAAATTATAAACTGAAACAACAAGGTCTCTGACCACGTCAGAGGGACAATAGCAGAGCAGGAGTGGTTTTTAGTCGGTTCGAGTCCGACACTACCTGAACTGGCTCTCGGCTCATTGGACCGAGAGACAGTTCAAGTGTCCGTGGGGATTTTCCACTCCTGCCAAAACAAAAAAAAAAAAAAAAAAAAAAAACCTAACCTAACCTAACCTAACCTAACCTAACCTTGCCCCTCGGAAAAGCTATATAGATTTTTTTACCATGAAATCACCTTCTTAAGAGAAACAATCTCGTAAGTTATCAGACCTCTGTTTGCATTAGTTTATCAGATAAAATAATTAATAGAATTTTGAAAAAAAAAAGATCTCATACAACGTATTTTTTTTATCTTTTTGCAAACGTCACATACGCTAAAGAAGTATTATGTAAGATATTTTTAAGTCATCACAGTGATTTATGTAACGAAATATCGCAAATTAAAGTTTTTCAAACAAAAATTTAACATATTTTATGAGACACTGGCACTTTTTTTTTTTTGTAAATTACCCTTTCTATGCTCTATAATATATATTTTTCTCAAAAATTTTGGTAGCGTAGAACAGTGTTAAAAATATTGTTCCACCCATGTTTATCCTGCCATACTCTTTAGGGTTTTTTTATTTTGGTAAAGAACCAAATTTACCATTATCAATTATGGTAAACTTGGTTCTTTACCAAATTTATAAAAAAAAAAACCTAAAACCAAATTTACCATAATAAATTGTTATGGTAAATTTGGTTCTTTCTAGACTAAAATAATTGACTAATTTACTTCAGCGATTTGACTAATATTAAAACCTTGTCCATGAAAAATATAATTTGATTTTGTTCCTGTCGTATGAGGTTTCTGAAAGACATTATGCACAAAATGTTCCAGCACAGGTTAATAAAATAATAGTATTTCATCCGTAAAATTCACAAAGCGCGTAACTACACACTTGATACGTCACTACACTGCGCTGTGCAGGTAGCGACTAATTGCGTTATTGCTATCCTAATAGGCCAAAACTTTAAGGGGGCGTGGCTCGGCGCATCCGCAGGGTTTAAGCGATTTTTGTGCGAAAGTGGTCCGGCGTCAATGACCGCGATAGTACCTCAATGCCTCCCGAATACAGCTCCAGAGCAGGGTGTTAAATGCGTTGGAGATGTCCAAGGACACCGCCAGCATCACCCCGCCCCAGGACACCGCTTCCTCCGCCAAGACTCTTACTCGCATTATGGCATCGATGGTAGAGCGCCCATGCCGAAAGCCGAACTGACTGTCGTCCAGATCCGGCCCTTCTCTGTACTAATGACCGACAAGGCGGGCAGCAATTATTAATCTCTCCAAGCAAAAATACAACCGACTTTTACACAAAAAATCAAAAAAGTGCAAAATAACTTTAATTTCGGAACTCGGTGTTTGTGGTTGCTTTTTCGTTTTTTGAACACCGACTTCCGAAATTAAAGTTATCGTGTACTTTTTGTTTTTTTTTGTGTGAAGTCGATTAGAGTTATTTTGCGAGTTATTTTGCACTTTTTTGATTTTTTGTGTAAAAGTCGGTTGTATTTTTTTGTAAAAAGTTTTTTATTTTTCACTTTTTAGTGGTACCTACACCCCCTCCCCTCCCCCACCTAAACGAACCAATCACATTGGTGTAAAAAAACGTACAGCTCCTTTGCAGAGTAAGCTAAGAGGTCATCAAAGTAGACAAAGTACATATTTTTTTTAGATATTTCGAAAACCGCTTGGTTGATTTCGATAAAATTTTCATGGGACCATTTGGGAAGTATACCCTTTCCAACAAAAAAAGAATTTTTCAAATCGGTTGACAAGCGACGGAGTTATGCGCGAACAAACATAAAAAAAAAAAAATACAAACATCCGAATTGAGAACCTCCTCCTTTTTTAGAAGTCGGTTAAAAAGATGGCAAACGAGTCAGTACAAAAAGTCGACCTAACATCAGCGACAAGTCAAATCCTCCCAAGACCTCCAGTGCATCAAGGCTGAGGACCAGACCCCACTAATTCAGTGCACACGCTGCTTAGGTTTTGGACACAGCAAGGAATTTTGCGAGGAGGCGGCGGACATGTGCAGCCACTGTGGCGGCCCCCACTTGAGGAATGAATGCGAAGACTGGATGGCAGGAGTACCAGCTGCATGCAGGAACTGCAAAAAAGCGAACAATCCCAAGGTGGACCACAACGCCTTTAGTACTGGAAAAAAAAGGAATTTAAAAACGTCTGTTTCTAAAGACTATCCAAAAGAAATTCTCGATAAAAGAGGAGATCTACTTCCAAACCTCAAAGAAGAAAGGGAGAAAGGCAAATATGCATGCATAGATTGAGTTTATGACAAACTAGTCATCAAAGAGGGAAAATCCAATAGCTAAAGCGCAAAAAAGAAACCCTCGTCGTGAAAGCATCACCAAACGTGTGTTGATATTATGAGGAACAGAAGTCACTCCCTGCCTACCGAAGCCCAATTTTAGTGTATTAGGATTTGTTTATTATTTGCACCTCGGTATTCATGAACTCTTTTGTATTTTGACGTTTGCTTAAATACAGCATAGTAAATAGTTACGGCTAGCGGCTGACACATGGTGGTGTCATATTAATTCACGAAACAGTATTAGTGTGTAATATTTATGTACAATGACCCTGTCGCCAAAAAAATACGTGTCGTACACCAACAGCACAGCGCAGAGAGGAGTCGAAGCCAAAGAAATCGAAATGGCAAACACGAACTTGGGTAATACTTAAATAGAGCTTTTTATTATTATTAATTGCAAAGCTTAAATATTACATTTATTAACTATCTTGCAGCTACATGTATACATAAAATTATCAGTTAATATAATAAACGATTGATATAATTTTAAAATAACTAATAATTTTTATAAGCTGAAGAGTTCCTTTGTTTTGTATGATTGAACGGCTAATCCCAAGTAGCTACTAAAGGTCCAAATTGAAAAATTATTTTAGTGTTAAATAGCTTATTTATTGCGGAAGGCTATAGGCTGGGTATAAATTCACAATACGACCAACAGGAGCGGAAGAGATTCATGAAAAATGTCACGCAGACGAAGTTGGGCGGGTCAGCGAGTTGTAGCTATATCAAATCGTTAGATACTGGAAAAGTCTAGTTCATTCGCAAAGCTAAATTGCATATATAATAATAAATATAGTTCTCTCATTAAGGTACATTGTTACAGTAATTTATTTATACAGGTTTGCCTTATGCTTAATCTTTGCGAGAGCTGGATCCGAACTAGGTTCTAGACCTGTATGACAGATCTCCAGGCTCACCACTCGTATTATCCGGTATCTTATATAATTACTAGATTCTGCCCGCGACTTCTTCCGCGTGGAATAGTTACTTTATCCCCGATTTTGAAACTCTCAGCCCGATCGGTTTAAAATTGACAAAGTTTCATACAAACGTTCATCCCCTATTTTATCCCCTTGTCTTATATAATTATAATAACACTATTAATATTATTCTATTTTTTGGGAGGTAATTCTAAAAATAACGTTATGGATTTGTGCTAAAATGTAAAATTAATTTGCTGTAGGATTGTATGTGTAGTGTGGCTGTGGGATTGTATGTGTAGTGTGTGAAACTGTGACGGTGTTTTGTATATGTGCATGACTAACATGCATATATACAAAACACCCTCACAGTTGCCCTCACTGTGCGTGTGTTCATTGGTAAAAATGAGTGTACTTATTCAAATTTATTTAATGGTTTGGATGATACTGTTTTTTTGTAAAGGTTTTTACATCGACAAGAGGGAATGAGAACGTCGTGAATGTAAACTAAGCCACGCATTATTAGGGATAACTCGAATACTAATCGTCAGATCTCAATCAAATTTAAATGGGACCACATGACAAGCACCAGCTTTCGAATATAAAAAGAACCATCAAAAATATTATGCAGAAATTGCATGCGCTAAAGAAAGAAACATGTGGAAGTATTTCAGGGGCTGGACATTTGAGAGGTAAAGATTCACGTGTACCAGCAGACCCTAATCATTAACATCAAGCTATATATGATCCTTAAGAGACGAAAGAAAGAACACTGAGCCAGAAAGAATAAATGGCGCAGGCAGGTGAAACCACGGGACACAGCTAGGAAGTATTTTAACTTTAAGAATTATAATGTCTTTAATTAAATATAGGATATATTTTATCCCCATATTCCCACGGGAACGGGAACTACCCAGGTGAAACCGCAGGGCTCGGGTTGCTATCATATTAATGCTAACAAAAATGTACAGAATGTAGGTAGAAGTATTGTCCATGAATACACTCAGGATGCTACTTCGTATGTACGTTATTATGGCACACCAAATTTGTTATAACGTTCACATACGTTATAAATACAGCAATCCACAGTGGACTGGAATTTGAAAAGAATTATTTCTTGGCCAATCACCCATTGATCGCCACGAAATTACCGCAAGGGTGTTCAATAGAAAGTTAAAATTTATGTTAAAACTTATGGAATTCATTGTTAAGCATCGTGTATTCGGCGAAACGCGCGGTTAGATGTTTTCAGTGGAATGGCAAAACAGCGGATTGCTACATGCAAACATCCTCATTTGGTTGGTCGAGAGGATTAGACCGAAAAAATCGACGATGTGATATTTGCGGGAATTCCTGGTAATGATGAAGATCCATTGTAACATGAGATTGTTACAAAAAATATGATTCATTTTCCCTGTGAAATATTAAATCTAAATTCTCTGTGGATGCAAAAAAGGTCCTGGATGGAAAATGTTCAAAGACAATTAGTAGCAGAAACTATTAGTGGAAATAATGGACCTTATTCGCTTTGTCGCCGGCGATCCACTGACATGACAACGGAAGGTCAACAATAGCAGGCGATTTTCACCAAACACACAACAATCAACACTCTCCTATAAAAAATAACTTTGCTGTGCCCAAAAGGGTTCGTAATTGGTTCGATGTTTTTAACAACCAACTGTTATATGTACACATTATGGAATGCAATAAAGTATTGAGTATTGAGAATCTACATCTGCTTAGTTAACGAGGCGACAGAAATAATTATGCTACTAGAAATAGGAATCAATAGTTCAACCAGGTTTCAGACTAGCTAATGTTACAATAAAATTCCTCCCTATATATTAGAATGTAATGAAACGAAATTTAAATCTTGTAGCGGCAGCAAATCGGTTGCGCTACTATTTTGGCAGTACATACATACAGTCCCTCGCTTCATTGATTTCGTGAATCGACGACGTTAAAATAAGGTGAGTGCACGGCCACTTTAACAAATAACAGTTATTATTTGTTTATTTACTGGATACATGAAACTAACAAATGTTTAAGTAATATTTTATTTTATTACGTAACATACATAACAACATAGACTTCAGTAAAGCTTTTGACCGTGTTCCTCACCATATACTCATGTCGAAACTATCTGCGTACGGAATTACTGGCACACTTCACACCTGGTTAAAGTCATATTTAGAAAATCGACTCTACTTTGTCGCAGTCAATGGCTTCCAATCTGAAACTTTCAGGGTCACTTCGAGGGTACCTCAAGGCTCGCATGTCGGTCCGATTATGTTTAATGTTTTCGCTAGCGATATCCCACACTGCCTCAAATTCTCAAAATGCAACATGTATGTGACCTGAAGTTCTCCAGGGTTATCGAATCAATCGATGATACTGAATTGCTTCAGACTCATTAATTGAATGGTGTAGCGATAACGAAATGGCATTAAACGTCAAAAAGTGTTACCATGTGAAATTCACCCGGAAAAAGAAAGTGACCCAAGTAAGAGATTTAGGCGTTATTTTTGACAATGCACTGACGTTTGTAGTACCTCACTTCGAAAATGTACCTAATAAAAAAAGGGTTTCGTTGTAAGGAATGTTGCTAGCTTCAAGCACAGTATTACCAAGATTTTAAGGTACAACAGTATCGTTCGAAACATACATATAATAAACAAGGAGATATGCCCTGTAGCCGAATATGTATCGGAAACCTGTGTCTCCTGTTTTGCCCTACCACCCGGCAACTATGCATGCATTTCAGTAAAAGCAATAGATACGCAGTCGCGCACACACCCGCATTTCTTAAATTGGACTGTACTACACAATCAATTATAAACCTTATCGTACTAAGCATAGCCTGTATTTACCGTACACCGTACAACTTACTCACACAAAAACAACTGTGGGTATCGTTGTGCTGTGCAAAAGCAATTTATTTTACATATACGTTAGTGATTGACTAAATCGGAAAGTTATCGATTCTGGCATTTATTACACACACCATGCTGCCCATGTATAACAAATAAATAGCATGAATATGTTGACTATTTTTAAGCAAAGGTCACTAATATCTTAAACATGCCGATTACTATAATGCATTCGAAACTTTATCGAAAGTAAAATACAATTACCATAAAAAGTAAGGAAGTAGCACGAGGATAAGGCATAAATACGATAATTCAAAGCCACTTGAACGATTATTTACCTAAAATTTACTGAAATCTAAGAAAGTTTGGTACACTTTTGTAATATTTCATTCAACAATCGACATTGTTGTCGACAGTGTATCTACACAATTACATCACTAACTCGCGGCAAGAAGAGATGGGTAATGGGTTAAAACCCATTATTCCCATTTGGAATAAAACTGGGTGATTTGGGTTTTAACCCGGTTTTAACCCATTATCACCCGTTTTACTGGGTGGAAATGGGCATTGCTAATTTTATAATAGTGGGAAGGTTGAATTCACTACTAGCTTGTCAAAAATATAAGCCTGAATACAAAATCAGATACATTTATTATTTATTCGAATAATTACATAAGATCGATCAATCATCATCATCACATGAATCGGAAATATGGTTACAATCAAAAATGTGAAAATTGTTAATGCCGGACGTAGATGGTTCAGGGCTATTTGTACGTGGCGGCGTGGTTTGCATATTATATCTCTGGGATTCCATATGTATCGGTGGTGAATCAGGCATGCAGTCCTCAATATTGTCACTTAAATCACCCACGTATTATATTATCTGTGTCTATACTAATATTATAAAGCTGAAGAGTTTGTTTGTTTGTTTGAACGCGCTAATCTCAGGAACTACTGGTTCGAATTGAAAAATTCTTTTTGGGTTGAATAGACCATTTATCGAGGAATGCTTTAGGCTATATATCATCACGCTTAAGCCAATAGGAGCGGAGCAGCGATAAAGAATGTTTTAAAATCGGGGATTCCACGGGGACGAAGTCGCGGGTAGCAGCTAGTTATAAATAACTGTCGGACGGTTAGTATTCACAACATTTATACAGGAGGTTAGTGGGGAAAAGGAAAGGGCGGCCAGTAGCCACCTTGAGAATAGCTCTTTGAGCTCTTTCAATGGGCAATATCAAAGTTTTACTTGCCCCACCCCATGACCTAATACAGTAAGTCAAAATTGACTGACAAAGAACAAAGTATACCTGCCTAATTATTTTTGGGTCTGTAGTAAAACGAAGCTTTTTGAATACGAATATTAGCTTACGAATTCTATTATTTAGAGCTACCATATGGTGTTTGAAGGAAAGAGTTTCATCCAATATGATACCCAGGTTTTTTATTTTATCAGTCTTTTTAATATTAGGACATTGACACTGACTACCTTCCGGGATTGGGCAACAATGAGCATGCAACCCTGAGGGGATATTTGATATTTGCTTGCGCAATTAGTCTTTTCTGCGTTTAGGGTTAGTGAGTTATTTTGAAGCCATTTAATTTACAATATTGAATCCGTGTTGCGCAAGTTTGTAGACTTCATTTTCTGAGTCAGCCGTGAAAAGTAGAGCAGTATCGTCTGCGTAAGTAATGATAGTGCCATGCTCTAGCTTAAGATTGCAAAGGTCATTTATATAAATCAAAAATAGAGTGGGCCCTAAAATACTTCCTTGGGGAATACCATAAAATGTGTTTTTTGATCATCGCTGAGAACATTGCCAATCTTTACGCACTGGGAACGATCTTCTAAATAACTTCTGAATATTTTCAGCTGGGTGCCTCTTACACCTATGATCTCAAGCTTGCGCAACAGAATTGGAATGGAAATTGTGTCAAAAGCTTTGGCGAGGTCCAGGAAAATCCCTACTGTGTGGTTACCCTTGTCAACCGTTACAAATATGTGTAGAATATTATTCCGCGTATTTTTAATACCTATTCTTTTCTTTGCATTCTTTGTATTTACACTTATGTATTTACATTTAAGACATATTAATCTTATTTTGTGTTTTAATAGGTATTTTTTATGTACTTTGAATTAAATTTTATAGCATGGTGCAAAGTATCATAGTTGTTACTTTAAGAGCTGGTTCACATTAGGTTGGACCGACAGTTTTACTGGGCCGTTGTCGTTGTCGTAGTTTTAAGGTTGTTTATATTACTTTTGTACCTTCTACGTGCTGCGTGCACATCTAAACAGACAAGAATATAAAAAAATGCTAGAAATGGGTTCTGTTAGTTATCCTCCCTGGCTATTTTTTTTAATGTACAAAAACGAACCTCTACAGTTTTATTATATGTATAGAAGATTTGAAGTATTAGGTACGAAATAAAGTTTTTTTTTATTATTTCTAAGACGGGTCAGATAATGCAGGGTATTGACTGTACGTTCTATACATGTTCTCTATGTGACTTATTTTTCTCCGAAATCCACGCGAACGAATAGCGGCCACCCAAGGAGATAATACTGGGAGTGACAATGGACTCCAGGTATCGAGAAGCAGTGTTGAGGAGCCTCAGTTCAGTATTCGCAAAGATATCCATGGATTCATCATACAGTAAGATCTTATTTATGGGTAAGGGCACGAAATAGTGGGCTGGTCATAAGGGCTACGGTGCCGGTGTAAGGAATCGAAAACAGAGACCGTTACCGTGAGCGGAGGGCGTGACTGATGGGACGTTAAAGGAAGTGTATTGTAATAGTTCGGGGAATTGGAATGGAACCACGAATTAGGTGAATGAAACATTTAAGGAGAGCAAGATTTCACCTGATTTGTAGGCTTTGGTAGGTTACCATACCTAGCACGAACGTGTGGAGTAAATATATGGGCAAACCCCATATAATTATAATTTTGCAGTTTATGTGAGCAAAATTGTATTATCTTGGCGACAGAGCTGGACATGACCGTGTCAACGCACCCGGCGGAGAGCAGCGCGCGCTCGGGCGGGCGCGCGGGGCACGCGGGCGACGCGCCGCCCCTCGCCGCGCACGACGACACCGGCTCCTACTTGCAGGTTACTTCTTTTATCCTTAATATTTTTATTGATCGGCTCGGGGCTGACGACAATCACACCCGGTGAAAAGCGATGTGGTCGGCAGTAGAGTACAAGTAACCTGTCACTCTTGACTTAAAGACCCCAACTGCAACTGTGTGTGGTTGTAACTGTCAGGAAAGCAAAGACTCCGGGAGGAAATTCTACTCCTCCGCTGTATTAAATGTTAACTTATAATCCGACATTATAGTAGGTCCCCACATACAGACTTTTGCCTGCACAAACTTTGATGCACATACAATATTCTATAGAAGTTTATGGTGTGAACGGTCCATTTCGGATTTTGATCATTTGCAGCTGTGCGAAGCCGGGGCGGGTCGCTTGTAAAAACATTTAGGTACGTAACTAATAACAAAAGTGGGTCCGTTAGCAAAATAAGTTGAAGTATCAATAAAGCCCATGGTGCCCCAGGTGGTGGTGGAGAAGCACCGACGCGCGCGCTCGCCGCCGTCACGCGCGCGCGCCGCCGCGCAGACGTCGCCGCGCCTGCCCGCCGCGTCCAGCCCGCTCGCGCACAACCAGGTCCAACACTAACTTTTATATTATTACAAATTTCAATAAAGGTACCCTTATGATGTCATTTCGTCCTCGTGTCCGTCGGTCAGGAGGTCACACGGCCAGTTTACTCGTAGATGGCGACTCATCACCAATCTAACCAGATGCCCTGGATGACTTCCTCAGCGTAGTTACTAACACAGACTATAGCTGTCAGTTTTTTGGGTTCTCACAACCCGAAACGAATAACAAACATTTTTCCAATGTAGGTAGATAAATTATATACTTACTCGGTTCTCGTCGATCGGTTTAACTCCTACCGACGATAATCCCGTGATTCCTGCCACTCGGAAGCCGGGTGTCAGGGGCGGGGGCCCAAAAGAGAGTCGAGACACTTGCGCTGCGCAGGGAGGGCGCGGCGACGGCGCGGGCGGCGAGCGCGGCGAGCGCGGCGTGTACGTGCTGCCGCACCCGCTGCTGCTGGCGTGCCCCACCGGCTCGCCCATATGCTCCGCGCTGCAGGCGCACACCTACTTCACGTGAGACTAATATACTTGTTCTGCGTTGCCAATTGCCATACGATTTAAATGGCAGCCAAACTCAACTGTCACCGGTGATGACCTAATAGATAATCATGTTTCTGGCCCTCATTGTCTTCTACATTTTAAAAGTATTCCTAAATTCAAAGACACAGTACAGAATACTTCAGAGCTGTACAAGGGTTTAAGAGTAACCAGAGTGCGGCATATTCAGAAGACGCGCGCTGGTGGATGCGGGCACGGGCGCGCGCTCGCCGGCGCAGCCCGAGCGCACCGAGGGCGGAGGCCCGCAGGCGCCGGCGCCACCCCAAGCGGTACGTCACGCCCTAATATCGCTCCACGGCCCATCTTATCGATACTATTACCGTCAATTATTTTACAGAAGAAAAATAAAGCATGGAAGTTATTTCGAGGCATGGGTACCGACAAAATATGCGATAACGGTAAGACTGTTAACATAAAAAAAACTTTTTACAAAAAAATACAACCGACTTCTCCACAAAAAATCAAAAAAGTACAAAATAACTTTAATTTCGGAATTTTAAAAAATTTCCATTTTTAAAAGGCAAGCGCCAGACAAAATACGCCGTGCAAGTGCAACGAACTTTAATGAAGTGTCCAAATGATAACTACTGTCGATGTGAATGTTGCACAAATGGGACACCAGTCCTTTTGCCAGGAAAACAGTTAATAGAACTATTTGGTTGTATTTTTTTTGTAAAAAGTTTTCTTTATTTTTCACTTTTTAGTGGTACCTACACCCCCTCCCCTCCCCCCACCTAAACGAACCACATTGGTGTAAAAAAAAAAAACATACAAACATCCGAATTGAGAACCTCCTCCTTTTTTAGAAGTCGGTTAAAAACGCACTGCTCCAATGCAGAGTAAACTAAAAGGTCAATGTAGACAATGTAGATATTTTTTTTAGATTTTTGTTGATTTTTCAAAAACTGCTTGTTCGATTTCGATATTTTTTTTTTTATTCATGGGACCAATTGGGAAGTATACCCTTTCCAACAAAAAAAGAATTTTTCAAATCGGTTGGCAAGCGACGGAGTTATGCGCGAACAAACAATAAAAAAAAAAAAAAACATACAAACATCCGAATTGAGAACCTCCTCCTTTTTTAGAAGTCGGTTAATTAATTACCTACTCATTCACCTCATGAAGCAGTTCCTCTAACTTTAGCTTATACACATAGCTAGGTAGATCAGTCACAAAATAAATAGCTTTAACATCTACTCTTCTCATCGTCCCTAAATAATATGACGGTAGCAATAAAGCTGGCTAGGTTAGTAGTTGAGCACATTCGAGCCGTGTCAGTCCAGCAGAGCCTGACCGCGTGGAGGTGTACTACTTCGAGCACGGCTCGGGAGACTTCCTGTCGGCGTGCGGCGGCGGCCGGCCCACGCGCGTGGAGCGGGCTGCGCGGCGCGGCGCGCGGGCCGCCGGCGCGCTGCTGGCCGAGCTGCTGGCGGCGCCGCAGCTGCTGCTGGCGCTGCCGGTGGCGCTGCTGCTGCACGTGCAGCGCGCGGCGCTGCTGACGCTGCGCGGCGCGGGCGTAGGGCTGGTGCAGACGGCGTCAGACTACGCGCTGAAGCCGGCGTTGGCGCTGATGTTCAACGCACTGCTGCAGCCGCTACTGGTGTTCTGCGGCAACGTGCTGCGCGGCGTGCGCGCTGCGCTGCGGCCGCTGGCGGGCGCGCTGGGCGACGCGCTGGAGCCGGCGGCGCGCCTGCTGGCCGCCGTGCGCCTGGTGGAGGTGCGCCTGGCGTGTCCGCAGCACCAGGCGCACCAGCAGCACAACGTGTAGCGCGCACGTCATTCAGTGCAACGAGTCTCTACGGACTTATCTCTGATAGATAAGTTTAGTCACTAGGTAATATTATTAACCGATCACTCGTCCACTGAAGGAATTGTAATAAATATATATAAATGAATATAATTTGTTAAATTTTGATTTAATACTTTATCCATACAAAACTTTCAACGTAAATTTTATTCCTAGTATCTATAAAATAGTATTAGTATTAGAATTACGGGATCTTACAAATAGCAAATTAAGTCCAATCTCTAGTTGCCCCGTTGCGCAATGGTCTCATGTCATGCGTTGACATCAGGGATTGTCTCAATAGCGGGCCGGACCTTTGAAGTAGTGGTACAAACCTCTGTGCAAAGTCAAAGTCAATCAAAGTCAAAGTCAATTCATTTATTTCAACAAGACCATTGAACGGCACTTTTGAACGTCAAAACATTTGAAAATAAAAATATCCATTCGCAAAAAGTAGATTCTTATAGAGAAGAACGGAGAAGAAACTCCATAGTTACTCTTTTCAAATATGTATATGTTTCAAGACAAAGAAATAAAGCATTCTTGGTCGACTGAAAACATATTGCACACATATTATTCATGCATTGAAATGCCACCTCCTGCACCTAAAGGGTTTTTGCCACACTTAGGTCACCAGATTTTTAACTTCAGATCACCTGCACTTGAAGAGCATTTCGCCAACTCAAGCGTACCAATTAATCTCGAATATTATACAAGTCAATACAAAACATTTTGACATAATGTGCAATACTTATAAATATTAATGGGTACCTACAGTATACTATCTAGGCTCGCTTAATAAAATGGGAAATTAGTTTCCCTTGATATTACTTTAGATTTTTAGAAGAATCTGATAGTATAATAATCTGATAGTATAATCTGATAGTATGACGGGCCTGTTGGTCTAGTGGTTAGCGGCCCTGACTGCTAAGCCGGAGGTCGTGGGTTCGATTCCCACTCAGGACAAACTTTGTGTGATGAGCATGATTGTTTGTTCTGTGTCTGGGTGTGATTTATCTATAATATGTATGTATTTATAAATTATATAAGTATGGTTATCAGTTGTCTGGTTACCATAACACAAGCTCTGCTTAGCTTGGGATCAGATAGCCGTGTGTGAGTTGTCCCAAGATAATATTAAGATATTAATATTAAGATATTAAGTAGTCTCTGGCTACGGCGGTCCTCAACGGAGGGCGTTGTGTCCGACTGCCGTGGCCGAAATGCGGAATATTACCGGTTGATTGGTTGAACCTCAAGAGCTGAGTTAGTCGAACTACGCTGAGGTACCTAATTTTTAAGGTTTCCTTGAGTTGGTACGGAAAGCAGTACCTGACGAGACAAATCGCGGGTAGAGATAGATTTAGTGGTGATATAAATGATAGACATATGTATCGGTGGTAGCGTTTATTATTGTCTGGGGTCGGGCGCGCGCGGCGGCGCCAGGTGCGCCACCACCACGTGCGAGTGCGGGTGGCGCGCCGCCAGCAGGCGCGGGCCCGCCGCCCCGGGCGCACCCGCCCCGGGCGCACCCGCCCCGGGCGCACCCGCCCCGGGCGCTCCAGCCCCGGGCGCAGCCGCCGCCCCGGGCGCCGCGCGCCGCACGCCCACCTGCTGCAGCTGCAGCTTGCGCGCGGGCTCGCCGGAGCTACTGCCGGCGCCGCTCTGCTGAACACGAACGATTTTTCAAAAATTCAATGATAAATTATAAAAGTAATTGTTGCTCTAGCCGAAACCATCAGATGACGTAAAAAATAAGTTATAATAAGTCCAAAAAATTATAGTCTAGATAATGATATTTTTCGTCTGCTGTCCAGAGTGCCCCTAAGCGTATACTCCAATTCCTTCACTTCGCCCCTAAGACGACCATCCACACATACTTGAAAAATTCGCACTGTATATGGGCCACATACAGAACAACTTCACCATAAGTATATTTTTCTTCTGTTCTATTATTGTTGCTTTTGTGTTGAGTGTGAGTAATGTGGGGGGACGCCCTTTTTTCTTATCTTCTTTTCCATTGTATTCCGTGTTAACCATGAACTAACAACTTAGGCATGCTTAAAAAGACTTAGCGCAGTTGGTTAGACACCCCATATTAAAACTGGGAGTTAAAAAAGAAATGATTTGTATTATTGACCCTTACTATGCCCGTAGTGGACACATAATGTAACGGACTCCTACCAAACCGTACATAGCGTGTGGTCTGATTTGACAGTTTCTAAATTGAATTGAAATTATAGAAATAATTTCGACGCCTTTATTTTTATTCAAGTGTCAAACCAACCTGAGCGTGTGTCGCGGTCGGCTGGTGAAGGATTTTAAGATGTCTGGCAGGGAAAGTCTGCTGGCGGTACAGCAGCTGCGCCGCCGCCTGCGTGGCCGGCGCCTGAGGCGCCAGCGCCGCGCGCACCACCTCGGGCGCCCGCGCGCGCCGAGCCGCCTCCGCCTTGGCCGGCGCCGCCGCCGCCACCACGATGCGCGCGGGCGCCGCGGCGGCCGGCGCGCTGGGCCCCGGCGCGCCCGCCTTCAGCTTCTCCTTGGCGATGCGCTCGGCGCGCCGCGACGCCACCTCCATGGGCGACGGCGGCGCGTCCAGCTCCACGCCGTGCTCGTGCAGCAGCGCCGCGTGCTTGGGGTTGTGCTTGGCCTGCTCGTCGTGGCGGCGCTTGGGCTGCGCGCGCCGGCGCTCGGCGGCCTCGCGCATGGCGTCCAGGCGCGCCAGCGGCGGGCGCGGCGCGTCGTCGTCCAGGCGGCGGCGCGCGGCGGGCGGGCGGCGGTGGCGGCGGCGCGCGCGCTCGGGGTCGGCCAGCGCGTCGTGGCGGTCGCGGCACGCGCGCGGCGAGCGGTAGGCGCGCGCGCAGCCGGCCACCAGCTCGGCCGCCCAGTCCCAGTTGGGCGCCAGCGCGGCGGGCGGCTCGGCGGGCAGGCGCTGCAGGCGCAGCGCGCGGCGCAGCGCGGCGTCCTCGCTGGGCGCCCAGTCGGGCTGCGGCTGGTGCGGGTGCGGCGCGGGCGGCGGCGCGCGGGGCCGCGGGCGCGGGCGCGGGCCGGCGCGCTCGAACAGCGAGAGCGGCGCGTGGTCGTGGCGCGGGGCGGCGCGGGCGCGGCGCGGCGTGCGCGCGCGCGGCTCGCGGCGCAGCACGGGCGGCAGCAGCGCGTCGGGCGCGGCGCCGGGGCGGTAGAGCGCGCGCGCCCACGCGTCGCAGCGCACGTCGCCGTCGCCGGCGGGCGGCGTGGGCGGGCACCACACCTGCAACACGAGCACGTGAGCGAGCGCGGACACGCGGGACTGACTGATCGACAAGTCACTGCACCGCTATCTACTCACGGGCATTCGTTCCACAGTTCCGACATTGCTGCTCACCCAAATCTGAAAAGGCAATATTTTGAAATAATATAAAACAAAATCTCTCTAAGCGTGTGAGTGTAATTTGTAAGAAGTCAGCTAGAGTAAGCGTCTCAGATATGGAATCCACGTTATCATAAATACGTTGACCGCGTGGAAAATATCCAAAGACAGTACATACAATATCCCTTGCTTTCATTAAAAAAAAAACTCATCACACACAGACTCCATTGTCTGTTGTGGAGTTTTTTTTTTTTTATGATAGCACTTTTCTTGGGCTCTGTAAGAAATATCATCTGCTACCATTGGTAGATCGACGTAAAATTGCCGACTCTTTATTCTTCCTGAAAATCCTCAATATTGATAACCCTCGTTATTGTAAAAAAATTATTTTAATGCGCCAAGTAAAGCACATCATTTTAATCCAGCAAAAATTTCGATCCATTCATACTAATAGTTTGTCAAGTGACGGTAGTTAACGTTTAGTATTTATTTTCACTCACACCACACATTATTATAACGTGAGGATTTGTAATTGGCTTTTTGACTACGTTTTCATTTTTTGTTAGCTATAAATCCACGTTAGCTATAAATAAATTAACCTAAACAAAGAGATAGAGATCAGTATTTTCTTTGATACTGTCATATTTATGCAGTAGACACTTTTGGATAGTGTAATTTTTTTTTTGTTTATTCTTATGCTTATACTTAATGCAGGTTTGTTTTATATTCATCAGTATCGGGCTCGATACTTCCTTTGTTTGCTATTCCTCTTAGTATCACATTGTGCCGTCCCCGCACAGTTGAAAAGTCACGCAGACACAGTTGTGAAATAAAATTTGGATTAACCATTGTTTGGGGTATTGTTGGATAGGTCTTTCAAAAATATAAGGGGTTAGATAAACCTACTTTTTAAAATAAATGCTATTGTGCGAAATATGAAGCTTTAAAACGGCATTTTTCATTTGTCATTCATAATAGAAAATAAAAATTTGAAACAGCCCCCTACACTTTTCGCAGCTCTGGGGCTCGAGCTGAGAAAAGTGTAGGGGGCTGTTTCAAATTTGCCTGAGAGCCAGCACCAAAAGTGGTAGCCACTAGAAAAACGCAGAGTCAAGGAAGTTTGAAACCCAGATTGAGCTGTCTTGGATTCCGCAACAGTAGCAAAAACCAGAGTGTCAAATCTACAAATTTTCAAGCAACTTCGCATGTCAGCCACAATCTGTCAATGAAGCAGGATGTGCGGATTGTTCGTATCAAGTCAGATGTAGAACCAAGGCACTAAGACGAAGCAACAAGCTACGGAGCACGTTGATGTTGAACAGTCTGCTGATTTCCGTACAGCTCGGCGCCCGCTGCCCACTTGCTACGCTGCGTTCACATTAGGGCGGACCGACAGTTTTACCGGGCCGACACACGTGTCGGATCCATATTGGCGTATGTATTTCAATAGCGCCGTTCACGTATACGGAACGTGCAGAAACTATAGATGGCAGCACAGACGCGTCAATGTCAAGTATATTTGACTTATAAGTTTCAAATTTGCAACGCTAGATGGCACAGTCTACTTCGTGCACGTTCCCCTAAACGGAGGGTGCAGGAAGTATAGGTGGCAGCACAGGTCTAATATTTACAACGTAAAAGTTTCAGATTTGCAACACTAGATGGCATAGTGTACGCCGTGCACGTTACCCATAGGCGACCCGACCAAACTATCGGAGCCGACACTTTTACCGGACGTCCAGCCACGATTTCTGTCGAGTCGGCGTAATATTGGCGTACTGACAAGTATAGCGCCGTTCACATTTGTGACAAACAAACTTTATTGACGATCCGGGTAGTAAAACGAGCGTACCGTCAGTGGTGTTCACATTAGGTCGGGTCGGCAG
Organism: Hecatera dysodea; assembly: GCA_905332915.2. Classification (NCBI taxonomy): domain Eukaryota; kingdom Metazoa; phylum Arthropoda; class Insecta; order Lepidoptera; family Noctuidae; genus Hecatera; species Hecatera dysodea. The sequence goes on along the minus strand of HG995296.1, from coordinate 22,106,083 downwards.
CGTCTAGTGTGAACAGCGACAACCGACAGTCGGTCGACAGTAAACTGTCGATCCGACCTAGTGTGAACCAGCTCTAAGGCGTGTCAACACGCACTAGTGCACAGCTCGCGGAGGTAGATGCATGCGTGCTTACTTTTCAGGTACAGACCTCAAAGGTCAGTCTGGTCAGCATGGTCTTTAAGGTTGCCGACTTGCAAGTTGGTTTGCACGACCCCTCAAACTAAACATACTTTTACTAAAAGATACTATTTATTTCTAGGACCTCACTTATATAATAAAACTAGTATTTCGCTTGGGGGCGCGAGTTGCAAGCAACTCACGGTGTCTTTTTAGTATTTTTTTACTAACAATTATTATCTCTACAATGTCAGATTTCTGAGATAAGCAATGGGGTTGAAAGAAGGGGGTTGAAAAGGGTTGAATAGGGTTGAATTTAGATAATGGAAGTTATAATAGGTGTTGTATTATATTATCAGATTATTTAGCGAAACTAAATTGCTCAGACATGGCAAAACTACTAGAGGTGCTGAAATAATGTAACCGACTTAACTGTATGTTCTTGACCTTTATAATCATTTTAGTTTTAGATATAAATTATATAAATATATCATAAGCCTAGTTTATAATAAGGCAACGCAACAGATGTTCTTGCTTGGATATTGAAAAAGAAAAAAAACTTTTTACAAAAAATAAAACCGACTTCTAAACAAAAAAACCAAAAAGTATAAAATAACTTTAATTTCGGAACTCGGTGTTTTTGGTTGCTTTTTTGTTGTTGAACACACCGACTTCCGAAATTAAAGTTATTTTATACTTTTTGGTTTTTTTGTTTAGAAGTCGGTTTTATTTTTTGTAAAAAGTTTTTTTTATTTTTCACTTTTTAGTGGTATCTACACCCCCTCCCCTCCCCCACCTAAACGAACCAATCACATTGGTGTAAAAAAAAACGTACTGCTCCTTTGCAGAGTAAACTAAGAGGTCGTCAATGTAGACAATGTAGATATTTTTTTTAGATTTTTGTTGATTTTTCGAAAACCGCTTGGTTGATTTCGATAAAATTTTCATGAGACCATTTGGAAAGTATACCCTTTCCAACAAAAAAAGAATTTTTCAAATCGGTTGACAAGCGACGGAGTTATGCGCGAACAAACAGTAAAAAAATAAAATAAAAAAAAAAACATACAAACATCCGAATTGAGAACCTCCTCCTTTTTTAGAAGTCGGTTAAAAAATTATTTTAATTTAAATCAATAACTGACCTATCTGAAAAGTATTATCGTAGTGAGATGGTCTGAAACACAGGTCTAAATACACCTAGATTGGGCAACATACCACATTACCTACAGAATTCTATTTTTGTTTTGCAAAGTTGTAATCTTATATTTCTGTCATACAATAGTTTTTATCAAAATTATTGTGACACTATTAGAGCGGGTTCACATTAGGTCGGACCGAGAGGTTTATCGGGCCGACAAACGTGTCGGATCCATATTGGCGTAATATGTATTTCAATAGCGCCGTTCACATATGGGCGACCCGATAAAACTAACGGAGCCGACACTTTTACCGGACGTTCAGCCACGATTTCTGTCGGGTCGACATAATATTGGCATAGTATAAACAGGGGAAGTAGGTTATCTTCATACAAACGCACCGCGCGCGGCTTGTATGTGTGCGCCATAGTATCTATGCGTCGACGCACGCACACTTTAACAAGTCTCGACCCGTTTCTCAGTGCGCCAGTCGGGGCTAACACTGCACGAGGTTCGCGCGTCACCGCTAAATAAATAAAAAATGTCTGACAGTCGCAGGAGAACGTATTGCTGTGTGTTTGGGTGTCTCAATAATTCATCGATTCCAGAATTATCTCTGTTAAGATTACCTAATGAACAGGAAAGGTAAGCTAGTCACTTATTCTAGCATATAATTTTTACTTGATGATGAGATACCTACTTACTTATTTTTATTAGTTTTCTATCACACAGAGAAAGTAGGTAGGTAGGCCTAATTTCCTACTAGAATATATTAGGTAGGTACTTTTGATCTATCAATTGATTTGCCGCTATTGCTTTGTTTACGTTTAGTTATGCCGATTTCTCAGTATTGTAGGTATAGTAACTAAGTAGGTAAGTACTTACAGTTGTAAAATCAAACCATTGTTGAACTTTATTGACTAATGATCACTGAATTAGTTATACAGAGATGTGTTAAAGTGACAACCCTAAGACAGTAGGCAATTATATCGCGAATTAGGTCGGAGATAACCTACTTCCCCTCTTTATACTATGATATTGGCGTACTGGCAAGTATAGCGCCGTACACATTTGTCGGCGCGTAGCGGCGGAGCCAGCCGCCCGCCACCCTTCCACCCGCTCATTCCCCGGTCTCGGCGCTCGAACGAGCAGTTTCGTCAACGTGTATGCTGAGAAAATATGTTTAAATATGGAAGGCTAAATAAATACAGAACTTTTCGTCGTCCATAGTATACAAAACTCAACTCACGACTGACTGCTTTATGACGATCCGGGTAGTAAAACGAGCGTACCGTCAGTGGTGTTCACATTAGGTCGGGTCGGCAGCGTCTAGTGTGAACAGCAACAACCGACAGTCGGTCAACGGTAAACTGTCGGTCCGACCTAATGTGAACCAGCTCTTATAGGCCTAGATTTATATACTACTGAACCATACATACACTTTTTGAAAACTTATTATTTCAATAAAATTTTATTATTACGGAAGTTTATTTATGTATTATTTATTTCAGTTTAATATTATTTTCTCAGATAGTTTCAAACCAAGTATTTGTATTGTTTTTACTGTGGTTGTTGTGTTTGTGCTCACAGCACACATTATTATTATGTGGCATTTTAGTTGTCTTAAAGAACCACAACTATTGGTTTGTGAAAGAAATCGAATGTTTCTGAATAACATTACAGAATATACCTCAAAGCTTGAGCAGCGAGTTCTGGGCAGACAGAATATGTCACTGCTGCTAGCTAGCTAATCGATTTGGTGTGTTCAGAGCTCCCTGCCTTACCAACATGTTAGCACTTTACTACGTTTGACATTTATAATCATACGCGGTGTGGCGTGTAATGGTAGTGTATTTATAATATTTGCAAGTGTCGTTATGATGGATGATTAGTCTTCTTTACCTATAAAGGTAAGGTTTTTTTAAATAAATATCTATACTAATATTATAAAGCTGAAGAGTTTGTTTGTTTGTTTGAACGCGCTAATCTCAGGAACTACTGTTCCGATTTGGAAAAATCTTTCAGTGTTAGATAGCCCATTTATCGAGGAAAGCTATAGGCTATATATCATCACGCTAAAACCAATAGGAGCGGAGAGATCAGCTAGTAATATTATATAACGTTATGGTTCTACCAAAAGGTATGCAGGTAATGCTTTTGATGCCGTCGTCCGACGGAAGGTGGACCGAGGCGGCGGCGGGAGTCGTCAGTTCGCTGGGCCGACACGGTTCGCCCGTAAATGCTTGTACGCCGTTACATCCCTGACGTTCAGATCGGTGCCGCAGTGTCGCCGATCACGAGGAAACAGCCGTCTCGGGGACAGTTCAAGCATTTACGGACGAACATCGAGCGGCACCGAAACGTCGAACGTCAGAAATATAAAACGCACGAGCGGTATGTCAAAATCATTTATTATCGTTATCTTTGCGGTCGCGGTCGGGCGCGTTGGCGAGCCACGCGTCCAGCGTCCCGTTGCGCAGCCGCCGCCGCGCCGCCGCCCCGCGCGCCTCGTCCAGCGTCCACAGGTTGATGTGCACCGTGCCGCGCGAGCGCGTGCGGGCGGCCGGCGCCGGCGGCGCGCCGCCCGCGGGCGCCGGGGGCGACGGCGGCGGCGACGGCGGCGGCGGCGGCGCGGGCCGGCGGCGGCGGGCACGCACCTTGGCGCGCGCGTCGTGGCGGCTGTACGTGAGCTCGGGCTCGTCGCACGGCGGCGTGCGCGGCCTGTCCACGCTCTCGCTGCGCAGCTGGCGCCGCGCCTCCTCCCACTCGCGCAGCTGGCGCCGCATCTCGCCCAGCGCGGCGCGCTCCGCCTCGGTGGCGGCTTCGCTGCTCTCCACCAGGCGCATGGCGTACTTCTCGATCGGCGTGAGCTGCGGACAGACGCACAGGGTGAGCGAGGCGGGCGAGGCGCGCGGGGGGCGCGGGGCGGGGCGCGCGCACGGACCTGGCTCATGAGCGTGGCGAGGTCGTCGGGCTCGCGCGCGGGCGCGGCGGCGCGCGGCTCGTCGTCGAGCGGCAGCGTCTCGTCGAACTCGGCGAGGTCGCCCTGCGCCTCGGCGCGCGCGGCGGACGCGGCGGCGGCGTCGGCCTCGTCCTCGGCGGCGGCGAGCGCGGACTCGAGCTCTCCGCCGGCGGCGGGTTCGGCGTCTCCGGCACCGGCCTCATTGTTTTCATCCTCCGAGCCGAACAATTCCTTTATGTTAGCCTGCACATAAAAAAGAGTACGACATTTAAAGAATGCCTAAATAAAGCGACGCAATTATGTGCATGTATCCACGAGTGGCTGAACACATGAGACAGCCGTACCCCGCGCAGGTAGGAGGTGGTGAAGTGGCCATCCTCGATGGCCAGGTGGCCGAGCGCGCGCTTCTGCTCGGCCTTGCGCAGGATGTTCTCCTCGACGGTGGCGGCGGTGACGAGGCGGTAGACGTGCACGTCGCGCGTCTGGCCGATGCGGTGGCAGCGGTCCTGCGCCTGCGCGTCCATGGTGGGGTTCCAGTCGGAGTCGTAGAACACCACGGAGTCGGCGCCCGTGAGGTTGAGCCCCACGCCGCCGCTGCGCGTGGACAGGATGAAGGCGAACACGCGCGGGTCGGCGTTGAAGCGGTCCACGAGCGGCTGGCGGCGGTCCACGCGCGTGGCGCCGTCCAGGCGCAGGTAGGCGTGGCCGTGCATGGACAGGAAGGCCTCCAGCACGTCCAGCACGCGCGTCATCTGCGTGAAGATCAGCACGCGGTGGCCGCCGGCCTTGAGGCGCCGCAGCAGCCCGTCCAGCGTCTGCAGCTTGCCTGCAACACGACACATCACGTCACCAATATCTTGCACCCGCCAAGTCGAGCAAAAGAGACATCCATATATATTGTATGATGATATTTCTTATGTGATTATGTTTCCATGCCATTGCCGAGTTAATCTTAAAGAAATAAAGTTGTCTAATACTGTCGCTGGTATGGTCACTATAACATAATGACATGAATTCTAACAAATATGGACATTTAAATAGTCTGAAACTCTAAACTAATATTTTTATAAACACATATACGGCGTGTAAAAGCGACAACATCTAAAAATACTACAAAAAAACTTACAAAAAGCAAACAAACGCAGACCATTAGCATTACTGTTCGGTCCAAGAAACCGAACACTTGCTAACGCTGCATTTTCCAACAATCGTCGTTTCTACGTGACAATTTTATTAACACTCGAACATTAGTGCATTACCAGGCATCGAACGGAACGGGTGCATTCACTTAACATTCTAACATTTTCTAAACATTTTCTAACATTCAACATTAACATTTTAGTGCATAAGAACAAACATTTTGTGAGAACTCTCAATAAACATATAAACTCAATTCAATCAGTGGTTTGATATTACAAACTTCCTTGCACCCCGCACATACTGGTCCTTCGAGCCGGATTCTCGCGCGTACCTAAAACTATTTTCGCGAGTGTGGTGTGAACAAAAGTGTGGTGTGTGTGGACTGCAGTGGTATCCTGAACTGATTGAACGCTGAACAACGCTTTTGAGCCAAGGAGTACGCCAACGGTGGTATAGCAACAGACCAACAAGTAAGATCTTTCCATTATTGTCTACACTTTGGGAGATTTTACGTACTTGAACAAAGGCCAAAATGGCTGAGCTTTACGAGGTTCAACTGGCTCTCACCAATAACATCGAAAAGATCGGGGTTAATTTAAAGAAAACTAGTATTCCGAAACGAACCTTTGAATACATGAAAAAGTGTTTGGGCTTTTTAGAAGATTACTGGAAGGAGTACCAATTTAATCACGATCGCCTTTCATCGGAAGTAAGTAAGACGCATGTGTACTTCACCAAAAAGGAGTACGAGAGAACAAAAATGGCCTACCAGTCCATCAAAACGCTGATCAATCAGTTTCACCAACAACTCCTGGAAACTCCATCTAGGAGCGATGATCAAGGACAGCCAGAAGAAGGTGAGGCTTTTGGTACAGAACTAGAGACCGAACAGGAGTCTACGGATAAACAACAGCTGCCGGGAGAGTTGGGTCAAGGAGCTCATCGTGCTTGGATGATAAACAAGGGTACGAATAGCAGACTCGACGACATGCTTCGCAGGCAAGCGGCTAACTTTAAAGCTTTTCGTAGAACGGTCTCGAACATTGACTTGGAACATATTTCCGACAAATGGGAATTTGAAGACGTCCTTAAAACGCTGCAGACTAGGTGGTCTGCTATCGATACTCTGCATTTAGAAATTGACTCTGAATTAGGGGACGAAAGTGGAGAGTACGAAATTACTTTTATGAGTCACGAAAAACAATTCAACAGTTTGAAAAAGGCTATTAACACCAAAATGTGGTCCGTAGCGCATAGGGAAAAAACAACCCCTACACTCGAAATACCAGTGTTTAGCGGCAGTTACAATCAATGGACGTCCTTCAAAGATTTGTTCCAAGAAGCCATACACAACAATCCGTCTCTTTCGAGCGCTCAAAAAATGCAGTTTTTAAAGGGAAAAGTCAAGGGGGAGGCGGAAAGGCTCATCCAACATTTACATATTAGCTCAGATAACTATTCCGTGGCGTGGGAAATTCTGCAACATCGCTATAACAATGAAAGGGCTATCTTCTCTTCCCATATGAACATACTACTAGGGATACCTAACATGCAACAACAGTCTTCATCTCAATTTAAAAAACTACACGACACAACATTAGAATGTCTGAATGCTATCCGCAATTTAGGCGTTGACATAAAGGCTTGTGAACCAATGGTAGTTCATATTTTATCCCTAAAGCTAGACACTGACTCTTACACCGATTACATGGAGTCTTTAAAGAATTCGCGCGCGCTTCCAGTACTTCAAGAATTTTTAGATTTCCTGGAAACCAAATTCATCAGTTTGGAGTCAGCTCGTCGCAAACAAGACAACCCTCAACAAAAAGGACTTAACAACCAACAACATTCCTTAACAGGTTTCAAGAAACATAACAACAGTGGGAATAATGGAACCTTGAAAAAGACACTACACGTGTCCAAGATCAAGTGTCCACGTTGCAACGGCGAACATGGGCTCTACAATTGCAAGACTTACTTGGAATTGCCCGCCGAACAAAAGCTTGCAATTGCACAGAAATTGCAAGTTTGCATCAATTGTTTGTTTAGCCATAACGGCAACCCGTGTACATCTACAAAACGATGCCGCAAATGTCAAGCGTATCATAGCACGCTGTTACATGACGCCTTTGTCAAGGCAACAAATGCGTCGGCATCGGGCGTTCAAGTCACGAAACATTCTGAACATGGAGCTAAACTTTCTAATGCGTCACAGGAATGCACTACGGAGATTTTGCTCGCTACTGCTCTCGTACAGGTGATGGCAGCCGACGGGACTTATCACATCATGCGCGCTCTTATCGACCAGGGTTCGCAAATATCTTTAATCACTGAGAAAGCAGCTCAGCTGTTAAAGATTAAACGCCAAAAATGCAAGGGGATTGTTCTAGGCGTAGGCGAAAAGGAAAACACCTGTAAAGGGATGGTTAACTTAACATGTAAGTCTATAAGCACAGACTTCAGTTTTACAACAGACGCCGTAATTATGAACAATCTTCTCAAAAATCTCCCCAGTCATACATTACAAAAACCTTCATGGTCCTTTACACAGAACATTGATTTGGCGGATCCGGAGTACTACATCAGTAGGCCAGTTGACTTACTACTCGGCGCCGAAGTTTACGCAAACATTATCATGGAAGGTATTATTAAGGGAACAAACACAACACAGCCTATCGCACAACAAACCCATCTGGGGTGGATATTGTGTGGAGGCTCAACAAAAACATTCCAATGTAATGTCGTTCTGCACAACCTGGAAGACATACAACGATTCTGGGAAGTGGAGGAAATAAGCGAACAGCCCAAAATGTCCTTGGAAGACCAGGAATGCATTACATTTTACTTGAACACTACAAATAGGCAAGAAAACGGTCGATATGAAGTTAGACTACCTTTAAAGGACAACATTGAAAACAAATTAGGTTCCTCAAAACAAATGGCCTTGGCTCAATTCAGAAATTTAGAACGCAAATTTCAAAAACAAGAAACATCAGCCAGTCATTATAAAATATTCATGGATGAATATTTACAATTAAAACATATGAAGCTCACATTACACAGTAACATTACACCGGAATGCTACTTGCCGCATCACGGTGTACAACGCGAGGAATCCACTACAACAAAATACAGGGTTGTCTTTAACGCATCTGCGAAGACATCATCAGGCCACAGCCTCAACGATTTGATGCATAAAGGACCCAATCTCCAACAAGATCTTCAAACATTATTGCTAAAATGGAGGCAGTACCAATATGCGTATACAGCAGACATTGAGAAAATGTATAGACAGATCCAAGTGCACGAATTGGATCAACCCTTACAAAAAATTGTTTGGCGTAACAACCCTCAACAGCCTATACAATTTTATCAACTCACAACAGTTACGTACGGAACAAAAGCGGCCCCATTCTTAGCTTTAATGACATTGAAGAAATTAGCAGCAGATGAACAAAACAAATATCCAGACGCAGCCCAGGTGCTAGAAAATAATTTCTATATGGATGATTTGGTCCATGGAAGCCATTCCATTGAGCAGGGAAAGAAACTCATATCAGATCTGATGGCTTTACTACATTCAGGAGGGTTCAACCTACGAAAATGGGCCTCCAACGAACCTACAGTAATCGAAGATATACCAAATCATCAAAATCCTGACACAAACATCGTATTCAATGGGAAATCGGAGTCAACATCAAAAACACCGGGTCTGTGTTGGAACACAAACACGGATAACTTTTTCTTTCGCTGTGATTTTACAAAACTGTCTTCAACTAAACCAACAAAACGCAACCTACTGTCGGAGATTTCAAGATTATTCGATCCGTTAGGTTGGTTAACGCCATTATCTACAAAACTAAAATTACTTTTCCAAAAACTATGGAAAAGCAATTTACAATGGGACGATGAGGTATCCGATGACATCTCTTCCGAATGGGCCAAAATAAAAGCAGACATCGACAAAATAAACAGCTGCGAGGTACCAAGATGGTTGAAGAACAACATTAACGACATTATAGAAATTCATGGATTTTGCGACGCATCCATGGAAGCCTATGCGTGTGTAGTTTATGCACGCTTAAAACATAAATCAGACGTTATACTCATCGCCGCAAAATCTAAACTCGTGCCGCATAAGAAAGCCCTTACGTTACCGAAATTGGAACTTAGCGACGCATATTTACTCTCTAAACTAATAAACAAGATACAACAGTCGCTAACAAATAAACTCGAGATATATGGGTGGACGGACTCCATGGTGACTCTCAGTTGGATCAAGGGTGAACCTAACCGTTGGAAAGCTTTCGTCGCAAATAGAGTTATCAAATTAACAAAAACACCTCCTGACTGCTGGCGATATGTGAAATCAACGAACAACCCAGCTGACTGTGCCAGCCGCGGTGTATTACCGTCGCAGTTAGCTGAACACACGTTATGGTGGCATGGCCCTCAATGGCTACAAACATGGTCTCCAGACGATGAAACTGATAAACAAATATTCAACATTAACGAGGAGGTCCGAACAGAGAAGAAACAAGTCCACGTTGTACAAGATTGCCCAAATATCATCGATCAACTATTAACAAAATACAACAATACCAAGAAAATAACAAACATATTAGCATGGATATATCGTGCAATCACACCTGCACGTTATCGTAAACAATTACCAAGCTATATCACCTTACAAGAGTTGCGCAAAGCCAAAACAATTACTATAAAACATGTACAAAACATAGAATATGGATCGGATATGGAAAGGCTGCGTAAACTTGGTAACGTAGGATCAAAAAGTCAGTTATTGAATTTAGATCCCTTTATTGACCAAAACGGTTTATTACGTGTAGGTGGGCGATTGAAAAACGCAAACATAAGCGATGAGATGCGGCATCCGATAATTATACCTCATAAGAGTCGGTTGGCGGAAATTCTTATCGACGAAGCACATAAATTAACATTCCACGGCGGACCACGGGTGACCCTCGCTAAACTACGTGAATACTACTGGATTACGAGTGGGAACAATACTACAAAGAAACAAATACGAAAGTGCGTGATCTGTCGTAAACATGAAACAGGAAGACAGTACCAGCTGATGGGTGATCTTCCCGAAGAGCGATGCAACCCCGCCCCTCCTTTCTACCACACGGGCGTCGATTACACGGGCTTTGTGGAAATCAAAACAAATAAAGGCCGCGGGGTTAGAACAACAAAAGGCTACGTGGCAGTTTTCATTTGCATGGTCACGAAGGCCGTGCACTTGGAACTAGTCTCGGACTTAACAAGCTCTGCCTTCTTGGCTGCGTTAAGAAGGATGGCAGCAAGGCGAGGAGCCCCACGTCACCTCTACAGCGACCAAGGTACAAACTTTGTCGGAGCCAGTAACATTTTAGAAAGTGAATACCAACAATTAAAACAAGTTTTCAACGATAGTTTCATGGCTGAAGTGACCGAGATGAAGATCGAATGGCACTTCAACGCTCCATCATGGCCAAGTGCCGGGGGTTTGTGGGAGAGAGCGGTCAGAAGTCTTAAGTTCCACCTTAAGCGAGTAATTGGTGAACAGAGGCTCACATACGAAGAGTACTCGACTATTCTTGCTCAACTTGAGGCTTGCCTGAACACAAGGCACTGCTCTATCACAGAAAACATTGAAGACCTGGAATTTTTAACACCGGCCCACTTTTTAACAGGCCGTACAGGACTGACAGTTATCGAAACTGAAAACGACGCTAGAACACGTTGGCACTTAGTTCAGAAACTATCTGAAGACATTTGGAAGAGGTGGAAGTCAGAGTACCTAAGCCAGTTAACTGCGAGAAGTAAATGGTTGAAACCACAACATAACTTGAAGATAGGCGACTTGGTCGTTATTCAAGAAAACAATATACCTGCCGGAAAATGGCCTATGGGAAGAGTAGTTGAGGTCCACCCGGGCAGAGACGGACTTGTCCGAGTGGTATCCTTAAAAACTAAAAATGGAATCGTGAAGAGACCTATAATAAAACTTTCCCTATTACCTATTAACTCATCGGAAACAAGTGAACAAGAACAGAAACCGAAAGAAAAACAACAAGAAGAAAACAGAAAAAGAAGACGAAAACCGCCAGTCAGATTTGGACAGGTCAACTTTATCTCTTTGGCCTTAGCATTAACATTTTTTATGTCAAACACAATGAACACTGCGTATGGCATGATTTACAACATTACAAAATTAAGGGATAATCAGTCTTTATATTTTGATCCTGTGGCCAAAATGAATATCATCCGTGATAAATGGACCCTAGTTGTCTATTACGACATGTCGCCCTACTGGGAGGGCACGGCGGCGCTAGAAAAACTATTAACTCATTTAAATAACACCTGCTCTACTATAAACAATGGTGTTTGTAACATGATAGTGCCGCAACTACAGCACGAGTTCACGGAACTGACATACTACAACACACTTTTGATGACACAACAATTCATTAAACACTCCAGACAGCGTCGGGGCCTTATCAACGGGATAGGCTATGCGGCTAATTATCTTTTCGGAGTATTGGACGAGCGTTTCGCTGAACAATACACCAAAGACATTGAACTCATAAAACTGAATCAAAATCATTTGGCAAAATTATGGAAAAATCAAACATCCGTGGTAGAGTCGGAATACAACATCTTGAAACGAACTGAAAGGATTATCCATAAACAACACAAAACTATAAATCAACATTTGGGACAACTAGACCGAATTACAAATGGAGTGCAACAAGTCATGAGTAACATGAGTGAGGTTCAAGGACAGATTGTAACAGCAATGACTGCTAATACTTTGCTTCAAACATTAAGGGGAAACCAAGATACTTTACTAGACACTTTGACGGACATACGCCATGGTCAATTTAATATACACCTGTTAACGCCTAAACAACTTCAACAAGAACTCAACATAATTGCTGGCCAACTGTCGGATGACATAACCCTCCCCGTCGATCAAACAGATGTCAGGAAACTGTATCATTTGTTACAAATTAAAGCGAGAATCACTGAACAATACTTCATATTCCAAATAACATTTCCATTGATAAGCAGAGATCGATACAAACTTTACAGAGTCATACCAATTCCCAAACAACATGGTAAGAATATGACGAGCATTCTGCCAAAATCTGAATACATTGGAGTTAACCTGAGGAAGGACTCTTACATTCCCATAAATAGCGACGAACTATCTACATGTTTCACTCAGGAAGAGAATTACCTATGCCTGCTAAAAAAGCCTGTTTATCATCTAGGTAGCGATAAAAACAACTACTGCAATCTCAATCACGAGACCAACCAATGTAAGGTCGAACAGACCTTATGTTCCAACAAGTGGGTACCGTTGAACGAACCTTCTGAATATTTATATCACTGCTGCGACAACTATACCATCAAAATAATTTGTGGAGAACACGTAACAGTCGAACAACTCAGTCAAGCAGGATTGATATATCTCGAACAGGGTTGTGTTATCAAAGGTCAAGACTTTACCTTACATGCAAACACAAAATTTGACAACAACATGACAGTTAAGTCAAATGTTTTCGTACCCAAGATTGATCAACTAAACAACATCATCAACGTGAGCATACCGATGGAGATGACCCACAACAACCAAACAGAGGAGGGTGAATTGGATGACGACTTACTCAAACTCTACAAACAAATCAAGCAGATGAAAAACAGCGAAGCAGACCTTGATGAGATGTTGACACCACATGACATCCATCATTACGTGGTAAGCTACACCCTGGTGCTGGCGGTGGCTGCGGGCGCAGCCGCGCTCCTGTGGCGGTGGCGACGACGTCGCATGCGACGCGCGCTCCACATCGAGCCAGACATCGAACTTCGAAGTGTTAACGACGCGAGTGTTAGTGCTAGTGCGCGACAACGTAACACGGCTGACCGTCAGCCTAGTGTTCAAAGTGATGTGCAAGTGTGCATTGTTAAAAAACAAAACAAAGCGTGTTCGCCAATCTTTAATCAAAACTAGAAACACTAAGATGTACTGCATTGTTTTAATGTCCCAATGATAACTATTGTTTTTATTATTTTATAAGAATCAACTCTAACATTAGACTATTTTCATCTCATCTTCATCTCTAACATGATTGTACTCATCTCATCTTCATCTTTGTTGCCCCGGAATATGTTCGGTCCAAGAAACCGAACACTTGCTAACGCTGCATTTTCCAACAATCGTCGTTTCTACGTGACAATTTTATTAACACTCGAACATTAGTGCATTACCAGGCATCGAACGGAACGGGTGCATTCACTTAACATTCTAACATTTTCTAAACATTTTCTAACATTCAACATTAACATTTTAGTGCATAAGAACAAACATTTTGTGAGAACTCTCAATAAACATATAAACTCAATTCAATCAGTGGTTTGATATTACAAACTTCCTTGCACCCCGCACAATTACCGAAAGTGAACTCATATCGAAAAATAACTTTAATAATGGGAATGGCAGTATCACAAGTACAATAGTCACTTGCGATACAGAAAAATGCCACAATAAATCTAAAAAACCTAAAATATGCTTAATCAGTAGTGAAACCTCAAACAGGTTATATAAAATTGCTACCACTACTGACCTGCAAAATTACGACATGTGCCACTACCGTAAACCTAAATGTGGATTAGAACAATTACTGGATAAAATTGATGGAAATGTAAAAGACTACACTCACTCTGATTTTTGTATAATTTATATAGGCGAAGAAGACTTTCACAAAACCCGTAATTATATAGAATTAGTGATATTTATAAGAGAAAAATTGTTAAACCTAACCCACACAAAGAACAATGCCCACATATTAGAACAACCTTGGCCTACAGTGAACACTGATAAATAGTTTATGGAATTATAGTTTAAGTTATTATGAACACCTTCTAGTACATACCAGTTAAGAAAATAAGTCGCCATTTGGAAATAAAACAGTTTTTATTTTTTCAAAACATCCATTTTTTCACAGTCACAAACTCATTCTACACACTTTCAACCACTTTCGAATGGAAAGTATATCATTTGAACACAATAATTATTAATTTCAACGTTATTAACTCATTTTAACCTTATGAATAATAGGAATCTTCTTTAAGTGTAAACTGCTATAGCTCCCTTTATACTTGTTTGACACTTTGGCAGGCTGGGAGCAAGCTTGAGTGGGTAGTTTAAAGTCAAATCTATCATTTGTCAAAGGCTAATATGGCCATATCTAAAAAGAGATATCGATTAGTTGCATCTGATTTTGGTCTTTATCAATTTAATTTATATCTAACTACGGCAGAGCCAAACAGTGATTTTATCATTATAAAGGATAGTATCTCTGGTCTGAGGTATTTATGAACATAATTGGTCTAAAATTCGAGTGGGTTTCATTAAAAAAAAAACTAAAATTGCTGCCAGTTTTCTCAGATTAAAAAACTGAAACCTGACTAACGTTTAGTTTTTCCGTAATCGATTAGATTTATTAAATAATATATGAATTTAAATTAAATTGACCATAAAATGGCAACCCCAAACTTCACGTGAAAATAAAAGTTGCGTAATAATAAGTAAAATGACTTATTTATTTGTTATGATCACGGCGTCTTAGTTTGAGATAAAGCTGTGATGGATAATTCCTATTTAAAATACTTATATTTTTGTGTTATCTTTCTAAACGTGTCTGAGGTGGGCCATATCTGGGCATCCTTCTTTTATAGTATGTTTACCAACTTTCAAATATATGGAGAACACTAACATTATGTTTAACAGCCGTGTCGAAACCTTTAATAATCTTTTGTATATGGACGCAATTACACACAGCTATGCATACATCTTAGACTCCAATCTAAATCTACCCTTCACTTATGATACATATAACTTACGGTATAAAACCTTAAACCATTATGGCTTGAAAATTGTTGTGTATGATTTGCAAAATCTAATTGTGGACTTATGCAACCTGAATATTGCGCACTCGGAAGTTGACCACCCCATGCAAAATCAGAACGTAATCTTAGCAAATTCAAAACCAACAAACTCGCAGTTTTTTCTTTAACAATCTTAACTTATTTCATCAAAATATAGCAGGATTAATTAACAAAACAGATGTACTCTTAGTTAAATTAGATGAATTGTTACATCAAGGAACTTTAATAGACATTATTTGTATAACAGAGCACTTTATCGAAGCTGGCTGTGAATGTTTGGTTCACATACCGAACTTCAGCCGAGCGGCTATCTTTTCAAGAAATAAAAAAGAGGAGGAACTTGCATCTTTGTCAGAAATGGAATACAGTATAAAGAATTACCGGCTATAGCTAATCAATCAGTTTCGGGTGTATTTGAATGTTGTGCTGTGGAGCTACTATCGTATAATATCATAATCATTTGTATATATAGGATACCTAAACATAACTTGTCAGTTTTCTACGAAAAATTAGATAATATACTACGAAAACTTAGTCTAAACCCAAATAAAAAAAATATTTTATCTGGTGATTTCAATATTGATGTACTTAAGAGAAATAAAACTACTTTAGAATTTGAACATTTTCTTCTACAATTCAATCTTAAACTAGCACTTCACAACCCCACTAGACTGAGTAGTAAGAGTTGTATTGATAACTTTGCCCACAATTATCAAAAAGAATGCAAGGCTAATATTGTTGATTTTGGTCTCTCTGATCACACATCTCAAATTCTTACTGTGCCTATTGAAAAAACATGTAAATGAACTCATTGGAAATTTAATAAGCATGATATCTCTAAGTACAACCTAATGACATTTAAAGCTCATCTTGAATGTCTATCTTTCTCGCAAGTATACAATGCTAAAGAGGGCCATGACTCCTATGATAAGTTCATGGAAGATTTCCTAATGCTCTATAAATTATGCTTTCCGGAAAAAACCGTCACCATAAAGACTAATAGGAAAAATGGATTTCTCGCGGGATAAAAATCTGCAGTAGGAAACAAAGAGAACTACTTTGGAAATATAGGTGCAATCCTGACGTAAACAATAAACTAATTTAAAAAAAATATACAACATTATTTAAAAAAATAATATGTTTAACCCAAAAGTCACAAAATAACCATTTTATAAAGAATTCTCAAAATAGATCGAAGGCAGTCTGGCAAATAATAAATAAATCGAAATCAAATTTGCCGCAGGATACAATAACTGCCATAAAAAAGACCAAATTTCTATATCGAATCCTATTGACGTATGTATCTAATGAATTCAATAACTACTTTGTTGACGAAATCGAAAATAATGTACAAAATGACATCAAATTGAATTATGAAAATAATATTCGAACTTCGACAGCGCAATCCCTGTTTATGTTACCGGTTACGACGAATGACATAATTAAAATAATAGACAATCTAAAAAATACAAACACAATAGGGATGTTTCCTGAGTAAAAAATATATGATTATGTTTAGTCCGTCAGTTAGATTATAGAAAAATATTGGACACGTATTTTTTCCTTTATCAAATCTATAAAAACTGACGAAGATAAAAAGCATCAAAGATCAGGAGTGGGGGCTTGTGACGTTACGGCTCGGTAAAAATTGTAGCGAGTAGTGACGTCACACGAGTTTTCAACGCTCTGTATCGGCTTCATTTTTTGTTTACGTGAAAAAATAAAAAATACGTGTCTAATATTTTTTGGAAATCTATCTGACGGACTAATTAGATTTTTTTAGTCAATTACCCTATTGGTTATGATGGTGTGTCTACTAGAGTTATTAAGTATGTTAAAGATGTCATAGCACCACCTCTCACACACATTATTAATTTATGCATCACAGATGGCATATTTCCTAAAGGTCTAAAAAAAGCTATCATTAAACCTCTTTTTAAATGAAACGATAAAAAAGATGTAAGAAACTATAGGCCAATAGCTAAACTAACAGTATTTTCGAAAATATTTGAAAAAGTAATTTATAATTCGATCTATACGTACTTTGAAAAATTTAACTTATTCTGCAATGAACAAAAAGGATTTCGTAAAAATCATACCATTAATATGGCACTGTACGATTTGCTATCTAATCTTATGACATCAGTAGATAAAAATAATCCAGTATGTGCAATCTTTACTGATATGTCAAAGGCATTCGACTATGTGGATCACAAGATATTACTGAAAAAGTTACATGGATATGGTAGACGAATACTTGAACGACCAATTATTATAATGATATAATTTTAAATAATAAGTACTGTAATTATTAATTTGACTTTGATGTATCTGACATTTTCTCTTTTATAATAAGTTTGTTACTGTATTAAATGTAAAATTTGTATGTCATAATTATGACAAAACATAGCGCACCCGCTATTTAAGAAAACACCATGTTAACACCTATGTTTGACAAATAAATTGATTGATTTATTGATTGTAACTGGACGCCCCCCCTTCCCCCCACCCTTGGAAATTTTCATCGGCTAAGTAAAACGAAAAAGGTGAATCGACTTGAAAAGGCTTATTGTTGAGAATTATGGAACTGAATGGGTGCATTCAATTCCATAATTCAAAGCAATAAACCTTTTGCATAAATAATGTTTATTATGTGTATAAATTCCAATCTGGCTGGTCACCGTAGGAGAAGTAGACCAAAACCCTCCAAATACAAATAGTAACGACAGCACATACAACTAACAGACACAAATAGCAGAATACAAATCGAAATGGCCAAAAGATTCGAGATTCGAAGTATTCAATGTAGCAACCTAAATGTGAGAATTCTCAGGACACACGAAAGCTTGATCGAGTTAGAAAAAGCGCTAGAGGACATAACATTCGACATAGAAGGTATAAGTGAAATGAGATGGCTAGGGGAAAACATTGAAGAGCATCAAGATTACATTACATTTCAAAAGGGAGAAACGGCAGGCCAAAGAGGAGTGGGCTTCATAATTAACAAATCCGTAAAAGGCATTACTGATCATCAAATAAATTCCCAGGATACAAGATACAATGGGCAATATATACACCTAAAGAACAAGCGGATCAATCAGTTGTAGAGGAATTTTACGAGGTCACTTCCACTAGCAGTAAAAACCAACCCTGATAAACACTTAATCTTGATTGGAGATTTCAACACTCAGGTGGGTGGCAGACAAAACAGCGAAGAACATGTTCTTGGAAAGTACGGACAAGGAAAAAGAAGTCAAAACAGAGAGAAGTTATTCAACTTTCTAATGAAACACAAACCTAATCAACTTTTAAAAAAAATAAGTGGACTTGGATCTCTCCGGATGGATCATAAAAAAACGAGATTCACTATGTAATAAGCAGCTACCCAAAAGCATTTACATATACCACAGTTACATACATATACCCAAGTTCAATTTTAACTCAAATCATCGCATGGTAAGCAGTTCTCTCAGAAAATACCCAAACAAAACTTCGCGAAAGCATATTCAAAATTCTGTGACAGAACAGTTCAAAGACTATAGCAGCTATAACACAACTTACCTAGAAAACATGGAGAACGTAATAAACAGTGGCAAGAGTAATGTGAGAGAAAAATATAGTCTCCTTGAGAAACAACTACAGAAATATATGAATACAAACAGAAACCTAAACCACAACAAGTATCAACTTAGTAACCAAACTCTAAAACTAATAAACGAAAGAAAATAATTTATATCCAACCAAATAGGGAAAGAAAACATAGAATTACAGAAATGTATAATTTATACATGTGTGTATAAATCATGGGCGTTTCTAGGCCCACTGGAGCTCACACCACGGGTCCTGATTGGCTACCCAACAATTCAAGGACAAGTAGTAAAGTTTTAATCAATGATTTCGCATAATAGTGTTATCCACGGAGAAGAGAAAGAAGCGGAGATGGCGCAAGGTTAAATCTCTTTGGAAAGAAGCGGCGCGGCCTTAATGCGGGTGATGAAGGGGACGAGGTATGGCGTTTAATGTATCATGTGATTGTGTATCATGCAGTAAATTAGTGACCCTTGGTCACAGCATCACGCGAGAATTGCTAATTCTTTTTTGTTGTCAGAAGGAAGAAAATTTTGAAAAAAAAAAAAAAACATACGAAGCCAGGGCGAACCTTGGAGCATGACCAACTATTTCCAGGGCTAAAATTGCATGCGCTAAAGAAAGATCAGAAAGAAACAAAAACAGGTCCTGGATGGATAATGTTCAAAACACTTTCCAAGACAATTAGTAGCAGAAACTATTAGTGGAAATAATGGTTATCCACTTTATCGCCGGCGACCCACTGATGGTTACGGATGGTCAACAATACCAGGTGATTTTTGTGCCAAACACTACCAATAATAGGTACCACGATCAACGCCAGCCGATGAACTTAACGCATGTTTAAAGTCATCCATTTTATGAAAAACCGTTAAAACGCTCAAATAAAATATAAACAATTGCAGAACGACCAATCTGGAAAAGTTTTTTACAAACAATTGCTCGATATTGGTAACGGCAAAATACCTGTTGACTCATCGTCTGGAATTCTGAATACATCACATTTCCTACCAATTTTTGTCACTTTACTGAAACAAACACCAAAGTCATCAACTACAAAAATCATGTATGGTTGAGTGAAAGAGTTATATTGACTGCAATAAACGGTAATGTCAACGACATTAATTTTCAACGAAATTAGTTTTCATTTCACGACACTCCCCAAAACGTCTACTTCACAAAATTTAACACTTGCCCTAAATTTTCTTAAAAAATTAAAGAATCGCTTATCATATTTTTCTAAACAGGTTCTACAATGAGTAAATACAAGCATAGTGGAGATTAAAAAGGTTTATTTGCTTTTTAACATTAAAATACGAATCTGTGATAGGTATACGCTTATGAAACTATGCATATGCATAATGTACGAGGAAATAATAATCTAATATTTTAATATCTAGTAATTTAACATTACTTTTACATTAATCACTTCTGAAAATTCCAAAACAAAATACATAATGTTTTTCTTTAGATTGTAATTAAAAAATCGTCCACTTTCTAAATAGGTTTTCTATTTAGAAAGTTGACATTTTGAGAGTTGACGTTATGGGAAGTGGACTTTTTGGGAATTATAGATTTTTGGTCGTTTTGGGAAAGTGGACGAAATGGGAAATAGACATTTAGGGAATTCCCATTTTGGGAAGTGGACGTTTTGGGAGGGTGAACGTTTTGGGAGGGTGAACGTTTTGGGAAGTTGTCGTTATGAACCTAAAGGGAATTAATGACATACAAATCGATTGATTCTGTTACTAACCAAGAGTATGTTATCAACTATCCGACGGTGTTCTTAAATTCGCTGGAATAGACCGTATTACCACCTCAAATTGTGCAACTAAAAATCGGATTGGTAATCATTATGTTGCGGAATATAAACCAGCCACTTCTTTGTAATGGCTCCAGACTTGCGGTGAAGAAATTAATGAACAATGTCATCGAAGCTACAATTTTGCAAGGGAAGTACAAAGACGAAGAAGTTTTGATTCCTCGAATTCCTTTGATAAATCTCAATCGCAATCGCCAAGTGTTTATGGCATTAATCTTGAAAATCCATGTTTTTCACATGGCCAGTTATATGTCAATATTCATAGTTAAGATAGGACAACGTCTGTCGGGTCCGCTAGTTATATGTATAAATAATAAGTCGGTGTCCATTACGCACTGAGCTCGCAGTGCACTCAGTGCGGCGGTATTGTATCGCTAAGTCAGCAAAACGTGATCGATTGCAATGATCAAAATAAATAAAGTCCGTGAGATAGTTACCGCAGTCGTACTGCAGCAGCTCGGGGTGCGGGAAGGCGACGGCGTGGCGCGAGGCGGGCGCGTGGAACAGCGCCAGCAGCGCGCCGCACGGCGCCGCCGCCGCGCGCTCCGCCTGGCCGGCGCGCCGCCGCCAGCTGCGCGCCGCCGCGCCGCCGCCCAGCGCCAGCGCCGGCGCCGCCGCGCGCGCGTGAGCCCAGCACACGCAGAACCTGCGCACTCCGCACTCTCACTACACTGCAGCCCGAGCCCTCGACTACCGCCCTACATATTACTCTTTACAATATTGCGCGCATGTACTACTGTCACTATTAAAACATTACAAGTTTTTACTAATACTGACAAGGATTGAGAATACTACAACTTTTTTTATTCAACCCTCGTATTTCAAGCGGATTTTTTTTGTTTGAACCACTCGCAGTTTAACACACTAAGGCTGGTGGTGGCCTCAAATTAATGTAAGGCCCCCGTCAGGGCTTAAAACTACTTAAAACCTAAATAACCGCTCGCTAAGGGCATCCCCTGTGGAACACGGGCCTCGGCTTAGCGGGGTCATTGAGGGAGGGCAGCAAGGGACAGGCTGGGTCAGGTTGATATTATTCAAGGGATCTAACGATAATAGCTCAGCAGCGCGGGCTGGCTCGTTAGGCAAAAGTCGAGGAGGACCTATTAGACGAATGTGTAATCTTCTATACATACAATAAAATCATAGTATCGCGGTGTCCGTACATCGAATATTTTTGCATTAAATAACTGAGAAATGTTACAAAAAAGAGATAGATTGTCTTTGTTTGTGGAAGCATCACGCAAAAGCCACTTGGATTCGAAATCTAAATATTTAAACATAAGCAAATTGTTTATTTTTGGGCTACTAGTTCATATTGTACTTTCGTTTGAAGATACAGTCAGTACCCTGCATTATCCTATTTCTATTATATAATTAATTTTAAACGTGTCAGCTTATTATGGAGGGCTTATGTATTATACGTACATTTTACCGACACTTTTTTTCATTCAGACGTCCCCGCGAACTTAGTCGCGGACACAGCAAATTTATAATATTTATAACTTTCTTAATTAGAAATACTTAGCGTTAGGTTTGAGTTCCAAGAATAGAACTGACCTGTCGATGATCGGGCGCAGTTCGTCCAGTACGTCGCGCATGTCGCGCGGCGGCAGCGCCGGCCCGCCCGCCGCCACCGCCGCGCGCAGGTCGGCGCCGTACAGCGGCAGCCGCCAGCAGCGCCGCTCGTTGCACGCCGCCAGGCGCCGCAGGCACGCGCGCCGCCGCGCCTCCAGCCGCGCGCCGGCGCCCGGCGCGGGCGGCGCCGGCGCAGGCGCGGGCGGCGCGGCTCGGGCGCCCGGCGCCAGCGCCACGGCGGCCGGCGCCATCGCGGGCGCGGCGTCCGGAGGCGCGGCGCGCGGCACCAGTCGCAAGTGCAAGCGCAGGCCGGCGGGCGGAGGGCGCGGAGGCGCGGCTCGCGCGGGCGCGGCGCCCAGCTCCTCCACGAGGCGGCGCGGCGGCGCCAAGTGGCGCGCGCGATGCGCGGCGAAGGCGCCGGCGCCGCTGGCCTCGAGCGACGCGAGGTCGCCGCCGAGGCGCGCAGCGAGCTCGGCGCGCTCGGCCAGGCCGACGGCCAGCGCCAGCGCGGGCGCGGCCAGGCGCAGGCCGGGCAGCTGCAGCGGGGAGGACACGGGGCGCGGCTCGAACAGGTCGGGATGGTTGCACACCTTGCGCAGCTGCATGAGCACGTTGATGACGCTGAGCAGGTGGCCGGACGCCAGGCTCTCCTTGGTCCTGCGGGCGAGCGGGCGAGGTGAGCGGCGCGGGTGTGAGTGCGGGTGTGAGTGCGAGCGTGTGGTGCAGTACTCACTTCGCGCGCGACATGAAGTCGTCGTAGAGGAAGCGCTGGCGCTTGGAGAGACGGCACAGCAGCACGTGCTCGTACTTGCGCGGCATCTGGCGCTCCACGTCGGCCTTGAGGCGGCGCAGCAGGAAGGGGCGCAGCACCTCGTGCAGGCGCCGCACCAGCGCCTCGTTGTAGCGGTTGGAGCCGTCGGCGATGCCGGCCACCTCGCTGAACCACTCGCGGAACTCGGAGTGCGACGCGAACACGTCGGGCATGAGGAAGTGCATGAGCGACCACAGCTCCAGCAGACTGTTCTGCAGCGGCGTGCCCGTCAGCAGCAGGCGCCTGCCACACAACACGAGCGAGTCACCTCACGCACTATTCTAATCACACATCACCTTAGCGTTTAACTCAGCTATGTATTGTTTAGTTCTAGCGTCCATTCCTTATAACTATATATAAAGTCGGACTCGGGTGCAAAGGGTTCCAAGTTTCAGGGCAAATTGGAAAATGAATAAATATTCATTTTTTACGTCACGTTAAGCGTTCGTGTTTGGTTCGCTGAAGTTCATATGGGTCAGAATCAGAGCATGGAAAAAAGAAAGAAAGAATAAATGCATGAGTATTTTACTTCTTCAAATATCTTAAAGGATAACTAACAGCCCCATTTCTATAATTTTTTTTATTTTTTGTCTGTTGTGCACGCATCACATATAAAGTAAAAAAGTAATATAGAAAACTTTTATACATTAAAATTGTGCGCAACTGAGAGAATAACTTCTGTTTATGTTTCATCGCAATCGCTTTACTCTATAAAAAGATATTTTAATTTTAAGTGTTCAAGAATAAATTACTTTTCATTTCGTGAAAGACAAATGTACACGCAACGCCATCTTTTGAAATAAAATAGTAAGTTTATTACTATGCATGGAAATAACACCAAAATATAATGTCGAGTTATTTATGAAACTTTTAATACGTAGTAAAGAAAAAGCGAATATTATATTATACTACTCAAAACAAAATAAGGGCCACGAGATTTTTTTCATTTTGGTGTAATTTATTAAACACTAGCTGCTGCCCGCGGTTTCGTCCCCGTGGAATCCCCGATTTTAAAACATTCTTTATTGCTGCTCCGCTCCTATTGGCTTAAGCGTGATGATATATAGCCTAAAGCCTTCCTCGATAAATGGTCTATTCAACCCAAAAAGAATTTTTCAATTCGAACCAGTAGTTCCTGAGATTAGCGCGTTCAAACAAACAAACAAACAAACAAACTCTTCAGCTTTATAATATTAGTATAGATTTACATATTGAAAGTAGTAAAATATTGAGTGTACACAGTCTTTGATATCTAAACTTTTTAAAATTGTAGTATTCATCTAATGCTGGCAACAATTTTAAATAAAATTTGATTTAAAATCCTTTTTAAAAATTTTGATTCCATTTTCTTTGACGTTTTGCTTTCCTTAGCTTCTTGGTTTATTAGAAATTATCAGAGTTCATTGATATCTCGAGTCAGAATCATCTTTTGCAATATGCCACAAGCACGCAGGCGTCATATGGACTCGCTGACAGCAACCAGAGCCGTTACGATGATTGAAGAAGGTCATTCGCAACGATCTGTGGGCAATTGGGATTTTCTCGAAGAGCTATTCAAAATCTATGCAATCGTTTCCAAGAGACCGGCAGTGTTAGAAGAAGACCTGGTTCGGGCAGAGTTCGCATTACAACAGCTCAAGAGGATCGTTACATTCGATTAAGTGCGCGCCGAGATCGCACAACGACGGCCCGCAAGCTGCAAAATCGTTTACTGCTGACAACGGGTACTCGTGTCAGCGACCAAACTATTCGTAATCGATTGCATGACGACCAGCAGGCATCAAGAAGGCGAGTTGTCCGTGTTCCATTAACCAGGAATCATCGTGCAAATCGTTTAAGATTTTGCCGTCAACATTTGGACTGGGACATAAACCAATGGGGCATGGTGCTCTTCACAGCCGAAGGCAAAGTTAAATTTTTTAACGACGATCGGCGTGTAGAGAAGACGCGGCGAGAGATTTTCAGAAGCCTGCATCCATGAAGTCGATCGTTTTGGTGGTCTAAATGTAATGATTTGGGGCGGGATAAGCTTACACGGCAAAACTGAGCTCGCTATTTTAAATGAGGGTACTGTTACTGCTCAGCGGTATATTGAGGAAGTTGTTAGACCACATGTGATCCCATTTTCACAGCGAGCGGGTCCTGGATCCGTGCACACACGGCTCAAGCGACTCGGTTTGTACTGGAAGACTCTCAAATTCAAGTCTTGCCGTGGCCGGCGAACAGTTCGGTCTTAAATCCAATAGAGCACATGTGGGATCAGTTGAAACGAAGAGTTAGAGACGGTAATCAGGAAATCCACAACCAACAGCAACTCATCAACGCTGTGAATAGGGCCTGGGAAGAGATTCCAATGGAAAATGTCAGGCATTTGATTGAGATAAAATGCACTCCAGGCTTCAGGAGTGCGTAGCTAAACGAGGAGGGCATACCCATTATTAAAAGATGGGCATGGAGTATTTTCTTTTGTTTTCAGTAACTTAACATTGTTTTTATTTTTAACCTAAAATGTGTTTTTTCTTTCAAAAGCAAATAAACTTTTTAATAATTATTATTTGAATTAATTTTTTGGACAAAAAATGTATATTGGTTTTATTGTTTTCATGGTACAGACAAAATACCTTGTGGCCCTTATTTTGTTTTGAGTAGTATATAATAACGTTATATGATACGAACTACATAATTATCTAATCGCTGCTCTATTTTATAAAAAGTTAATATTTTTGTTTTTATAACAAAACTTATAATAAAAGAGCCTAGATAGTTTTCAGTATTGGCAGCCCGTGCGCGCTCGTGCAGCTATCGCCATTTTGTTTATCGCGTCATTCGGCTTCATTCTCCCAGTCTGACTGCACGAATATCTTATTTCATTGCGAATCGATATTTTGTTGGGTTTTTGTTAAAGTGTTGTTACGTTGTGTTTGTTGTTACGTTTATAGTTTTTTGTGAACTTTGAGTGAATCTATTTGTTTTGGTTTTCCATCAAAATGGATCCTCAGCCAAGTACATCACAAAAAGACGTGGACGTTTTCTTGTCCCCAAGAAAAAAACGTCCACGAAAAGCTTTCACTGTTACTGAAAAAGTAATGATCCGCAACGCCTACAAATACGTGAAAAATGAAATTTCTGCGCAATTGGAGGCCTTTGAAGTTGTGGAAAAAAATGAATGTATGAGCAAAGTTGCTGACATATTGGGTTATTCCCAATATGTCAGCAACTTTGCTCCTCCCTCAACCTCACGCTCTGTTTGTAACGTTTTGAAGGAAGTAAATAAAGGTGCGCCGCCAACTCCTAAAAAAACTGGACCAAAGCGAAGTTTCAAAGATAAAATTGATGAATTTACATTCTCTGCAATACGAAGAATCGTTCATCAGTTCTTTTACCAAAATGAACCTCCAACCATTGCAAAGGTTAGTCAATCAGTCAGACAGTATTATTTTATACCTACATCTTTTATATATAAGTAACGATTCCAAGCTATTATAAAACTCACTATTTTAGATTTTAGAAGTGATGAACGATGATTCAGAAATGCCCAAGATTTCCAAAGACACCCTCAGAAAATTTTTGAAGCATCTTAATTTTTTTGTTGCACGGTCACGCAAGAGCACACTTATTGATCGAAATGATATAATAACATGGCGCCAGCGTTACTTGCGATCTATATGTCAGTTTCGACGAGAAGGGAGACATATATATTATCAAGATGAAACTTGGGTTAATGTAGGTAAGGCTAACATTTATACACAAAATGAATTTATATAAATTTTACATTAAATTTAATAGTAATATTGAATGTTCATGTACTATATTTATTTTAAGGTCATACTGTAAAAAAAACTTGGGTGGACAAGAAAGTCACATCATCTCGACAAGCGTTTTTGGAGGGACTGACCACTGGATTAAAAAATCCATCTGGAAAAGGCAAACGTCTCATAATTAGCCATATAGGTAGTGAAGAAGGCTTCCTGGAAGAGGGGCTCATGATTTATGAAGCAAAGAAAAATTGTGAAGATGATGAGATGAATGCAGTTTGTTTTGAGGAGTGGTTCGCTGGAGTCTTACCAAAATTAAGACCAAACTCAATTGTGGTGATGGATAATGCACCTTACCACTCCCGAAAATTGGAAACGGCACCAAAAATGAGCTGGAAAAAAGCTGCCATCCAAGGCTTTTAAATAAAAATATTTATTACGAACCAGATATGGTTAAAGCTACGCTTTTAGAACTGATTCCACATAACGAGTCTTTTAATAAGTACGCTGTAGACGAAATGGCAGCACAACATGGGATCACGGTTTTAAGACTGCCCCCTTACCATTGCGAGCTAAACCCTATCGAATTGATGTGGGCGCAGGTAAAGGGGCATGTAGCTCAAAATAATAAAACTTTCAAATTGACAGACGTGAGAAATTTATTTCAGGAAGGCATTCAAAAAATTACGGCTACCGAATGGTCTAAATGCGTATCCCATGTTGTCAAAGAAGAGGAAAAAATGAGTAGGCTAGATATGTTAATTGACAATATCACTGACACATTTATAATAAATGTTACAGAAAGTGACAGCGATAGCGATGACGGCGACAATATATAAAATAAATTATTACCATAATACATCTATCTGTTTTATTTGTCATGTTCCTTCATGATCACATTTTTTTTTTATTTCACACACAATTATAAAAGAAAAGTCTCAGATCGTTAATTAATCGTCAAAACTAAATTATCGGTTCAGAAATATTTAATTTCCTGATATACTTAGTTTAGTTTAAAATTATAAACGAGAAGAATCGATCCAGAAATATTCCATTTCCATATCGAATAATTTCGCAACATCACTATTTAGTACTTGTCATAATGTTGCAACACTGAAATTGTCAAATCTGGAATCGAATTAAAATTCCGAGTATAACCCCATTTGGCTCAGCTGCAGGTCACACAATGTTATTGTTTTAAAATTAATGGTCCTCACATTCACAATACGTTATATGAGGACCATGCAAATCAGAATCTGAAATGTTATTTTGAGGGAAGGACCACACAGATTTCAGTGGACCTGTCCAATTATTTAAGTGGCCTACCCAAAATGTCCTTACTTTAGTATTGTTTGTCAAATCATTGTGTTCAATAAAGTTCTATGTTTGAGCTACACGACACCTGTCAAATGCTGGCACTGTCTGGACAGGTTCACTCAAATCTGTGTAGAACTTTCCTCTAAAGACCACTTCAGATCTCAACCTGCATGTTCTCATATGATTTGACCAGTACAATTGTATAGAGTTCAAAAGAGACTTTGACGTCTGACAATGAGTTTGTTTCGGTGTTTCATTTCAGGGTAGTCAGCTAGGAAACGCCGGCCTCATCTTATATATAACGACCAAAAATGATTAACATGTAAAAGTGTTATTTACGACCTACTTACAAAATAAATATCATTATCGTTTACTCTGATTTTGACCCATATATGTATGATTTGTCAAATGAATCGATTCAGAGATATAGATCCTACAGACTTACGGTTGGTAGTTGAGAGACAAAAATTATTGGTGGTGGTTAAAGATAAAATTTGTTATTAATTTAATCTTCTTTAAAATCTAGCTTAGTTTTTTTCAATGCATTTCTCTTGGATCTATATTGCAGGAATTATTTGACCAAAATGTGTTAAGTTTTTCAATCGATTATTTAAGAACGGTACAAAGAACACTCACCTTTCAGTTTGAAAATTTAACAGCATCTGCCACCTTTGAGATTTGAAGTTCTTAATGTTCTGTGCCTCGTCGAGAATTAAATATTTCCATCGTTTTCTTCTAAAACTTTGATGGTCTTGCACTACGAGTTTATAGGAGGTTATACACACATGGAAAGAGTTAGCTTTAGTCCACCCGACACGTTTCATTTTGCGCTCCTTGATAGTGCCGTAGTAGGTGAGGATCTTAAAGGCGGGGCACCATTTCTTGAACTCCATCTCCCAGTTGAGCACCACGGACGTGGGCGCCACCACCAGGTGCGGGCCCCAGTCGCGCCGCTCCAGCGCCAGGTGCGCCAGCAGCGCGATGGTCTGCACCGTCTTGCCCAGCCCCATCTCGTCCGCCAGGATGCCGTTGAGGCCGCGCGCGTACATGGTGGCCAGCCAGTGCAGCCCCACGTGCTGGTACTCGCGCAGCACGTGGCGCAGCAGGCGCGGCACGGGCGTGGCCACGGCCGTCTCCGACAGCGTCGTGCCCGTGGGCTGCAGCGACGCCGCCAGCACGGCCGCCGCCTCCACGCGCCGCTCCGACCCCGCCGCGTCCACCAGCGCCTCCAGCGCCTCCGACGCCGCGCTGGCGTCCGACGAGTCGTCCGAGTCGTCCGACGAGGCGCTCGACGAGTCGTCCGAGGCGCCGGACGCGGCCGGCGGCTGCGCGTAGCGGCGGCGCAGCTCGTCCAGGCCCAGGTCGGCGTCGCGGCGCAGCGCGGCCAGCTCGGCCTGCGCGCGCGCGGGGTGGGCGCGCTCGCGGCGCTCCTGCGCGGCGATGCTGCGCTCGTCGTCGGCCGAGTCCCCGTCGGGCCCGTAGTCGGAGGGCGGCGGCGAGTGCGCGGGCAGGTAGCCGGGCGGCAGCAGGTCGCCCAGCGGCGCCGACAGGTCGCGGCGCAGCGCCTCCAGCTCGTCGCGGTGGTCGCGGCGCGGCTCGTCGCGCTCGGCGGCGGCGATGGTCTCCTCGTCGTCGTCGGAGCAGCCGCGCGGACAGAACTCGGCGTCGTCGTCGGGCGGCGCGTGCAGGTTGGCGGCCAGCTGGCGCGAGTAGCGCTCGGTCTTGTCCACGATGTAGCTGAGCTGCTCGTCCAGCGCCTCCTTGCGCGCGCGCTCCACTCTCCGGACGCGTTTCCACTCGACTAGCTGCAGGACAAATATTTTCGGCTTAAAATTTAGAATAGTGTAAAATGACAGATCTCAACGGAAATTATTCAAATACATTATAGTAGGTATGCAAGCATTTTTTTTGCCAATTAATCGCGAGCAATAAAAAGGCGTACACTCATTGCGTATGCTCAAAGCTTTCCAATTTTTTTATAATTACTTTACTATTTGTATGCAATGAACTATGGATTGTGGTATATCATTTGAAAGATAATTTTGTTAGCTTTAAAATGATCAAATATGTCTATTTAAAATAAATTTAATTTTCCATTTAAATTTAAGGAATTGGTCGAGGTTATGGACGTGGAAGTAGAGAGGATGTCTCAATGAATAGGAAATAATATGAGACGCCTTGCAGCCGGTACGCTGTGATAGTAGGTACGTTTAGCTGTGGGATATCACCACTAAAAAATGCAAAATAAAACACTTCTAACTTACTTCGAGAGATTATAGACTATCAAATTCCGAGGCGTAAAAATACAATCGATTTCTAAAAAAAACGTTTAAAACAACTACAATATCGGAGGTTAGTGTTTAAAAATCGAAGAAATAACCAAAAACACCGACTAGTCTATAATCTCTCGAAGTAATTCCGAGAAATATTGTGAATCACCACAAACTAAAAACAGTGTACGGTTCTACAATTTATCGGATTTTCTGGCCTAGCCAAGCAGCGGAACATACGGCACAGGGGACTTAGGGCTCCCCAACATCATCTTTTTTTTTAAACCCTGCTGACAGAGGCTCCATCGTCGTTTAGAATGTTGAAATAGTATTACTTAACGTTTCGTTACTTGCTTTTCTACAATTTCTCGGAATTACTTCGAGAGATCATAGACTCAAATTTTGATGCGTAAAAAAGTTTCTAACCGTTCGGTTGACAATTTATGGAAAGTTTCTTCAAATCTTATTCATGAACCATTACATAGCGGCCGGGTACCTCGCAATTACAATGTGACGGAATTCATCTTATAAAACAAGAATGCGAGCTGGGCGGGCAACACACTCGCACAATGTGGAGACGTCCCCCAGTGGTCGGCCCAGGGGTCGGAATGTGAAAAATGCTGTCAAACAAATTATACAACTATGTTATTTCTGAATCTACAAAAAATAGTTATTTAATAATTTCTCACCTTTTCCACGTTGGACCAAAATGTTCGAATTTCTTTAGCTGCGAAGGCAGCAATTTTTCTCAACTGTAATTCTTGAGCTTTTTCCGCCTTCTGCGCTGCCAGAGCCTTATCTTGAAAATACTTTTGGACGGCCCGAGCACACTGTAACGTTACAGTAATCAGGTAAGACAAGTGTAGTTGTAAGGTGTTAACAGCATTTTAAGATAGTAAAAGTAGTCACTGTAAAAAGCTCTATAACTACACTTTACTTTCCATTAGGAAAGCAAGAAAAAAACTTTTTACAAAAAAAATACAACCGACTTTTACACAAAAAATCAAAAAAGTGCAAAATAACTTTAATTTCGGAACTCGGTGTTGGTGGTTGCTTTTTCGTTTTTTGAACACCGACTTCCGAAATTAAAGTTATTTTGCACTTTTTTGATTTTTTGTGTAAAAGTCGGTTGTATTTTTTTTGTAAAAAGTTTTTTATTTTTCACTTTTTAGTGGTACCTACATCCCCTCCCCTCCCCCCACCTAAACGAACCAATCACATTGGTGTAAAAAAAACGCACTGCTCCTTTGCAGAGTAAACTAAGAGGTCGTCAATGTAGGTAATATAGATATTTTTTTTAGATTTTTCGAAAACCGCTTGCTCGATTTCGATAAAATTTTCATGGGACCATTTGGGAAGTATACCCTTTCCAACAAAAAAAGAATTTTTCAAATCGGTTGACAAGCGACGGAGTTATGCGCGAACAAACATAAAAAAAAAAAAAAAAATACAAACATCCGAATTGAGAACCTCCTCCTTTTTTAGAAGTCGGTTAAAAATGTATTTAATTGCTACAAAACGACATACATTAATGGATTTTCTACTAACACCTAAGCAATAGTATTAGTAGTACTTAAATTATGTTAGTAAAGACAAGTTAAAATGTAATAACAATACTGATAACAAAAGTGATACTGATTACGTAAGTATACATATAAAGGAAATGCATTTCATGGTTGTGGCAAAAAGGCTTTCACTGCTGCTGGGGACCCTCAGCATGGCGCTGATTTGCAGCGCTCGGAACACCCTAATGCCTGTCTGTGAATCTGACTCCTGGCGACAGCAATTTATCATGCCATCAGGTACTATGAATAATTGTTGTTTACTAAGAACTTACTTAACATTGTAGTTCCATGTTATTTAATTTATATAAATATGTAATTTATATAATATTAATATGTTCTCTCATTGATTCAAACAATGGGAAAATAAATTAATAATATTGAGAGATTTAACACATGTATTGTGAGGGAGTACTAAAACATATTTTATTTTTCACAATTTAAAAATAAATCATTTTGGAAGGAGGGATGACGTCTCATCCCTCCTTCCAAAATGATTTATTTTTGTGTCATGTAACTAAAAGGGTTATGAATATAAATGTGGATGGATGGAAAGGGAGAGGTAGGCCAAAGAAAAGATGGGTGGGTTGTGTGAGGCGGGATATGAAAGAAAAGGGAGGTAGTGATAGCGTGTTGGCTGACAGGATTGAATGGAAGAAAAAAACGTGTTGCGCCGACCCGAAGTAACATGGGATAAGGGCAGGAAGATGAAAAATAAATAATTTTGAACTGTCACAACAATGCCTTCGGGCGTGTAGTAGGTATTTGAAAGGTGTTACCTTCTTAGCGGCCTGCTTCTTCCACTTGCGCTCGTGCGCGAAGTCCTGCGCCAGCCACGCCATCTCCTCCAGCAAGTAGTCCCAGTGCGACTTGGCGCGCGGCGGCTCCAGCACGCGCGGCAGGCGGCGCTCGGCCCACAGCCCCGCGCGCGCCAGCTCGGCCACGCGCGCCGCCACGTAGGCCTCCTGCTTGGCCTTCTCCACCATCTCGTCGGGCGGCGCGCGCGGCGGCGACGGCGGCGCGCCCACGGGCGCCGGCCGGCGCGCCTCCAGGAACGCCAGCAGCTGCGGCGCCGCCGGCCGCTTGCGCCACACGCCGTAGTCCATCATGTTGCCGCCCGCCTGCAGGAAGTACAGCTCGCTCAGCTGCTCCGTGAAGCTCTCGCGCAGGCTCCTCAGGCGCTGCAGCTCGCCCTCCAGGATGCGGCGGCGCAGCGCGGCGGCGTCGTCGGGCAGCTTGGCACGCTTGCGCGGCGGCTCGTCGCGCTCGGGCGGCGCTTGCGCGGGCGGCGTGCCTCCATTGAGCGCGCTCGCTCCGCCGCCGCCCGAAGCGCCGACGCGCTCCACACCCTGGAATTATGATTACTATCAGTTTTGACTCTTTGAATAATCACCATACCACTTCGACCTCAGTAAGGTCGCACACAGATTCCACCCAGAACCCAGGATGTCCAAAAACACGTTTTACACCGACAATAAAGTCGCGGAAAACAGCAAATGAGAAAGACAAAAACAAATGTAACACTGCAACAAAAGGACGTGGAAAAATTCAATGCTTCTACCTGACGCATTTGGTCGTTTAGAACTTGTGTGATGAATGAAAAGCGCGGTTTTCAGTAATCAGTTCACTGGTTTCAATTATTAACAATAAATATAGGTCAATAATTAGAAAAACAAATATTTTTGTGACAAATTAAAGAATATGTTTTGGAAAAAACATACAATGATAAATGATATTTATTTTGTAAGTAGGTTGGCAAAATCAGAGGACAAAGTCTCTTTTGAAGTCCATACAATTGTAGTAGTTTTGAAGTCCATATAAAGACCACTTCAGTCATCAACACCAGGTAAGAACAGGTCATCAGGTAAGTATCACACACATTTGTCAGTTATCGTGTACCTCAAACTTAAAACTTTAATGCCAATGAAAGGACATTTAGGTAGGCCACAAAATACTCAAACAGCCAGACATACTTAATAAACACTTGAAGAGGAAATGCTAATAATAACCCATATAGTCCTCATATTCACAATAGTGGATTAAAATAAAATATCTTTACAAAGTAAACATTCAAGGTTGGAGCTGGTCTCCCCTTTCGTTTTCCTACTACTGACCTATACAAAGAATGGGACACTCTCACTGTCAGACAAACGTTCATACTACGTACAGTACTTAAAAAACATGCCCAGGTGCAGTTTGACGCCAAGCTTCTCAAAGACAACCGAAGAAAGGGTAGGGTATGTCCGACGACTAAATTCAAATCCACACTCCCCAAAAGATTCTATTGCTTCCTTGGGCCTTATCTTTACAATAAATTGAACCAATTTTTAAAACCTATATCCAAAAACTCGATCGAGCTGTATTAAAGAATTAATCAAACATTTAAAAACCCTAGACTATCATAAAACTGAAAATCTTTTGACCATACTGAAATAAGACTAATTTTTGACCAATCCCATTACATATATATAGCTGTTCCTCACCTCCTTGAAAAGCAACTCTCGCTGCACTCACACAAGACACATTCACTCACACACTGCTCTTCCAAATTATTCACATACATTTCCTACTATTCTAACACTTCGCACAAGACAAACATTCACTCACACGACATGACTCAATAATTTCTGCAGATTTATAGGTTATTTTCTTTATTATTTATTATTGTTGTTACTACTTCCATAGTATGGGTTAACCGTATTGTTGAACTCTTACTTAGTTTTGTTTTCTGGTATTCGTATTGTTCAAAGTCGACTCTTACAAGGCATCTCTGTTAAAGCTATTTCTAGTCGTGAAAGGGGCCTGGTGACCTGTAACACAGGTTTTTTCCCAAAACCTATATCAGGCACCAGTCTCTCACAAAGGTGGAATACAGTTGAGACATTTTTGTACACATTAACTTTAAGTCAACTTTGTGAAGAGAGAATAAATGACATATTATTATTATTATATTATTCATGTCAAAAGTAAATAAAAATGAAAATATGAAAGTAGAAACAAAAAACGCACCGAAGAGAAAAACAAAACATAAAACATTGGGCCATGTACATAGTTACATACATAACTGAAGCACCTCAATCCCCCTTCTTGTCCTCAATCAAGATATCTTTAAGTGTGTAGAAAGCTTTCTAGCATAGCTTATCTATACTAATATTATAAAGCTGAAGAGTTTGTTTGTTTGTTTGAACGCGCTAATCTTAGGAACTACTGGTTCGAATTGAAAAATTCTTTTTGGGTTGAATAGACCATTTATCGAGGATGCTTTAGGCTATATATCATCACACTTAAGCCAATAGGAGCAGAACAGCGATAAAAAATGTTTGAAGAATGTTTTAAAATCGGGGATTCCACGGGGACGAAGTCGCGGACAGAAGCTAGTGTTTTATAAATAATTTGAATCTATTTATACTTAGTAATTGAATGACGCTAGGAAGCAGTGGTCTCGAACCTACCGATTTTTCGGTACAACAGAGCCAATATCGGTAGAAATACTTCAAAATCGGTAGGTTCCGAGACCACTGCTAGGAAGTTTTGTTGCATACATTGGCATTGAATAAACCTTTTTTTAGCCTTGTTTTAAGAATGACATAATTGTGTTTGTTTCTATAATATTTCTATGTGCATGCAAGAGATTTTCATATAATCTTACGAAGTTTGCCATTTTCAAGTCACAGAAATAAATTAATTAGAACAAACAAGATTTCAAACAAATACTAATTCGCATCCATGCACTGTACAGTTCAGTGAGAACCAGCATCAGGCAACTTCTAGTGTTCTGAAATTTTGCCCAACCTAGCGGCACACAATATTAATGTCTTAAATCTAAATATCCATTTTTAGGGTTTGGTAACCAAATGGCAAAAATGGAACCCTTATAATTTCGTCATGCCCATCCTGTCTGTATGTCATTGTTGTTTTACTAGCAGGCTATTAAAGCTACATAAATGAAAATTGGTAGGTAGGTGCAACCTGTGAACCACTATTCAATAGTGCTGTGATATTATGGAAAAAAATAATCTTAGGGGTGGCACTCTATACAAAAATAAATTCCAACATTATTGTGTGAGGTATCATTGAATAGATCTTTCTGTTTTTATTACTTATTATCTTTGTGTATCCCCCCTCTAACGTTTAAACTATAAAGTTTAAAATTCTAAAAAAAAATTGAGCAAACAGAACTTTACAGACATTTCCAACGAAAATTGGTTTGAACATCACAGTTTATATACTTTTCGAGATGTGAGATTTTCAGTAATACGCTCAATTGGTTTGAGCAACACAGCTTGATGCCACATTAACTTAAATATAATAAATCAAAACCACTCTAAGGCAGGTCATAAAAATATAAATATGTGAGTCATATAGAATCAAACACTAGGATAATTTTAGTTATTAACTATTAATTCAATTCAAATTAAATCTATTTAAATCTTAAAATAATGAATTCAAAATTCTAACTAAAAAAAACTACTTACGGTTAGTTAATAAGTCAAAAGCCAGATTGCTGTTTTTTATTCTTATATGACCCATGTATACAGTCAACATTTATCAACTAAAAATTTTAACAGTGAACTACAGAACTCTTCACTATGCATGGTCCGACACGCACTTGGCTGTTTTTTTTTATCTGCATGTTCTAAATTAACAACTTTTCATTCTTTAAGGATTGTGGATTTTAATTTAGTACAACGATCTTGATGATGATTTATATTAAAATACACACACACACACACACACCTGTAGTATATTTTTTCTCTACCTTCTGTTCCCATTACATATTATTTTATTACCAGAAAACTTAATATTGATTAACGTAATTTAGTTTTTATTCCAGAAAAACACAGACCCTGTGTCGCATGTCACAAATACTAACTTTCTTTTGCAAATTGATTGGTGAGCCAAGCAGCCTAGATATGATTTTACAACATAATATACAACTTCTTTCTATGTTATTGTGTCATTCGGAAAGGAAAATCATAGCCCCATTTGTTTGGTGATGAACGAAATTGTAGCCAGTGGTTTAAAATGTTATGATTTAATTATTGTAATGATTGAGATTAGACTTGATGTTATACTATCACCTATATTGTGGTAGATCAAATACTACCTCATCAAAAATATTGACCACTTTGCAATAACTAATAAGACTACATACTAGGCAATTTTCTGGGTAAATACATATATATACGATAGTATCATAGAATATTGTATGAAGATTTAACGAAACTCTTGCAAAAGAATTTATCATGTGCATTGACCAAATAAATTCCATACGAAGGCTAATAATACCAAAGTAAATAGCTAATTATAATTATTGTTATTGTTACATGCAATAAAACCGAATCATGCAACGTATTATAATGTAGGTAACTCTCTAACCAGCATAGGTGTCCCAAAGTTGAGAGAGGTATAATAAAGCGATTAAACTTAACTACGAGCTCTTACCATGAGTTGCAGCGCGATGCCGAGGGCGGGTGGCGCGGCGGACTCATCGCGGCCGCTCATATTGTGACATCGCGGTCGAGTTCGCTACTGACGTGTATTTCCACAATAAAACATATATATGAGATTGAGAACTGCACTCAACTCCACTGCGAACACCGAAAACACTTCAAATAACGAGTGTAATTTTCTGAAATGTAAGGTTCCTTTTCATATGACGATTCACAATACGCACTCGACATAATCAACTAAAATTAACACTAATTTATTTTGAATAATTGAGCGTTCATAAATATAATAAACATAACAGCCACTAACAGCCTAGTAAACAACATTTGAAAAATATAATGAAGCCGCCATATTGGATAAAATCAATCCGTACCTAACGCGTCCTCTACACAAGGCAGATAGTAATCCCTAAATTTAACAGCACTGAAAGAACATCATAGTAACAGGGACATTTTTCTTTATTCTATAATCATAAAACAATTGCGTAAAAGCTATATTTTGTATGAATAACGTGTATTCGGCAATTTTTTATCACAAGTGTTGCCAGAGTAACCAACTTTTGTTGGTATGACTTTGTATTATTTTCTTTATTTTGTATGCTTGCAACTTGGCATTCTACAGCACATAGTAAGAGTGTCTACGGTCTACGTGCAGAAACTATAGGGGGCAGCATAGACGTGTTAATGTCAAGTTTATTTTACTTACATGTTTCAAATTTGCAACGCTCGATGGCAGAGTTTACTTCGTGCACGTTCCTCTAAACGAAGGTTGCAGAAAGTAAAGGTTGCAGCACAGGTCAAATGTTTAAAATGTAAAAGTTTTAGATTTGCTACACTAGATGGCATAGTCTACGCCGTGCACGTTCCCTTTAGTATATTTTTTAGACTGCTGCCCGGAAAACTTTTGAAAGTAATGGAAAGACCTTAGATTATGTCTGTCTGCCTCTGCCACAGCCAATTCGTTCCGAATATTCAGACTCAATTGAAATTCATGAATTTTGTCATAGGCAAGTTAAGGTTTTTTTTTATTATTTGGACTTGATTGTATTAGATCATCGTATGCTATAGATCGTACATAATTTGACTATGTTTTTTGAGACTTTTAAGTCTTAAAAAAGACAATCAAGTTATGCCCATCGAAACGTTAATCTTAATATTTAAAAATAAGAATTAATAACTTTTTTTGCTACGTGCAAAGCTCGAGAAGTACTGGTCTGCTGGATTTTTTATGAAGTGTTTGTCCCGGCTAATCTCTGAAATAGCTGTACAAATTTTGACGGGATTTTTACTGGCGAATACTGGCGATATGTTACAAGGAGTAACTGAGGCTACTTTTATTTTAGAGAAATAATTAGGGTACCGCGCAAAAAAAGCATTAAAATTATTTTTGCTTTTGGTAGCCAGGATGGCTATAGGCTATTTAACATCACCCTACGACCCTTAGCCTCTAACCATTTTTTCTGTAAGCCTTCATTTTTAGGAAACCTATAAAAATTAAAGTATTTTTAAATCATTTTGGTTAGAGATGCTAATATGTAACTAAAACAAACAAACATAAAACATTATAAGCTAGGTGCACGGTTCCAATTAGCTGTTACCTATGGAGAAGTGCCGGCAAGAAACTCCATGATTACTCTTTTAGGGATAATTAGCTTTTTCAATGTTTTCTTCAGATTTACGTAAAATATTTTGATTTTGGTGTGAAGTGTGAATCACAGGCCGGACCTAGCTAGGTCACTCGGACCGAATAAGACGCAGGATTATTTATGTTAAACATCACAGAATATACCGATATCGTTCCAGCGGAGGAACTAGTTTCGTATTACCGCAAGTCGGCAACGCGGCAACGGTACAACACTATTTCATTATGTAAACAAACGAATGAATAAACAAATATAATAAAAAGGCCTGTTATGTGGAAATGAACCCAAATATCAATACTTTAGCCATAAATTCATGATTGCGTTACAATAGTATCATCGAATGTGTATTATTGTGTGTATTAATGCATGAAAACCGGCTACTAACCTGTGCAAAGACAATTGAGGTTGATTTTGATTGTTTCTTGCACCACACTTCACAACACAACACACAGGCATGTTGGATTTATGTTTTCCAACATTTACATGCAGTTTTAAAAGTAAAATTCCTCGTAGTTTTCTCGCAAATCTCAATAATATTAGAAGTAAACAACCATTTGACAGCGTAACTACCATGAATTTGTAACATAATATGGCTGCAACGGCACTTACCTACAACTGTCTCTACATCACGACAAAATGTTGCCATAATTAGCAACAACTTAAATATAGTTGTCTCTTTTATCAAATAGGATTATCTCACTAGAAAGAATGAGACATAACGATATTTCAAGTGCTGAATCATATTTCACTCATATTTGTTTAAGCAAATGTATGTATAGAATAACGCAGCGTCTCCATATTTTTTCCTATCTCAATGCATTTTACTGACTGGACTAAAAATCATACTTTAGGATGCAACCAACTAACTGTATTAGGCAACCCTATTGAGCCAGTAATTTTCAGTCTGGCAATAAATCCTAAACTCTGTGTACGTATTTTTTGGATGACGGATACATAATATTATTACTTTCTCGGACCAAGATTTGGATTCTTGGTCCGAGATTACTTTACTCTATGACGGAACCCTAAGAAGGAGGTGATGTATTAGACATAGAAACATTCCTTTACAGATATAACTTTTTTGATAGATAATTTTAGCTTTATTGGGCTAGTACTTAACTTTTCGAAATGTGAAATTTACTTTCCCCAGACGACTCATAGACAGACTACCTTAACAAAAGTTAACACTAGGTATAGCTCCGAATACTAAAATCACTGATAGAAATTCTCCTGGGCCCCCCAATTTTTCCTAATCCTTTCCAACTTTCATAGAGCAGAAAATTAAAAAAATATATATATGACGTCTCAAAAGGAATTTTCTAAATTAACATGCACTTATAAACAACACTATTCGTCATTCGATACTGTTGCATTGGACCACAGTTTAGATATAGCCGTCGCTCCTCCTACCTCTGGAACATTCACGTCTTTTGGAAAAAGTGAACCTCCCATTTGCATGGGTGGCCTCGGGCGTCCGCAAAATTTCAAGTACTAGTTTATCGGCCTTCCTGTCGCTGGTCCACAGTATTGAAACGTTATCCATTATTTTAACATCCTCGCTGGTCATTTTGAGAACGCTTGGAAAATACTTTTGATCTCACCGAATGATCGACACTTTGCATGACCAGAGGGCTGGTTCGTTTTTTGCTCAAAGAATTAGCTGCTCTAAGGGCAGGTTTGCGGATGACAGCAATAAAAATCTAGCAGAAAAAGGAAAAGTGCCCAGAACACTGGTCACGTTGAATGGCAATGCCAATTCGTTGATCAAAGAAAACTATAAAAGGCCAATCGTCGCGGCCAATGCTTGCTGATTTCACGAAAGAGTCGATGTCTCGATGAGCATTCGGACACCATTAAAGCGCTTATTACTATACAATTCGAAGCCAATTTAGGAAACACGATAGTGTAATTGAAGTTAGAGGCCGATTTAGTTCTAATTCCTAAATTGCATCCGATTTAGGTTTCCTAAAAATTGGATATAAACTTTACCAACTTGAAGGGCCTTTAAAGTCTGTTTTCCGAAATGAAACAAATAAATGTCACGGCGCTTCAATTTGACTTATTTGACGTTTATATAACGTCACTGAAAGACGAAGTTCAGACTGCATTCACACCTACTTCAGAATTCTTAGATCGGAAATCAGAATCTCTGTACTCTTTCATTTAGTAAACGATAAAAACAAATTGATAACTAATACATAGTCAAAATATTTTATTGATGACATTAAATTGCAAAACTGCTCTAAAAAAACTTTAGTAGTGTTACGTTAAGTGATCTTGTTATAATAATTTGTACAACAAATTAATTATACAGTTGTTCATATCGCCGTATTGCGCCTTTCGTCAGTTAGTCAGTTAGAAATTTAATTATTGAAATTTTGTACAAACCGATGAGCTGGCACGAAAGAAGTTTATAAACCTGTCTTTAGATCGGTATCATTGATGTAGGTAAGTGTAAAAATGGCAATAACACAAACAACACAGGTAAGTATAAACATACATTATGCTACCGATTGAGTTCCATACAGGGAAATATCATAGCCCTATTAATTTTCATAGTTTAGTACTGCTTAATCCCAGCGATTACTTTTTTAATTTGCACTATTATTATGCAAGGCCCAAGTTGCAACATTTCACATAATATTATCAGCTTTTATTATTGAAACTTGCTTAATGTTCGGAACAAGCAGTAAAAGTCTCAAAATGTGTAGTACTTGTACATGCGATAAACACATTCTGATAAGAGAATTTTACGATTGTGTAGTATGTTATGGTTAGTATCATCTTAGTAGTTTTCCTTGACAAAACATGTTGTTGTATCAACCCGTGCACCAGGCACCCTGCAGTGAACTGTGTGGTGCATGTGCCACTGATGCCACTAGTGAACTATGTGGTGCATAGCCACTGGTGAAGCTGCTGTTTATGTGTTTTACTCAAAAACAATGTTACATATAAATTGTTCCAGGGTCTGTTTAAAATCATAACAGGAACTGCTAAAAATAATCGTAAGTCAACCTTGTAATTTATAGCTACTTAACTTCTTGAGGCACAACACTCCCCCGTGACTCTTTTGCCTGGAACATTAACTCTTTTTCTTTTAAAATATTATATTAGCAACTGTTCTCCATTATGAAATGAATACCTACTGAATTCACCAACAAACCCAATTTGAGTTCAACAGCAGACATTTCAGTTTGTATATTTGAACAACTAGCTGATTGGTTGTTTCGAGGATGATTATAAGGAAGAATTGGATCAGATTCAGTAGTGAGTGGTGGAAGTCTGACGGGATCCTTAGGGCACAATCTATTCTGACTTACAGGGCTGTACTTTGATGAACATTATGTTACCTATTAGTTACCCAGTTGATATTTTTACTACAACAACAGAGATACACCCAAGCGTCAAACTTTACAGCTATGCTGTTCTATTTTCTGATGCTCTACAGTTGAAGTTTTCTATTTGATGTAGACACATCCATATATAACTAGCACGGGCAGCAGACAGCTTATCTGAAGCAAGGGCATCCTGCTCAGGTGGAAATTCATCAAAGACACTCGATGAGATATTTAATACTGTATTCAGCATGTTAGAAGGTGTTCCTGAGTCAGTTTTTCCGTATCTGTTATGGATTAGGATTTCCACGTAATGTCCGAGATAAAATATCAAAACCATACGTCTGGCAACAATGTTGGGTATAGTATCGGCAGACATAAGGCTGTGTATTTACTTTACTGGACAGGCTTGTGGGCACTCGGCATGGGGCGCGGCGCGCGGTGGCGCGTGGCGGCGGCGCTGCTGGCGGGCGCGTTGCTGGTGTGGCTGTGGCGCGGCGGTGCGCGGCCGGCAGGCGCGCAGCGGCGCCGCGAGCACGACCAGCCCGTGGAGGGTCGCGAGCTGCCGCTCATCTTCATCGGCGGCGTGCCGCGCTCCGGCACTACGCTCATGCGCGCGATGCTGGACGCGCACCCTGACGTGCGTTGCGGCCAAGAGACGCGCGTGGTGCCGCGCATCCTGCAGATGCGCCAGCACTGGATGCGCTCGCAGAAGGAGAGTGTGCGGCTGGAGCAGGCTGGCGTGTCCAAGGCAGTGCTGGACAATGCCATCGCCGCCTTCTGCCTTGAGGTGATCGTGCGTCACGGCGACACGGCGCCGCGGCTCTGCAACAAAGACCCGCTCGTGCTCAAGATGGGCACCTACGTGCTGGAACTGTTCCCCAACGCCAAGTTCCTGTTCATGGTGCGCGACGGCCGAGCCACCGTGCACTCCATCATCACACGCAAGGTAAGTCGCACTGCCGCGTCGGACGCGCCGCTCGCAGGGGATCGACGAAACTCTGACAGGCAAAGGTCTAAAGTGAATTTGCATTATCCTAAGCTTTTGGCGGCCTAGTCTTTTCTTTGAACGGTACCGTTTAATCAGCGGGCTAAGTAATAATAATAATCATTCTCATTTTAAGGCAGGCAATTAAATGGTTGATTAAGCCAGTTGGCTGCGACATATATACATCCTTGACAATCAAATCAAGGGTGCAAGAACGAGCGAAGCGAGCTCGAAATATTTTGTTCCCCAGGGTAAATATAAAAGACGAGAACAATACATCTCTTTTTCACGAAAACGTTGGTGTTTTCATTTACATCGAGTCTCATATCTTTGTGTATACTTAGCACAGCTAGCCTGTTGGTGCACATAACCAGGATTTTAACCTCAACCTGTCGATCTCAATTCTGTGCGTGCTCACTGTGCCAAGTTCTATTCTAAGTGACAAATCACGTGATAATATTTGAGACTAGCACTTCGTCCACGCGGATTTAATATTTTCTTCCGTCTTTAAAAAGGAGTTTGGAAAACGTATTACGAACATTTTCAATAACTACCCAGCCATTTGTGCTGCTGGCTCACTCAGTATCAGCGTGACTGTTGCGCCCTTCGCCCCATTGGGAGTGTAGTGGCATCACTGCTGCAAGAAAAACTAACGGGGCGAAATTTGTAATGCAACAAAAAGAAATGCAGCGCCATCCATCCCGCCAGCTGCAGTGAACTGCTGAACGAAATTCTGCAAGTTTTAGTGTTTTCCGTGCGATTTGATCATATAACCGATCTAGCTGCTGCCCGCGACCTCGTCCCCGTGGAATCCCCGATTTTAAAACATTCTTTATCACTGCTCCGCTCCTATTGGCTTAAGCGTGATGATATATAGCCTAAAGCCTTCCTCGATAAATGGTCTATTCAACCCAAAAAGGATTTTTCAATTCG
Organism: Hecatera dysodea; assembly: GCA_905332915.2. NCBI lineage: Eukaryota > Metazoa > Arthropoda > Insecta > Lepidoptera > Noctuidae > Hecatera > Hecatera dysodea. Next base: position 22,061,722 of record HG995296.1, on the reverse strand, counting down.
AACCAGTAGTTCCTGAGATTAGCGCGTTCAAACAAACAAACAAACAAACTCTTCAGCTTTATATAATACTAGCTGCTGCCCGCGACTTCGTCCCCGTGGAATCCCCGATTTTAAAACATTCTTTATCGCTGCTCCGCTCCTATTGGCTTAAGCGTGATGATATATAGCCTAAAGCCTTCCTCGATAAATGGTCTATTCAACCCAAAAATAATTTTCAATTCGAACCAGTAGTTCCTGAGATTAGCGCGTTCAAACAAACAAACAAACAAACAAACGAACAAACAAACTCTTCAGCTTTATAATATTAGTATAGATTATATAATTATATAATTATATAATATTATAATTATAATTATAACTGAATATCAACCATCGGGCAGTTGTCCACCGGACACAACAACCGTCCCGTGGGAGGATCCTTCCTTCTCAATGAAGGTTTGCGGGACTCTACACCCTGTTCCGCACGCCTCTATAGGGTATCGAACATCCATCGTTAGATCCATTTCTATTTTTCATTTAGATTGTTTAAAGAGACAGGGGGGACCTTAGGGTACGACGAAAAATAAAAACGCAGAATACTGGACGTATTCAAACATTTGTATAAATTAGGTCATGGTCCCCCATCCCCGCCCCTGAGCGCCTGCATGAATGTGGCTAACATATACAAAAAGAATTTTCCAAATCAGACTAATAGTTCCAGAGATTAGCGTGTCAAAGTCAAAACGTTTTCAATTAGGCCATTAAACGGCACTTTTGAACGTCATCATTTAAGGTTGACATAATAAAGTGACTACCGTCCATTCGCAAAGTTAGATTCTTATGCAGAAGAACGGATAAGAAAGTCCGAAAAAAAATTGATATACAAAAAAAAATCATATGTGAAGACGATGCACCAAGTATACAAGTTATAGAACCTGGGTTTCTATAACTTGTATTTATACCAGCAGAGGCAAACTTATTAATTTTCTAAATAAGCACAATACATGCTACTCACATATTTACGAATATTGAATTTTGTTAGTAAACTACAAGTTTTAGCAAAACAACGTAGTATAGACAAGAATCTTTATTAGCCGAACATATCACACAGTTACATGGCTGTTTACTTAGGTTTATATTAAACACTTTTTCATAATACATAAAATAACTAGTCTAGCAGGCGCGCAGGCAACACAATCCTGCGGCGCGCCATGCCGGTTCTTCGATTATTCTTATTGACATTACATGCCGCGGGGTTCTCATCCGCGGCGTCGCGGGAAATTTGAATGTCGCGCGCTACACACTCCCCCTCCAAGTTAGGATCGCGCCCCGAGTCCAACTTGGGACTTAACTTACGGTCGCGCGGACGCCCTCTGCGTCTCTTCGGCATAACCGGGGCGGTTGTATCTAAGGGAGTAGTCAGCAAAGTTAAATCTGTGCTATGGTACTTGCCTATAATATTATTTGCGAGGTCGGCAAGAACAAAAGTCGTAGGGCTAGTAATCTGACTAACACGGTAAGGACCGTCTCGTCTGGGCATAAATTTTCGTGTTTTACCCTTGGATGCGTTACTCAGGTTGTGCGACTTAAGCAGAACTAGATCACCTACATGAATTTTTGGCTCTTTCTGACGGGAGTCATCAGCTACCTTTTTGCGGTTATCTTGACATCTTTCTACCCGTTCCCTAATTTCAGACAAAGATGAGATGAATGACCGTAAGTAGGGTGTGACTTGAGGAACGAAGTTTTCCTTATCCAAGATACTACGGAGATCATGATCAACATCGAACGGGGTTCGCAGCTCTCGAGCGAATGTTAAATATGCGGGGCTCTTACCAGTAGTGGAGCACACAGCGCTATTCATAGCAAACCTAACATTTGCCAGGTGCTTTGGCCAATCGGAGTGAGTCGTCTGAACTAACATGGACAGCTGTACCTTGAGGTCGCGATTCTTTCGTTCAGCCGGATTGGCCTCCGGATGATACAAAGGTATGAGCTCCTGCTTGACGCCCATGAGATGCATGCACTGCTGCATGACAGCAGACACGAACTGCGTGCCGTTATCTGATATGACACGTCGTGGCAGTCCGTATCGGAGGAAGTAATCCTCTAGGAGGATGCGAGAGCAAGCCTCTGCGGTAGCATCAACAAGCGGAAAAAGTTCTACCCACCTTGTAGCTACATCCTCTATTAAAAATATCCATCGCTCCCCCTGGTTTCCAGTTGGAAGTGGACCAAATAAGTCGATAGCTAGGACTTCGCCTCGCTGTTGTAATACAGGAGTTTGCAATAAGCCAGAGGGTTTCTGATTCGATGGTTTATAGCGAAGGCAATCAACGCACTTCTTTAAATATTCTGTAACGTACCTGCGCATATCAGGAAAGTAGTACCTTTCCTTCAGTCGTTGGAGGGTCCGTTCTACGCCCTGATGGCCAGCGGTAGGCGAGTCGTGGAGCTCCTTTAGAATCTCTTCCCGCATGGAGCTCGGCACTACTAACTGTGCGTCTTCTGCATCAGAATCAGGGTCATATCGATAGAGAACACCATGAGACATTACATACCCTCTCTCTAACCAACGACTACAGGTAAGTTCGTCAGGACTTTCTATATCCTGCATAATTTTATGTAATTCCGAGTCAGCAAGTTGAACAGCGCGCAGATCGGCTGGGCTGGTAGAAGGTAAGTTTATAATAACAGGACACAAACCATACTCCTCCTTATCATCTTCTTCCTCCTGGGAACACGGGGGACGACTCAACGTGTCCGCGACTACGTTCGCCTTGCCCGGTGTGTATTGATAGATGATGTTAAATGCCTGGAGTTTGAGTGCCCAGCGGACCAACCTACCTGACGGTGACTTAACTGTAAGTAGCCATTTCAACGGCTGATGGTCACTCCTAACTATAACTTCGTGACCGTCGATATATCCTCTAAAACGCTCTACAGCCCAAACAACAGCCAAGGCCTCTCGTTCTGTGGTGCTGTAATTTTTCTCAGCAGGGCTTAACAGACGGCTTGCATACTCTATGGGCCGTTCTTCAATACCCTCGCCTTGTAGCAGAACCGCACCTAACGCGTAATTGCTTGCGTCTGTTCTGATAACGAACGGCTGTGCATAATTTACCTGAACCAGAATTGGGGCCGAAGTCAGACGCTTCTTAAGCTCTTGAAATGCATTTGCTTGAGCTGATTCCCAAACCCAAGGTTGGTTCTTTTTGGTCAAGCGCGTCAGTGGCTCAGCGATAGAGGAAAAATTTGGAATAAACTTACGAAACCAGGAGCACGTCTGGAGATAAGTTCTCAACTGTTTAAGATTTTGTGGTGGTTTCATGTCCACTATAGCCTGCACCTTATCAAAATCAGGAGACACGCCATCCTGTGTAATTACATGTCCGAGGTACTTTACCTTTTTCCTACAGAAGATACACTTATCACGATTCGCTCTCAAGTTGAAAGAGCGCAGCTTCTCAAAGACGGCGTGCAGAGCTGCCAAGTGACCTGAATACGTTTCAGTAATAAGAAGCAGATCGTCTTGATAAGCCAAAAGCGTTACATTCTCATTTTCTATATGACTGAAGTCGCGGATCAACGACGACCGAAGCTTATCAATCAGTCGCTGGAACGTTGAGGGTGCATTTTTGAGGCCAAACGACATGCGTGTAAAGCGGTAAGTACCAAATGGAGTTTGAAAGGCTGTTTTGTCTTTGTCACTCTCTTTCATCATTACCTGCCAGAAGCCACTCCGCAAATCAAGCGTAGACATGAAGCAGTTGCGCTTGGTCGACTGGACCAAGTCATCAATGTGCGGCATAGGGTAAGCGTCAGTTTTAGTTACTGCATTTAATTTACGATAATCCACGCAAAATCTTACCTTGCCATCTTTCTTTGGCACAAGCACTGCAGGGGAAGTCCAGGCTGACTCACATTCTTCGATCACGCCTTCCGCGAGCATCTTCTCCAACTCAGTCTTCATAAGTTCCTTTTTGGCAGGAGTGAGCCTATATGGCGGAACTGATATTGGAGGATGGTCGCCCGTGTCGATGTGGTGCTCTGCATAGGGAGTTGGTGCACCCTGTTCTGCAAAAATATCACTGTTTTGCTGCAGCATATCAGACAACAGCTGCCTTTGATCATGAGCCAACATCATCCCTTCATCATCACGCAAAAGATCTGCAGCAAATATGTTAGTGTATGGCCTTAGATGCTCATACTCCATATCAAATAAAACATGCTCACCTGAAAAGTGCCAGGTTGAAGAAGCAAAATCAAGCACAATGCCCGATGCCACCAAGAAATCCATTCCAAGCAGGGTCTCGTTATTTTCAGCATCAGGAAAAATGGTAAACTGAAGTTTTACTGACCTTTCCAGGGTAATCCTTACTTCTAAAGTGGTAACTAGAACTCGTCGAGTGCTGGTGGAGCCGTCTGCGAGCCTTACCCGCCGAGTTGTCTCCTCACAAGGATGCTGGTGCGACAGCAGCAGCTTGTACAGCAAGGCGCCGGCAACACTGCTCTTAGCGCCTGAATCCAATAAGCCTTTTCCTCGTACACCTAAAATTAGAACACTTAAAACTGGCCTTAACCTGGCTTGGTGCTCAACAGGGTTAGTTCTAGAACCTTTTTTATCAACAATGTTAACGGTTGAAAATTGTCCCAAATTTTCCATGGTCACCCCATTTTCATTCCTCAAGGTCACCCTACTCGGGGAAGAAATAATATTTTTGTCAATGACATTATTTAGGAAAAGTTGTCCTGAATTTTTCATGGACACCCTATCTTCTAAAGTTGTGGTCACCCTACTTGGTGATAAAGAAATATTATCATCATTAAAACTGACTAATGAAAGTTGTGTTGAATCAGACATGGACACACTAACAGGTGATAAACATGAATTATTATAATCATTAGGCCTAACTTCAGAATTATTTTCATTACTTGGTATGATTTCGGAGAACCCCATGACATCTATGGAATAGTGGTCAGCATTACACTTAGCACATTGTGACCTTGTAACACCTTTAGTATTACAACCATAACACGTTGGTACCCGATCACTTTCCTGCGAATCATTATTCACTTTAAGTTTAAAACAGTTATCACGGTTATGTCCATGGCGCTTGCAATATGAACAGAACTTCCTCTTTGATGACGAAGCAGCGTCGCTCGCAGGACGTGCGGTGGCGCCGGTGCTATTGCCAGGCGTGAAGTCGTCCTTTCTAGGCAGGCTGCCGGCGTTCGACGCGTTGTCTCTGCGGGGCTCTCTTGGCGTCGTCGACTTCTTCGAGGGCGCTTCGCCCGCAGTTGCAGATGACCGCTGTGGCGTCCTAGAGCGTCGACGCTGGTAATCGTTCTGAACTTCATCAGTCGCATCCTCAATGTGTCTCGCTTTATGCAGTAGCGTTTCGTATGACGTAATTTCATCGCGACGTAGGCGCTCGCGTACACGATGGTGCAGCAGTCCATAAATCATATCCAATTGCACTTTAGTGCTGAGGTCGCCAACTGGAAGCCGAGCAAACATGGCTCGAGCTTTTGCAACAAAGATTTCAGTCTTTTCTCGACCTTGGGACATACTGAATAACTCACGGTATATTCGATGAGGCGGACGAGTGTCACCGAAGGCGCTTCGTAGTGACGTCACGGCTTCGTCCCAGGAGCTGATGGTGGATTTAATACCCTGCCACCAGATAGCTGCATCACCAGTCAACAGCATCGACAGGCCACGTAGGGCGTTGTCGTCACCTACATAGGCGCATTCCTTATAAGATACCACGGCGTCGACGAAACCGTCGAGCGAGTCGTCAGGCGCTCCGCTGAACCGCGCTGTACATTGAGCGAAGTTTCCAGAAAGGGGAGCGGGCGCAGGCGCCGCGGCCGGCGAGGGCGCCGCCGCCAGCGTCGAAGACAATGACTCGCGACGAGTCTCGTGTTCGAGGACACGGTCGAGTAGGCGTTCGAATGCTGCGGTTTGTGTTTCCTGTAGCGTCGCCATGATGGACGCCATGTCGTCGGCGGTGAAACTTGACCTCGCCGCCGGCTGTGTGGAAGGTGTTTCTGTGGCTACATCGCCGGCATCTTCGTAGTCGGATTGCCGACGTGATTGTCGTCGTGTACGTGTCATATTCGTGGGTTGCGCACTGTGTGTATTTCACTTTTTCACTATTGAGGTCGCAAATGTCGCACAGTCCCGCGCTTGGGCAGCCAGTTTAGCACAACAACGTAGTATAGACAAGAATCTTTATTAGCCGAACATATCACACAGTTACATGGCTGTTTACTTAGGTTTATATTAAACACTTTTTCATAATACATAAAATAACTAGTCTAGCAGGCGCGCAGGCAACACAATCCTGCGGCGCGCCATGCCGGTTCTTCGATTATTCTTATTGACATTACATGCCGCGGGGTTCTCATCCGCGGCGTCGCGGGAAATTTGAATGTCGCGCGCTACAAAGTGTTATATCTATCAGCTCGGGCCGTCAGTGGTAGCGTCAATTTACTAATGTGTTTTGATAACATGTCACAATGTCCATTTTGAATAATATAATAAGTAATTTACAGCTACTGAAATAGCATTTTTTGCTTTTTCTGAATGGGAAATCATCAAATGACTTCTCCCGCTCTGGGCGGAGCGGAAGGGAATGTCAGACTTTTACTGACTAAAACCCACCCGTGATCCTTCCTGTGCCCTTTGCGTTCCAGGGCCGCGGTGACTCTTTCGAATAAATTCCGCAACCCTAGCAGGCACTGACCCTACGAGGCCCCATCTTCTTTCTGACATCTCTTTGAGGCGCGTGGGCAATACGACGCGTCGAATCGGGCCTGTTTGTAATCGGACGGTGCACAACCCAAAGCTCGGCATCCCAAGGCAGGCCCGCGCCTACGGTGGCTGGGAATCGTCCTCGCGGCTCCTGACGCCCGTGGCGTCTTCTTCCGTTGCGGCGGCTGGGGCGCTCCATTGCTAGCACTACTGCTTCGCAAAAGGAGATGACCGCATTCCATGCCTCCTCACTCCGGACCATGGATTGAACCAGGGCCGAAAGCGAGAGGTCGCCGCGGACAGCTGGGCACCTGGGTCTATTATGTTATCATGTTTTACTCATCTTTGCCATCGTGTGGGGTGTCGTTGGACGTCAACGTCGTGGATTTCAAATATGTTTGGAGTACCTTTTTTTTCGCGGAATTTTCCGTAACCCTAGCAGACACTGACCCTATGGGGTATGGGGCCCACCTTCTTTGCGGGCAGCTCTTTGAGGCGCGCGTGGAACACGACACGCCGTCGACCCGACGGCGAGCTATATGTCCGCAGGCCTGCGGCTTCCGATGTCCGGGGCTCTCACGCACGCTTCGCTAGCATTACTGCTTCGCAGAAGGAGGAGCCCGCTTTCCATGTCTCCTTGCTCAGGACCATGGATTGAACCAGGCCGGATAGTTTATATACCTAAGAAATAAGATTTTGCATATAAACTACAACCCTCAATTTCACCCCTTTATAGGGGGAGTTTCCTAAAATACGTTCTTAGTGGACGAGGACGTCTACCTCCCTGTCAAATTTCATCTATATACATACGTCAAGCGGTTTTCGGTGTTTCGTGATGAGTAAGAGAGTGAGCGAATGACCATTCGCTTCTATATATTTAAATTAGTGTTGTAATATAATAAGTACATATTTCTAGTTATTAAAAAACTTTAATTTGTCTGATACTAATAAACGGTAATATAATAACGTTTTACTGTGATATACATATAATTATGTTTAAAAATATATTAGTATATGTAGTTGCCAATGATGTTAAATTTACGAGCAGCAGGAGGTATGGAATTCTCATTGTGAGGGCTGGACTGTCAAAGGGTCTCCTTTGAAGCTTAATTAAACAAACAAGTAAGCTTATTAAAGGATTTGATTTGCCGCTCACATTGCATGTTTAAGTTAATTGATAAATTTTCTCAATTGGCTTCGGTAGGTAGGTGCTCGAACAGCGGCGGTGGCGCTACGTTACGTAGTAGCAGCACTGTGTTAGCATTTGGTGGCGGTGACGTCACGAGTCACGATCTCGCGCGGTGCTAATTGCTGCTCTAAGTTCATTCACTCCGTAGGTTCCGCGTGCCACCCGAGCATCAGAGCCTGCCGTGGCTGGGCACCTTTTTGACGTGAACACATCTTTAAAATTGCTTCCATAGTGTGAGGACTGTGAGGCAGTTCAAAAAACTAATGATAACAAAATTGAGGGATACAGTTTGGTGTTGCAATTACATACCTATTATCTCCATCGACAATTTAATTACACCACTCGATTGTTAAAGAATCAAACAATTCAGTATGCTAAGCAAGGACTGACGCATCGCTCGCGGTAGAGGGAGAGGCGCCGCAATTTGAGGTCAGTTTGCTGCGTTTAGAGATATTCATTTAGTATAACTTTTGTTTCGGGGAAGCTAGGAAGTTTCAATCGTCTGCTTACGTCAAAATCCATAGATTGCATATAGAAAGCAATAGTGTAAAATAAGCTGTGAAAATAAGTATACACACTTAGTAAGCACACAATAACCACCTATGGTGTGAAAAATAAAAACAAAATATTGAATACCCTATACGCGTGAAAAAGTCAAATCCAAATGCAGAGATCGTATACGGTTGGAAAGGGCTTCTCAAGAACAATTGAATGATACCAATAACACACCATAAGAAGAAGAAGCAGTGCCAGTGACGTAAAAGAATGAATATGGCTGAGCGGATCAACGTCGATGTCAGTACATCGGCAGTTGGGGTGGTTGAAATTACGAAAATATTTCCCGTGACATACACGTATTCACGTACAACAAACGGCCGTGTCCATGACGCAACCACAGCCCATTTTTTTTCTGGTTAGGAAATCCTAAACTGACTTGTTCCGCTGGGCGGAGCGGAAGGGAGTGTCAGACCCTTAATGACTAAAACCCACCCATGTTCCTCCTAGTGCCCTTTGCGTTCCAGGGCCGCGGTAACTCTTTCGAACAAATTTCGCAAACCTAGCAGGCACTGACCCTATGAGGCCCCAACTTCTTTCTGACATCTCTTTGAGGCGCGCGGGGAACACGACGCGTCGACTCGGGCCTGTTTGCAATCGGACGACGCACAACACAACCCAACCCAAATCTCGCCATCCCATGGCAGACCCGCGCCTACGGTGGCTGGGAGTCGCCTCGCGACTCCCGACGCCCGTGGCGTCTTCTTCTGTTGCGGCGGCTGGGGCGCTCCATTGCTAGCACTACTTAGCTGCTTCTTCTGTGGATTTCAAATATATTTGGAGTTCTTTTATCCAAGACATTTTCAAATACCTACACAGATCCATTTTGTAAAATACACTCACGAGCAATAAACTGAAATCTTTCTTACGAGGATAACACATAAAAAAGAAAATACAGACGAATTAAGAACCTCCTCCTTTTTTGGAAGTCGGTTATAAAGAGAGATGTCTGAACTGCAGTCGTCAGTTAAGCGGCCTACTCACCGCAGGGGCAATCTGGGCCACAAAAAAGGGGAGGCCTCTTAATTGCCACCTTAATATGATGGGCGACTTCTTAGACCATCCTAGGTCCTTAGATCGTCCCTGCGGCCCTGTATTCGAAAATAACGATTTAGTTCAGTACGAACGTATCGTACTGAACTAAATCGTTATTTTCGAATTATGTGAAAACCACGTTACTACTTACTTTAAGAACAAAGTGTAAGTGTAACAGAATAACGGCGAAAAAATACAACTAAGTTTTCAAGTTTATTATTATTATTATTTATTTACAACGCCTTAAACTATCATAACAGGTTTTACCCTAATGCGACAGATAGGAACTTAAACTAAATTAAACTATATACATGCAACCAAATTAGAAAAAAATAATATACACAAATAAAGTTAAAATTAGATATTACTTCGTCTGTAACTTAATATATAAAGTAATACCCTTGCGAATTCACCAAAACAACATGTAAACACATCAATCCGAGTTTGGAGATCTTTGATGGTACGAATAGCTCTGGTAAGAGGTGCCATAGCAAGTAAGTTAGTTCTGGCTGTAGGTACCAGTAGCAGAGGCGGGCTGCGACGCCGCCACACGTAGCGGTCCGGCACACACAGACTCAAGCGCTGCAATACTCCCGGGTGACTCTCTACTCCATGAAGCACCTTCACCAAGTAGGCGACCAGTGTAAACTCCCGTCGGACATGTAGTGAAGTTACAAAAAAATACATTTTTGTAACTTGACAAAATGTACTGAACAACTGATTTCTTTCCACCGGTACTGATATTTTCATTCTTAAACGAAATTTTCAGATATCTTTTCAGTTGACTTATCTGTTGAGTCTTCGCATTTTGTATGAGTTATTACTACTTAATATTTTCCTGTGTGCCGCCTAAAAATGCGGTAGTCTGTCGACGTGATTATCATATATTTAATTGTCGTTTGGTTACTTTGAACAATTTTGCACCTGCGACGCGCGTAAGCCGCTATCTCAGTCAACCACGAGACTACCTTGTGTCCGCAGGTGACGATCACGGGGTTCGACTTGACGAGCTACCGGCAGTGCCTGACGAAGTGGAACCACGCCGTGGAGCTGATGTACCAGCAGTGCAACACCATGGGGCCGGACAAGTGCTTGGTGGTGCGCTACGAGGCACTAGTGCTGCGGCCGCATGCCACGATGCGGCGCGTGTTGGACTTCCTGCAGTTGCCGTGGCACGACGCCGTGCTGCACCACGAGCGCTATATCAACCAGCCCAACGGCGTCGCGCTCTCCAAGTACGTACCACATGATGACAGCCAAAAAAAATTCATTCAAGTGGCCAAACTTGACAACTGCCCATATTTATATTCATAGATCATCTTCAATTGATACGTCACGCAGCAGATCCTACAAATTGAACACATTTTTTATAAACTCCAAATGTGTCGGTTTAGATCAGTGTTAGTACACTGAACGTACCTACGCATATTTGCTATCAGGTAACTAAAGTTATATACAAAGTACAGATATATCACTGAGTAAAATAACAATATAATAGGCACAAAAATTACTTTCCTGGCGGAAAACGTACCGCAAACATACATATTAGAAGCAAAACTAAATATAGCGCCTGTTAAGGAAAATGGTGATAAAATAAAACATCATACAACGGTTTAGGGCAATGGGCGGGCTCGGTCAGTACGGAAACATCCGACACGTCGGTGGGCGAGTGTACTCGTAGTGACGCTACATTGATGTGTCCGCAGTGTGGAGCGCTCGTCGGACCAGGTGGTGCGGCCCGTGAACCTGGACGCGCTGGACAAGTGGGTGGGGCAGATCCCGGCCGACGTGCGCGCCGACATGGCGGAGCTGGCGCCCATGCTGTCGGTGCTGGGCTACGACCCGTGGGCCAACCCGCCGCGCTACGACGCCACGGCCGACGCCGTCACGGAGCGCCGCCCCCCCTAGCTGCGCTCGCCGCTCGCCACATGCAATAAATGATAACACCAACACTTCGTATTTTATTCAGAGCTCGCCGCGCTCCCGTTCGTCTTATTTTGTGCGGAATATTCGTGTCGTGAACAGTTATTTATGGACTTTATATTGTAAAAAGAAATATAATAATATATTTGCCTAAAAATATGTTGGTTATCTTTAATTACTTTTTTGGATATCTGTTATTTTTTTATTAACAATAGAATTGTGGTATCTGCCTGGCTCCGGATTGTAATCGTTATTCACCAAAATAAGGAGTAAAAGGTCCGCTTATACACGTCCATTTCCGTCAAACAGCGTATTGGCGCGGGGCGACGGACTGCGAGAGACGGCGCAAGTCGTCGCTACCACGCTGCCGTATTAACTTCTTGTTTGTCAAAAGATATTGAACTTAACCGAGGTGGGCTGCTAAAAAAATGTTCGCAGCTTCATTAGGTTATGCACTGTACGGAGGTGAAGCTCAAATATATTCGGTGTCAGTAGCAGTGTAGGTTCTGCTGGCGGAGACAAGAACAGGCCTGCTGTAAGACCGTGTCCGTTCCAAGGTGGTCTTTCAGAGGTCACGGTGCCATCCCGAATCCGTTAGTACCTGGTTGGTTTGAGGTAAATGCCACCCGTCCCTGTCCCGGCCGGCGCACACTGGTCCACTTTGGCAAAACTATGGACATAGGAATTGATCTGAGTCAGTGTGTTAATATTTTAAGTTGATTTTTTTTACGCATTCCACTTTTGATTACAAACAACTTTTTCTGGTCGCGTTTTTAAAAAAAAACTTACTATTTCCGAGAAAAAAAATATTTTGTATTTTTTTTGTATGGGAGGGTATGTAATGCTTGCTTGAGTCAAAATAAAACTTAGTAGGTATTGAAGAACACGTCAGTCTCAAACAGAAATGACAAAGAAATGTTATTGTATCCCTGCCGCTTTTCGAGCTACGGGCGCTCAAAGATTAGAAAAAAAAAAAATTTTGTTTCCATTTTAAAAGACCTACTGACAATGAAATCTGAAAATGACGTTCAAGATTAGTTTAAACATCGCAGCTGGGTGCTGCGATGTTTACACTCATTAAAATGTGTGTATGATATTTTAATTTAGCAAAATCTTGAACATGACCTTAAACTATGTGACTTTAGGAATAACACTAATAAATACTCGATTATGTTCCTAGAACTTTTGGCAAACTGAGGCTCAGTGCCATAAAACATGACGTCATCATTATGGAATGTGAGGCTTGCAACTACAATAGATGAGTCATTAGCATATTGATTTCTGATTGGTTCATGTTTGGTGCCCCGAAATTTGTGGCATTTTCAGCTTTTTTGTGGCTTTTTTTTGTGGCCTTTTTTCGAAAGCTGAAAATACCGTTCAAGATTTAATTTTAAACATCGCAGGACCCCACAGCACTCATAAAAACAGCTGTATCATATTTTATTTAAAAAGTCAAGGGATCAGCAGTGAAATTCATTTCCAAATCTATAAAGGCTTCTTCTTCAGCCTCCTGTTCTTCGGTCTCATCTTCCAAGAGATGGTCGACTTCAGGAAAGAAAAGCATGTGTGTTTTTTTTATATTTTGGCTTGAGGTTAGTGATATACGGATCAGAGCTTACTAAAAAATTATGAATTATATCTTCATTTGTCTTCTTGCGAGATATTTTCCGGGAATTCTTTTCTCTTATGTGTCTAAAATCTTTATTTCGGGCTTCAGATGCCTCTTCTGATAACATTCCCACAGGAATAAAGGGAAAATGTTGACATATGTAAGTATATCAGCACCGTGTAATAGCAATTTGTGCACGCTAGATGGCATGTAATACCAGGGATATAGAGAAATGTAAAGTTGAGCTGTTTCTTTACAGTAGTCTCTTAAGTTTTCAATGTTAATATTTTTGCCAGAAGAAATAGCTTGCAATATTACAGCAAATCTTTTTATCAGGTTTTCGTCTACCTTCGTTATCTCTGCAGATTTTTCGTAGCACCTGAAAAACCTTCTAGCAGTATTACCATCATTGGTTGTGCCGAACCCTTGCTTAACAATATCCACCAACAGACCTGCTGAAACATTTCTGTTTGAGTCAATTTCTTTTTTTGTTTTTCGATCGAGTATTTATTAGTATTATTCCTAAAGTTCAAGATTTTGCTAAATTAAAATATCATACACACATTTTAATGAGTGTAAACATCGCAGCACCCAGCTGCGATGTTTAAACTAATCTTGAACGTCATTTTCAGATTTCATTGTCAGTAGGTCTTTTAAAATGGAAACAATTTTTTTTTTCTAATCTTTGAGCGCCCGTAGCTCGAAAAGCGGCAGGGATACAATAACATTTCTTGGTCATTTCTGTTTGAGACTGACGTGTTCTTGAATAGGTACCTACTAAGTTTTATTTTGACTCACGCACGCATTACATACCCTCCCATACAAAAATAATACAAAATATTTTTTTTCCTTGGAAATAGTACGTTTTTTTTAAAAAAACGCGACTAGAAAAAGTTGTTTGTAATCAAAAGAGGAATACGTAAAAAAAAATCAACTCAAAATATACATACTGACTCACATCAATTCCTATGTCAATAGTTTTGCCAAAGTGGACCAGTGTGCGGCGGCGAGACATCCCGGGCGACCGCGGGCGGTAGGTTATTGAATAAACTTTCTACGATTGAAACTTTGATTATATAATGTCGATTGAAATAAGCTAACAATAAGTTTAAGGACAGTCATAAAGAGCTGACCTTCGATATGATCTATACGAATTCCTCTGTTTTAAGAATTGTTGACAGTTTTTCACTAAACTACTCAAAAATTCACGAAATGGCTTTGGGCTTAGTTTATTTCACCTCTACCTTGTGGATACAATAAAGGAAATGTAAATACAATTAATGTCAACAAAATGACTGCAAAATGAAGTTTGCTAATTAATCGTGCGAAGGTAAACACAGGGGTAGGTTGCAGCAGCATCAAGTAGGCGCAACCTGTGAACCATATTAGGGAAAAAATAGTTCAGGGGTGGAATATATTTTTTTCATACCACTTGCTCAAAAAAGTGACATTCTATGCCACAAAATGCGAACATAACAATAGTCATTTTTAACCGACTTCTAAAAAAGGAGGAGGTTCTCAATTCGGATGTTTGTATTTTTTTATTTTTTTTTATGTTTGTTCGCGCATAACTCCGTCGCTTTTCAACCGATTTGAAAAATTCTTTTTTTGTTCGAAAGGGTATACTTCCCAAATGGTCCCATGAAAATTTTATCGAAATCGACCAAGCGGTTTTCGAAAAATCTAAAAAAAATATCTGCTTTACCTACATTGACGACCTCTTAGTTTACTCTGCAAAGGAGCAGTACGTTTTTTTTACACCAATGTGATTGGTTCGTTTAGGTGGGGGGAGGGGAGGGGATGTAGGTACCACTAAAAAGTGAAAAATAAAAAACTTTTTACAAAAAAATACAACCGACTTTTACACAAAAAATCAAAAAAGTGCAAAATAACTTTAATTTCGGAAGTCGGTGTTCAAAAAACGAAAAAGCAACCACAAACACCGAGTTATTTTTTTGTAAAAAGTTTTTTTTAATCTGTTAAA
The DNA here is from genome assembly GCA_905332915.2 of Hecatera dysodea. Lineage (NCBI taxonomy): Eukaryota > Metazoa > Arthropoda > Insecta > Lepidoptera > Noctuidae > Hecatera > Hecatera dysodea. The sequence goes on along the minus strand of HG995296.1, from coordinate 22,046,688 downwards.
AACAGGGAAAGAAAATTGTACTGAATTTCATTCATCCTCTAGGGGGAGAATGTGATTTAAATTTGGAATACTTACCGAAATTTATTATACTGAACTACATCGGTGTTTACACCATTGAGTTTGCATATAAAGCATTATACATCTTTTTGAAAAAGGAATACGCATTTATTATGCAGTTATGATCTATCTATATCTTCTATACTTATAATAAATCTGTAGAGAGGTCAATTCTGTACAAGGAATATATTTTCAAAATAACTGTCTGTCTGTCTGTCTGTATGTTCTTTATAGAAACAAAAACTACTCGACGGATTTTAACGAAACTTGGTGCAATAGGGTAGTTGACTAAAAAAATCTAATTAGTCCGTCAGATAGATTTCCAAAAAATATTGGACACGTATTTTTTCTTTTTTCACGTAAACAAAAAATGAAGCCGATACAGAGCGTTGAAAACTCGTGTGACGTCACTACTCGCTACAATTTTTACCGAGCCGTAACGTCACAAGCCCACACTGACAAGCACTCCTGATCTTTGATGCTTTGTATCTTCGTCAGTTTTTATAGATTTGATAAAGGAAAAAATACGTGTCCAATATTTTTCTATAATCTAACTGACGGACTAAATATAATCATATATTTTTTACTCAGGAAACATCCCTATTATTCTTCATACTCCTGGGCAGGTTATAGTATACTTTTCATCACGCTACAGTCAATAGGAGCAGAGCAGTGAAGGGAAATGTTGGGAAAACGGGAGAAGTTACTCCATTCTTTAAGCTTCCGTCGCGTGTTTAGCCTTAATGGTTAAAGTTACATAGAAATCATGTATGACGGAAATGTTTTACATAAAATTATCTAAAAAATATCCCACCACAGCATATGTCTATCTTTTATGGTTGAAAAGAAAGAAAGAAAAAGCGTTTATTCATGCTCGTTTTTGACTCACAATAACACGTGTAACTCCCGATAGCTTAGCAGTTCGGAGCTTTCGGATTATATTTGTTTACTCTTACGTTTATAATACTCTCACTCATCCCTAATTTAAAAAAGTTAAACATTATTACCTATTCAATAAAAAAAGAATCATAGAAATCGGTATAGAAACACCAAACTTATAGATGAATACAATGATAAGCCATCGCGCCGTCACGCTTTAATACTGAATCATGCTGTAAGGATTACACTACTCAACACTTAAAAAATATCTGACCCAATTCATATTATTTCATAATAAGCTTGACCAATATAAAAATACTGTATGCATTTTATTTCGATATCACATCTGGTTATAGGGATAAATATTTTTTTATTTTTTTACCTACCTACAAAAGTTAACTTATTACTTATGCAAATGGAACATAGTGCATTTGTTAGTATATTAACTGACTTCTAAAATGACGCGAGTGTGTGTTAACAGTCCTGATTTATTTTGCTATATTTGTGGCGAGTTTACGCCGAAATCGAAAAAAAAAACCACTTTCTGACTTAATTAAACAGTGCTATCAAGCTTATTTTAACCGTGCCGTAAGGAATCAAGACAAGTCATGGGTTCCTAAAGTGTGCTGCTTAAGATGTTATACATATCTCAATGGTTGGTGTAAGGGAACAACTAAAAAAATGCCATTTGGTACGCCAATGGTGTGGATGGAGCCAACGAATCATGCCGTCGATTGTTATTTTTGTTTAACGCAATTAAAGGGGTTTTCTGAAAAATCAAAACGAAGTATTAAGTATGCCAACGTGCCATCGGTAATAAAACCTCAGCCACATTCTGACGAGTTACCTGTTCCTGAGTGCCCAGTGAATTTAATGCAGACAGTTGAAGTCGACTCGAGTTCGACGGATAGTGAAAATAGCGAGGACCCCCAATATGTCCCAAAATGTGCATCTGAGCCACTTTTATTGAATCAAACTAGGCTTAATGACTTAATAAGAGAATTAAATTTACCCATTGATAAGGCAGAATTATTGACATCCAGATTACAGCAATGGAATCTATGTGAATCAGATGTGAAGGTATCTTTTTATCGTAAACGACATAGCTCACTGGTTCCGTACTATTCTAAAGAAGATGGCTTAGTTTTTTGCAATGATGTAAATGGATTAATGGCACAGCTTGGGCAAAATCATGTAGCTGCTGAATGGCGTTTATTTATTGATTCCTCAAAAAGTAGCTTGAAAGCAGTATTTTTGCATAATGGAAATGAGTTACCGTCCTTGCCCCTCGCTTATAGTGCTAATTTGAAAGAAACTTATGACGTTATGAAACTTTTATTAGAAAAAATTAAATACAGAGATCATAAATGGCCAGTTTGTGCAGATCTTAAAGTGGTTGCTTTGTTAACAGGCTTGCAGTCAGGCTATACAAAATATTGTTGTTTTCTTTGCGAGTGGGATAGCCGAGCTCAAGCTCAACATTTTATTAAAAAAGATTGGCCATTACGTCACTCTCTAGTAGTGGGCCAGAAAAACGTAAAATTTGAACCATTGGTTGAGCAAGATAAAATTATTTTGCCGGCATTGCACATCAAACTGGGGCTCATAAAAAATTTTGTGAAAAAAATAAGCAAAGAAGGTGCGGCTTTCCAGTTTCTCAAGCAAGTTTCCCAAGCTCAGGGACGCGAAAATTAAAGAGGGTGTTTTCGTAGGTCCAGACATAAAAAAGCTGATTCAAGATCCATCTTTTATATCTGCTCTCAATAATATTGAAAAACAAGCATGGAACGCTTTTGTCGATGTCACTAACAATTTCCTTGGTAACAAGAAATCTGATGATTTTCGCGAAAAAATAAAAGTTTTATTGGACTGCTACTATAAAATGGGATGCAATATGTCACTTAAGTTGCATTTTCTTCACTCGCATTTGGACTTTTTCCCTGAAAATATGGGATCAGTCAGTGACGGACATGGCGAACGCTTTCACCAAGATGTTGTTGCATTTGAAAAGCGATTTCAAGGCAGATGGGAGCCGGCTATGCTCGCGGATTACTGTTGGAGCCTTATTAGAGAGACCCCTGCTACTGAGTACAAGAGAAAAGCCAGCCACTCCAAAAAAACTACGCCATTTCAATTAAAATTAGAATAAAATTATGGAAAATTCGTGATTTCGGACATGGATGTTTATCTGGACATTGAGATGTGATGGTGTGTGTATATTTGCATATTTTTATTACTTTAGTGGCAAGAAATAGTAATCACATAATGCGACCTCAGATAAAATCAAAAGTTGAAAATTTGTTGAGTAGTGTTATTTTTGTGTAACGGTTGCCGCGCTCGACGCGGCGGTAGGGTATAAAAAGGCGGGAGGTCCGTGCCTGGGGGCCTCATTGTCCGGTTAAGCAGTAACCAGCCTTAGTGTGCTGAACTGCGAGTGGTCCATTCCAAAAAAAAAAAAATGCCTGGGGGCCTTAAATTCATTTGAGGCCACCACAGCATTGCCCGGTTAAGCAGTAACCAGCCTTAGTATGCTGAACTGCGAGTGGTCACATTAAACAAAAACGCGCGAGCGTCATTCAATATTTGGCTGTTCATGCGTTCAGAGCGTTCGACCTTATTGACAGACAATGATTGATAGGTAATTAACAAACCGTGCTTATCAGCGCGACTTTTAGTCTTTAAACAGTTAATTTGAATTTATTTTGTTGTTATTTTATAAAATAGGTACCTACTTATAAGTTATTTTGGTAGTGTTTAAATATTCGTTCAAATTACAAATTATTAATAGTTTCAATTTTATTTCTTATTAGGTGAAGTAGTAGTAGAAGTAGGAGCATAGATTTTTAGATACCGATAGGTTAGTTTTGGCTAATTTATGTTCTGTTTTTTTAGTAAAAGCGTAGATACTTTTATTATTTACTTAGTACTTATTTTATTAATTAGTTACACGTAGTTATAGGTATTTATTTTTAAGTGAAGTAGGTATAGGTTATTATAATATAATTTTGCACAGGCATTTCAGCTTTACTTTCATTTCTTTTTTCGTTGTAAGTTGTACATATTTCACACACACATAGTGATCTATCAATGCACAGCCCAAACCACTGAACGGATCGGGCTGAAATTTGGCATGCAGATAGATGTTATGACGTAGGCATCCGCTAAGAAAGGGTTTTGATTAATTCTACCCCCAAGGGGATAAAATAGGGGATGAAACTTTGTCAATTTTAAACCGATCGGGCTGAGAGTTTCAAAATCGTGGGTAAAGTAACTATTCCACGCGGACGAAGTCGCGGGCAGAAGCTAGTTATTAAATAAAGAAAGGATTAATTACCTACTGTTTTTTTACCCTACCAAACCAAAACTTAAGTTTTTTTATACAGATCTGCATCCGTATCCGCGGATGTGAAATAAAATGCATCCGCAACATCCCTGGTCTCCAGCCTGAAACGTTTTCAGCGAATAGAGTACTTGAAGCAACAGGTGTACTTACAGAATGGTATAATCTTCAACGAGTATAAGTAGAGATATAATCCATTCCTTTCTAACATTGTTGCCACTGTGAGTAGAATCTGAATGAGGCTGGCACAGGGGCGCGGGCGTGGGGATTCTCACAAGAACAGAGAGACCTATGCTCATATCAGCTGGTCGTCGATTCGACTACCCAGCCGCCGCGCGCCGCCGCCGCGCCGCACGCCGTGCGCGCCACCTAGCGCTCTTCCACAACACTGATCGCTTTGCGGAGAGCGCGCCGTAGGCCGTGCGGGACCCAGTGCCGCTCTCGTACACGACAGATCCGCTAGGTAGCGCTACCAATCTATATTTGATTCAATTTCATGTTATGCGATTTATGTATATCCGTCAGGTCGTACTAGGAAAGATAGCAGGGAAACTCCGGTAAAGTCCGGTAACAATCAATAGTGGACTGTAAAAATATTATAAAAGTAAGCAATCAGCCGTGTGAGCCGGATTGCCGGCCGGTGCGGCGTATATGGAAACCCTTCCAGTATTCAGAACCCCAGTACTTCTGAGCTGCGGGAGACTAAGCATTTGAATGTGCAGTTTGATTTAATAATGCTACCCTGCTTTTAGTTGTGCAGTGCGGGAGGCATCACTCCGCATCACAAACGCTATCCTAGGGTTATGGGTGTGAACTCCTACAGGAACACCTACTCAGACTAAAACTTGGCTTATCGGTTTACTATAATATCTTGTTATGGACTTCTATGTAAGCGAAGAGCGAATATTAAAGTTTATGGTCACTGTTATAACCTAACCCAAGTGATTCAAGAACATAAGAGAGGATCTGGCGAGCTCGTGCACTCGTCACAGCATCTAAATTCACAATAATGTATCTTAATTAACACATTCAATCAACTAATACTTATAAAAAATGAAGAAGTAATTATTTTCGTAATAAATCGGTAACGGAACTAATTTGAATCAAAACAAACAACAGTTGCACATCGCGATGCTCATGACATCGCTGGACGCTGACATCGCTCTCTCTCTCCCGCGTGTCATCGCAATAAATACTTTTATACTTTCTAGGGCTTTGAGTAGAGGAAGCGTTTTAATTATTATCTAAGTCTTAAATACTACATCGGAAACAATACCCGAATCCACATCGTTGGCAACTAATAGCGGAATGGTTTATGGTAACTTTTTCCCGGTACTTGCTTGACAGAGTAGTACCTATATTGTTTATGAGTATGTTTTTTACATGTGCGGGGCATGTAAAAAACACACCTATGGTACCACATAGGTAGGTTAAATATGCTAAATGTCGGCCATTAGTTTGCAACAAAGGGATAGCTTGTGATGTGGTTTTGAGACAAGTTGATAAATCTATTTCATGACTATAAGCATAAAGTTGACTTTTCTACTAAAATAAAAAAGTATTAAGGTTTAGATGTGTCGAGAACGAAAAAACCCTAAAGTCGGCTGTTCACGGCCCACCGGTCGCGTTTTTTTATAGGGTGTTTTAAATTAAGACAGTAAAAAATATTATTTTGGCAGGAGTATATATCACACTAAGTTTACATTCATATTTGTTTTACTTTAACAATGTTATTATAGAATTATAACAAAGTTAAAAATTACAATACGAACATCTGGAAGATCTTTCTCGGGAAACTGCACTTGGCAAGCTGTATCAGCCATTGAACCAATGTTTCTTCTTCGGATGGGCTTAAAACCGAAGAGCGTCCAGTTTCAAAACTGGACGCAGGTTAATAAATCAGCTAAAGATCCACACCAAATCCTTTATATTTTTAAGCTAATTCACATGGGTTTAATATAGCAAGTTCCAAAGAGTAATTTATATTTGTATTCCGAATTCCCAGCTAAATATGGTTAGCTATCATAAATATGTTTTCAATATTGTCAACTCCTCCATCCAAACTTAACCCCTTTATAATATTAACAAATTATAATTGGAATATAAAACAGACTGAATTAGCTTTAAAGTCGGCCACGGCCGAGTATCCAGTTTTTAGACAAAACTGGTATTATAATGCCGGCCCCCTATTTTTCCCTTAAACCGTTACGCAAAACGTTTAAAAAGCAATCTCAAAACATAGTAAAAATAACTTTTTAGTTATAACAAAGCATAAAACAATAAAAAGAAATGTCTTACCGTTGTAATATCAATCCAACAACAAGTTAGCTACTTTAACTACGAACTTGATGCTCCTTCATCGCGCAGTGGCCCTATCAGAATACCAGCGCTGTGGTATTTACTAAAAATTTTATTTTTTTTTTTTAAATATCGCAGCATATGCTGAGATGGGGACCTTTTTTGGCCTCGCACAGTTTTAAATTAATAATACTTTTATTTTATTTTTCTTTGTTTAATGTGCGAGTCCTAAATAAACATTTTTTCTTTCTTTCTTTCTTTCAGTGTGCGAAGAATGAGGGACTCAATCGGATAGTTTCGGTTTGTACGTATAGTAGAGTATGAACTAAGGTTGCAATTTGAGTAGCACAATTTCAATGAACGCAAGCTGAAAATATGAAGACGGCCGAAGTTTGGGGGGAGGCCGACGTAAGGCACATTTACCCTGAAATGGAACTCCATTTTCCATAGGTATGTTGTATACATTTTTTTTTGTTTGGAAGGGTATTATGCGGGACTGGTCCCATTTCAATTTGGTGAAGAACTTCGAGATAGGTAACGGAACTCTTCAATAAATGATAGCAAATCTTCCGGGTTTGCTGAAATCGCATGTCTGTTTATTGTTTAGACCAGTTTATAATATAACATCACGCCAGTACGCTGTGAAGGGGTACGCAGATCGGCGGCGGCGACCTCTCGCGTCCAGCCCTTGTTCAATCTATGTTCCGGAGCGAGGAGGCACGGCGAGCTATGAGTGGCTCACCGTCCGATAGCAACCAGGCCCGGGTCGACGGCGCGCGCGTCGTGCGTGTTCCACGCGCGCCTCTAAGAGCTGTCAGCAAAGCAAACGGGGCCCATAGGGTCAGTGTTTGCTTAGGTTAAGGAATTTGTTCGAAAGGGTCACCGCGGCCAACACGGAAGGAACACGGGTGGGTTGTATTCAGTAAAAGTCTGACACTCCTTTCCGCTCCCCCCTGAGCGGGAGAAGTCATTTGATGATTTCCCATTCAGAAAAAAAGGGGTACGCAGATAGGTAAAAGTCAACCATGTTTTTGGGGTGATCTATTCGGGTATAGCCTTCCTCCCTATGTGGCTATGATATACATACATACAAAAAGAATAAAAAATCTAATTTTATGAAAAACCTGCGACATTTACATACTATAATCTGCCTAGCCTTGTCCCAAGTATATTGGGGCCAGTCAAATCTAATTCAGCTGAATTTTACGTGGCGCGACTGAGTACCAGACTGCCACAAACCATTAACTCAAACTGGGTACCGCGGCACTACCTACTGGGTAAGTATGGTGTCAGATTTTCTGGCTTTTGATAATAATCCATAACGACTGCCGATTGGTCACACATCCACAGACCAACCTCAGCATGTGTTGCTTAACTTTGAAGGTCGACCCGAACCCGATACTACGTATTATTTTAAAGACAGTAAACCATTAAGGCGATACCCCAACCAAAACCTTGCGATAGTGCGTTTTTCTTCGCTATTCAGAGACTATTAACTCATTAGTTATGAGAAATAATTTAAAAATCTATATTCTACACGTTTTATTTCATTTCAAAAGATAATAAGCAATCTTTTGAAATGAAATAAAACGTGTTTTTTTAATTCCTAACATTTTGTGAATTCTATGATAAATGAGCGTGCGCAGGATGCGGGCGGCAAAGGAAACGAATGCTCAAGGTTATTTGGTCAGGGAAGCGCCTTAATAGGATAGGTTGTCCGGCCTTTTTCCCTTTGGCTGGTCTCGCCGTCGGCTTTCAAGTTTTAAGACCTGTGGCCGTACTACGAACGAAGTGCTAATGCTATCATGATTCAGTGTGTAAAAGGATAGTGATAGGAATCATGATGGATTTAAGACGTCATGGTAGGGCTGCTGGCAATCGTTTACGCTATAAGTTGTGACTTAGTCAGCCAAACAATTACGTGCATTAACAGATATGAGCGAACGCCACTCTAATGTCATCATATTTATGAATAACACCATCCATCGATCGTTAAAATAATATGTAGTTCGGACGATATTATAATAAAACTAGCTTTTGCCCCCGACTTCGTCCGCGTGGAATAGTTACTTTACCCCCGATTTTGAAACTCTCAGCCCGATCGGTTTAAAATTGACAAAGTTTCATACAAACTTTCATCCCCTATTTCATCCCCTTGGGGGGGAGAATTAATCAAAATCCTTTCTTAGCGGATGCCTACGTCATAACATCTACATACCTGCATGCGAAATTTCAGCCCGATCCGTTCAGTGGTTTGGGCTGTGCGTTGATAGATCACTATGTCAGTCAGTCAGTCCCTTTTGAGTTATATATATTTAGATATTCAATTTTTCTCTACTACGTAATAAAAGTTAAATTGGCTTTCAAATTGTTACGAATGCTGACCCAAGTAAATTATAAAGGTTACCATGATTCGGTTTTTAGAACTACCCCCAAATAACGATTTAGAGGGTCTTAAAGTTTGTAGGGAAGAATCTACACTAATATTATAAAGCTGAAGAGTTTGTTTGTTTGTTTGTTTGAACGCGCTAATCTCAGGAACTACGGGTTCGAATTGAAAAATTCTTTTTGGGTTGAATAGACCATTTATCGAGGAAGGCTTTAGGCTATATATCATCACGCTTAAGCCAATAGGAGCGGAGCAGCGATAAAGTATGTTTTAAAATCGGGGATTCCACGGGGACGAAGTCGCGGGCAGCAGCTAGTCATAGATATAATAAATAGAAAGAATCTTATTTCTTGAGTTTATGAGATTGATATTGCACGAATATTGGCCTAATTGGCCATGAATTCGATGACACTTGGACCAACAGACGAGACAGAGGTTAACCAAGTGATTGCTGGTCTTAAGACCGGCAGTGCTCCTGGGTTGGACAACATTCAGGTATCCATATTAAAAAAGTATAAGCACGCACTTGCTACCCCTCTTGCACACCTCTGTAATATGAGCTTCGTCCAGGGTATTTTTCCAACCGCATTTAAAAAAGCCGTTGTATCTCCCATTTTTAAGGCCGGTGACAAATCTAAAGTGACCAACTACAGACCAATTTCTCTCCTAAGCACTATTTCGAAGGTTATGGAAAAATTGGCGAACAAGCGACTCATTGGATATCTGGAAAGAAACAAATTGTTGTCGGACAAACAGTAGGTATTCAGGTCGGGACGGTCCACAAACGACGCTGTTCTAAAGCTTACTACGGAAATAACGAACTGCCTCGATAGAGGAGACAAATGTGTTGGCATCTTCCTCGATCTACAAAAAGCATTCGATACAGTGTCAATTCCCATCTTACTGAGCCGACTGGAAACCATTGGTGTAAGAGGAGTACCCCAGGATTGGTTCAAAGGATATCTATCTGGTCGGTCCCAAAGGGTTCGTATTGATGGTCAGATGAGTGATGAAGCTCCATGCGCCTATGGCGTCCCACAGGGAAGCTGTATAGCCCCAACGCTCTTCCTGGTATATGTCAATGGACTCTGTGACCTTCAAATCCACCATGCCGATTTAACAATGTTTGCTGATGACACAATGCTCCTGTTTCACGACACGTCCTGGGAAAGTTTGGCATATGTAACCGAACAAGGGCTTACTAAAGTAACTGCCTGGCTCGAAAACAGCCTACTTTCAATAAATGCAACCAAAAAAAAATACCTTTGCTTTAGTATGACCAAAAAAGGCAGCCCCAGTCCAGATTTTAGTGTGCCTATTCATACGTTCCCGTGTAATAGGGAGTCATGCCGGAAAGCTACTTGTGACTGCACTAGGCTTGAAAAAGTGCACAAGATAAAATACCTCGGAGTTACAATAGACGAAAACTTAAAATGGAACCATCATATCACAGCCACGGCAAAGAAAACACGCAAGCTTATTTTTATATTTAAAACCCTGAGACATATCGCCAATCATAATCTTCTCATACAAACTTACAAAGCATTGTGTCATTGCGTCCTAGGCTACGGCATCTGTGCTTGGGGTGGCGCTGGTAAAACCCACATGATAGAAATAGAGCGTTCCCAGTGCGCAGTACTGAAAGTGCTTCTGTTCCTAAACTACAGAACCCCTACGAGTTTGGTATACGAGCAGGCAAAGGTACTCAGCGTCAGAAAAATATTTATTTATGAGTGCCTACGAAGATATCATCGACTTACGATCCCGTACCTGCCTAATACAAGTAAAAGAACTGACCGATATCCTGCACCATGGTCAAGGAACAAGTTTGCCAGAAGGCACTACAAGTACTACAACAGCTTGGCGCCACGCCTTTATACCAAAATCAACCAACACAAAGTAATTAGAAATTTGAGCAAATTTCAGCTAAAAAAAGAAATTTTATGTTGGTTGGAAAAATTTAGCTACGAGGAAATTGAAAACCTAATCACTGACCTAACCTAATAATATAACATTCATATCACACATACATCATTACACTTACACTTCACACTCACTCACACGCTGCCTCTTTTTCAATTTCATGTAATATTATTTCAAATTCAATTTTATGTAAGTTTTTACTTTGTTGTGTACCTTTTAATTTTTTTTTTCTTTTTTTCCTTTTAACATTTTTATTCTAAATTCAAACCTATTCACGGTACCAAAATGTAGCAATAGTCTATAAGCTTCCTAATTATGATCCATAGAATCGGATGAACCTCGACCCCTGTCACACAGGTTTTCCTAGTTCAGGGGTCGAGACCACATTGTTGTAATGTTAATTGAAGTTTTTAGAAATAAACGATTATTATTATTAAACGATTAGAAATAAACGATTATTATTATTAACTAAATGACAAATATTAGCAGTATTAGTCTTCTCACAAGTACCAATTAAAAACGATTTAGAGGTGTTAATGTTTGTACGGAAGAATCTTAACTTGGTCCGATGAAGTTAAAAATCGCTATGAACAATATTGACAAACAAGTATGAGACAAAGTTGTTTTGGATTTCTTTAAAATTACTTTTTTTTAATTCTGTTTTTTTGCGATGTTTTTGAGCTATGAACTCTGCTATAAAAGTAAATGTACTTACTTATTGTTATAAAACCAACCCCTGAAAAAATCCCATCAACCCTTTTCACCCCGTAAAGTGGCGATGAGGGTTTTAGAGAAGCATATTATTGCTTGACTTAATTTGATTAGTAAGAATAAGCAATTCAGAAGTGGATATTTGAAACTGATCTAAACAGGGATTAAATTACGAAATGATATCACGGGTAAAAAGGGTAAGGGTGCCTTCTGCGACAGAATAATAAGTACGTATCCGGAGTGCGTGGCTGAAGAATATCAGCCGCATGGATCGACATTCAAGAGTAAGCTGCGCTTGCTGAGGTTGCTCTGTGGATGGGTGATCATCTTACATACCGAGAGTCCTCCGTACCTCAGAAAGACTGGTGTCAGATTATCTGGCTTAACGTCCTTTCCGAGGCATGGAAGAGTCCTGGTATGTTGAGACGACCACCCATCCACACACCAACCTCGACGAGCGTAGAACATGTATGTACAATCGTACATATATCGTATAATTAATATTGTTTACAAAAAAAAAAAAATTGTAGTGTCGGAGTTCCTGGGAAATGGATTAGATTTCCCGGTGCTGAAAATACACATATTTATCGGGTATTCCTGATCTTTTAGTACCGGAACCCTCGGGCGCAAAACCTAGTGAGTTCCAATGGGTAGTATAGGAGCCACGTCATATGAAATTGTTTATTTTGATGAGGAATCCCAAGCAAGGCAAACGATCTCAGAATTTTATTGTACCATTGTTTAAAATGCAGAATGGCACGTTGGTTTTATAATTGTTATATATTATACACCATTACTTGTACCGTGTTCAGTTGTGCGCACCGAGGCGGGCGAGCGCGCGGGACGGCGGTGCAGCGTGCAGTAGCCGCGCTGTGCAAGTGCCCCGCGCGGAGGGCGGCAGGGGGCGCGGCGCCGTCAGCTGAGCGCCGAGCGGCGAGCACGAGCGCCCGCAGTACCGCGCTGACTCTCCGCGAGGAAGCTTGCGTCCTCCGCAGTCTGGCCGTTTCTGCACGTGTTTGATATCGTGTTCGCGAACTCATTGTTTTGTTTATTGCAACTATTTGAAAACTAACCTGTATCTACTGGGAGCCCAATAGTTTCAAAGTGGTTATTTATTCTCATAATTACGAATAAGAGAGTAGGGCTGCGATGCAGGCCCAGCGGCCGTCTCGTCGGTGCGACCGGTGAACTGGTAGCGAAATGACAGCTTTCGTCGGTTTCCTGGCAGCATGGAGCGTGTTGTGGACGAGCTCGGTGGCGGCGCTGAGTCCGGTGACGGTGCTGCACTGCTGCCCGCCCGGCCAGGCGCTCGGCGACGACGCGCTGCGGGCCACCGAGCTGAGCCCGGCGGCCGTCGCCGCGGCCTGCACGCCCGTCGTCGGGAATGTCTCCCGGGCCACAAGGATTTACTCGCTCCAGTACAAAAAAATCGTTTACGAAGAGCCTAGACACTGGAGAAATAAAACGGGCATACCTGAGTGTGAGTCGCTGCGCTTGCTGCCCGAGCACGCGGCGCCTTACGCGTTGCGCGGCGTGGACGGGCTGATGATGGTGCGCGGCGCGCCCGGCTCGGCGCTGCCGCCGGGCCGCTACTGCACCGACGTGCAGGCCGCGCTCGCCTGCGCCGCCGACGTGCTGTGGCAGCCCGCCAAGTGCTGCGCCGAGGGCCGCTCCTTCGACGGCAAGCAGTGTGTGCAGGGCGACGAGGAGAAGGCGCGCGCGCAGGAGGCGCTGGACGAGTTACGTGCGCTCAGCAACCGCAGTGAGTCGGGCGGCGCTGTGGGCGTCGGCTGGCCGGCGTGCCCGCTGGAGTCGCGCTACTCGGTGGCGGGCACGCTGGCGGGCGCGCAGCTGACGGCTCGTGGCGCGCTGCTGCTGAGCGCGGCAGGCGGAGGCGGCGAGCGGCTGGCGGGCGGTGCGTGGTGCGCGGACGCCGTGCTGGGGCACGCAGGCGCGCGTGTGCTGGCGTGCGAGGCGGCGGCGCGAGCGCGCGGTGCGCAGGCCCCGCGGCACTTGCTGTACGGCGCGGGGCTGGCGGTGGGCGCCGCCTTCCTGGCCGCCACGCTGGCGGCGGGCTTCGCACTGCCGGCGGCGCACCACGCGCTGCACTGGCGCTGCCAGACGCACTACGTGGCGGCGCTGATGCTGGGCGACGTGCTGCTGGCGGCCACACAGCTGGCGGGCGACGTGGTGCCGCCGGGGCTGTGCCGCGCGTTGGGTGAGCTGTGCTACCGTGACGTGTTGGGTGCTCCGTGTGGGCTCAGTGCTGGGTGCTGACGTGATCGTTTGTTTCATGTGCTGCAGCGGTGTGCATGCATTTCCTGTTCCTGTCGGCATTCTTCTGGCTCAACACTATGTGTTTCAACATCTGGTGGACTTTCCGGTAAGTAAATATTTCTAGGTAGGCATTAGGCACCTATATTGCAGATCATGGCTCTTTATCACACTACAGTTAACGAGTCAGGTGAACACACATTCCTACACAAAGCTAGTGCTCGCAGGCGCAGTCACTACTCACTACTCAAAGATCTAATAAAACCAACGGCCGTTACGTTAAGCTGGCTGATCTACAGACTAAGATAGATAGGTACCCACATGCCTCATACTCATGAGCTAACCGAAAAGTTTCAGTTGACTATCCAGAGTGGAGGAGACTTCTCACCAGCTGAAGTTTTTTGGACGTGAAATAGAAAAAATCAAATAAATCTTAAAAACTCCGATAACTCGAACACAATAGTTGCAAATTAGCTTTAGAGCACCCTATTTGACGGAACCAGATTACCTATTAATAAAATGTCATATGTTGCTATTTGGTAAATCTTTGACCGTCAATCTCAGGTTAAGTTTTTTAAATTAGTGCTACAAATTGAATTAAAAAAGCTCTTGGTTTCGTTTTCCGTTATACCTATTCGCTTATTGAATAAATTGTTTGTTTTACCTGACACATGAAGTTCTCAATATCTAATTGGTGATATCATTTATTGCGGTCACTATTCTAATTCGAGGCCAGCTGGTAGGAGCACCCAGTGCTGTGACCACGCCCCGCGGTCGTGCGGCTAGTGATGAACCGATTACTAACAGAACATAACATTACGCCTTTGTTGCCAGAAGGGTTGGCAGAGGCCGGTGTAACTATAGCGCAACGACAGTTCATCCATATTTATCCTGTTACAAGGACAGACGCGATAGATAGGCGCGAGCCTATTGGCACAAGTTCAGTCTGCGGGCTGCTACAAAGCGGCCGACCCGGGAGCCAGCCCCGCACCGCGGGCGCAAACAACTCGCGCGCAAGGGTTTCCGAACGAATCATATTCGTTTAACATTTTATTTCGAACATAGACTTCTCTTACGTTTTTTTTATAAGTACTTAATGGTTTTTGTTTTTATAATTTAATCAAACAAAGAATTGTTGAGAATCTTGCTCATGTGTCACCGTTACTCCTTTTACTTTTGGCACACCTCGGTTCGGCAGGTTAGAGCAAGTCGGTGCCAGGCGGACAGTCGGTCGGACTCGTGTGAGCCCTAAGGGTTCCGTTTTTCATTCGGACGTTCGAAACCTTAAACACCAATGCAGTAAACGCAATTTCCGTGTTTGCTAGATATGCCACTGTTTACTCGAGCCGTTTTATATTTTTCTGTCACTTTGTAATAACTGTCGGACATCCATCAAACAAACTCAATACAAAACTATTGATGTATGAGTTCTATCTGGAACCAAATTCCTCTTTGAAGTCGTTTTTAGTCTCTTGGAAGTCCAAATCCATGACAGGTCTTTGGCAAGCAATCGCCCCGGGGACAGGTTAGATTTATTGTTGTGTGTGTTGCGTTATTGCGGTAGAACTTCTTAGAAGCGAGGGTTTCTAACGTTTCAAATTCTCCGATAATCCAAAGTCTCGGATGCGGGTCGTGAAGGAACTTAAAGCGTTCCCTGCAACACGGTATTGCAGGAATAGAGAACACTGTAAAGTAATGATAATACATGGTCATTCCAGCTAAGTCTGATGAGACCCCACTTGGCTTTAAGAGGAAGTACATTTCCAATTTTCGCGTAATTAAAGCCGAAAAATTTCTCCTTAAAATTCTAAAAATGATTAAGATTATATTTGCCGAGTTTCTATTCAATGTGACTGAGCGTATTCATAAAGTAGTAACAGTGGCATACTGTAAGGAGGTAGTACTAATAAGGCATGGTGTTGCACATTTCTTGTACATGTTGACGTGTTCACTAAAATGGCATGCTATTGATCAAAGAATTTTTTATAAAATCCATCCAGTATTTTTTGAGCCTATACATTTATAGCAAAAACTTTCAAATATTAGTGTAAAGGAAGGAAGTATCTCACACAGCCGACTGAAGCGGCTGTCCTGCGCTGACTGCGAGATTTAAATTAAATAATTTATTTGAAAAGAAATCCAATACTTCCTATAATGGCACAGAAATGTAATGAATGGCAAGAGATTGTATTTTTGTCAACGCAGATCGCCAAGTTACAGATGAGAAAAGAAAAATAAGATTATAGAAAAACTGATTATGAAAGATCACAGAAACCACCCATTGTTAAAACGTTCCCTGCTCTGCAATGAGCTGTTGCAATAGCGCTTGCGAGCTGAACGGCATGTGACGAGTGTGTGCGCGCGCAGGGACTTCCGGCCGACGTCGCTGGAGCGCGGCCAGGAGCTGTGGCGGCTGCGCGTGTACATGGTGTACGCGTGGGGCGGGCCGCTGCTGCTGGCGGGCGCGGCGGCGGCGCTGGACGCGCTGCCCGCCGCCGCCGCCGCGCCCTTCCTGCGGCCGCGCTTCGCGGTGCAGCGCTGCTGGTTCTACGGCGACATGGAGATTCTCGTCTACTTCTTCGGGCCTGTGGGCGTGCTGCTGCTCGTCAACCTGGCGCTGTTCGTGTCCACCACGCGCCAGCTCACGTGCGGCCTGTGGCGTCGCGACGAGGTCAAGTCCACCTCCGAACGGTAAGTCACCACGTCACTGCTTTGCAATCATCTGTGAAGAAGGGTTTCTGATTGTGCCCCATGTTGCAGGGCGGCTCTGGGGCGCGTGTGCGCCAAGCTAGTGGTGGTGATGGGCGTGACGTGGGGTGCCGACGTGGTGTCGTGGGCGGCGGGCGGGCCCGACTACGTGTGGTACGCCACGGACCTGCTGAACGCGCTGCAGGGCGTGTTCATCTTCCTGGTGGTGGGCTGCCAGCCTCACGCGTGGGCGGCACTGAAGCGCGCGGCGGCGGCGTGCTGCGCGCGGGGCGCGGGCGGCGCCGGGGGGCGCAACACGCACTCGTCCACGCACTTGCCGTCGTGCGGGGAGTCGCTGACGCACACCACGCCCGCGCCGCCCGCGCCCGCGCCCCCGCCCGCGCCCGCCGCGCCCGCGCCGCCGCGCATCCCCATGGAGACGGTGTGCTGAGAGACGCAGCTCGTGCGACTGTGCGACTGTGCGCCGCTAGTGACGTGACACTTTACCGCTGAGGCTCGAGCTTTAATGTACTTGATCGTACTTAGTCATAGTGAATATTTATTCTTCAGTATTATTTTGTATTCCCGTAACGATTACGATCGGTGTTGTCGTATGATTGATCGCTGATGACGGACCGGACTGTGCCTGATGTGTATTGTATACGTGTTTATTATGATTACGGCGTACATATTGTACGTTCCGTGTACTGAATCGAACGATGAAAGCTCCTAATAGCTTTGGTAAACTCTTGCCCTGTTAGATTGGCTGTTGAACAAAAAATAAATGTTGAAAGTATAGCATTTCGTTTTACTAAGCCCGCGAGCCGCACCGCGCGGCGCGCGTTGATGTCTTTTGTTCACGCGAGGCGCCCGACGCGCGACGCCCTGCGTGTATGTTCACGTGCGGGTCTCATGGCGGACTGGCATCAACATGCGACCTTATCTATGTTAAAAGGTTACTCAACGTATGAATCTCTTGGGACTTGCGAACACATTGGTTGCAACTATCTTGTACATACACTGGGCGTTAGTTTTGAAAAACAATGTCAATATATTTCATTTATTCAGCTCGGTAAATGTTGGTACATTTCAATCTACTAAGATTCAGGTTTATTTCCATAAAAAATAGATTTTGTCATACAAACTCTAAAACCCCTAAATTGTGTTTAGGGGCTAGTTCTGAAAGACTTGATTATCGCAATAGTTTTAATTCACTTAGTATATTCGCCCACGGAATGAGTACTTTAATAATTTAGTATTATGTTCATATATATCATCAATAGTTTTCTCAGCGCACGCCGAATAATGAATTTATTAAGTAAAACTGACTACATTGGGTTACATTATTGCAGTTTTCGTGGGGATCTATATTTTTCGAAAATAAAATATAGGGTATACATCTATACTATATAATATTATAAAGCTGAAGATTTTGTTTGTTTGTTTGTTTGAACGCGCTAATCTCAGGAACTACTGGTTCGAATTGAAAAATATTTTTGGGTTGAATAGAACATTTATCGAGGAAGGCTTTAGGCTATATATCATCACGCTTAAGCCAATAGGAGCGGAGCAGCGATAAAGAATGTTTTAAAATCGGGGATTCCACGGGGACGAAGTCGCGGGCAGCAGCTAGTATTATAATATACTAGCTGCTGCCCATTCTTTATCGCTGCTCCGCTCCTATTGGCTTAAGCGTGATGATATATAGCCTAAAGCCTTCCTCGATAAATGGTCTATACAACCCAAAAAGAATTTTTCAATTCGAACCAGTAGTTCCTGAGATTAGCGCGTTCAAACAAACAAACAAACAAACTCTTCAGCTTTTTAATATTAGTATAGATTGTAAGCTATTGATATAGCTTTCTGATGGCAAAAGAAGTTTTAACCGAAAAGGAGCAGCTCTTGGGAAGTGACAACCAATCGTTTCGCAATTTTGGTTGAACAGGCTGTGAGCACAACAGCTCCACGGCCCGGAAACATTACTGGGTAAAGGTCTCTCTAGCACAATCTTCACGTGTAGAAGTAGTTTTTCGCAATAACTACACACAACATGTAGTTGTGATCAGCACGCGCGCCTACCGACTCGCACGTACACCGTATGCGGGTACTTGCGCGCAAATTAGACAACGGTGAGTCGAAAGTGCAGCGCGCACTCGAGCAGCGGGCGCGCGGGGAGGGAGCGGGGCGCGGGGTGCGGGCAGGACCCGCTTTCTCTGAAACATACGAGCCCCACTGCGCTAGGGCTGTCCACTTTGAAAAAACATCGATGTCTTTCGATGTATCGTGTGAAAACATCGATATTTTGTACGCATCGAGTACTTTTTAGGATTTCGTATCCAAAGGGTAAAAACGGAACCCTATTACTAAGATTTCACTGGTCGGTCTTAGACAACAGAAATTTTCACAGATTATGTATTTCTGTTACCGCTATAACAACAAATACTAAGAAATAGATTTCACAGGACGCAGACCAGCTATACTACTTCAACGCAACTTTTCATGCAAAACATCACTAATTCAAATATTGTTTCATTAAAAAAGTAATGTATGGAAAAATCTTCATTGTAATTTACGTAAGAAAAAAAAAACATCAAGTATGATCTAGTATGATCATACTTGATGTTTTTTCATCCACAATCACTTTGCATGTCTTTGCCAACATCATTTACTTTGGCCGCGACGGCATTATATGTATTGTCAGTCTACTATTGAATACTAAACTTTTATTTTTAAATAAACAAATAGGAAAAAGAATTAAGGTAAAATTTTTGACATAAGGTAACCTGAGTTTTTATGAAATTAATTGGTTATAATTGATTCGATGTTTTTCTACTAAAAAATGAAAAAAACATCGAGTATATCGAAAGCATTTCAAACATCGGATCGATTCGATGTATCGCATTGTAAACCTCGATGTTTCAATGCATCGATGTATGCATATATCGAATATCCCGAGAGTGCCCGACGCCGCCCGACGGAGCCCGAGCAGCGCGCGGCGCGCGGTTCCGAGAACACGCCACAGTACAGTGCGGCATGAATGCGCCTCATGGCAGTGTCCACTACCTGCAGTTCCGCAACAGTTACAAAGTACGGCGGGCCCCACATTCCTTGCCTCATTGTTTTGAGTGAGTTTAGTAGAAACATCGAGAGCCGGGCGCAGGCTGGGACAGTACTGCACAATACAGGGAACATAAATAATCTGCGATAATCTGCACTGCTGTGTGCTGAGAACGGGAATGAGTAGACATCTATCTATAAATAGTTACCAGAAAACAACTTAGTTCTTCTTAGTTATTCTATAAATTATGGTGTATCAAAGTACACTCCAGCTAAACAGATGATTTTTTCAGGATATTTCGGAAATATCCCTCCTATTACACAAGATTCTTATTATTAAATCTAAACTAATATTATAAAGAGTTGGAGAGTGTTATATCTATACTTACTATCTATACTAATACTATAAAGCTGAAGAGTTTGTTTGTTTGTTTGAACGCGCTAATCTCAAGAACTACTGGTCCGATTTGAAAAAATCTTTCAGTGTTAGATAGCCCATTTATCGAGGAAGGCTATAGGCTAAATATCATCACGCTTAAGCCAATAGGAGCGGAGCAGCGATAAAGAATGTTTTAAAATCGGGGATTCCACGGGGACGAAGTCGCGGGCAGCAGCTAGTAATATTATAAAGCTGAAGAGTTTGTTTGTTTGTTTGAACGCGCTAATCTCAGGAACTACTGGTTCGAATTGAAAAATTCTTTTTGGGTTGAATAGACCATTTATCGAGGAAGGCTTTAGGCTATATATCATCACGCTTAAGCCAATAGGAGCGGAGCAGCGATTAAGAATGTTTTAAAATCGGGGATTCCACGGGGACGAAGTCGCGGGCAGCAGCTAGTAATATTATAAAGCTGAAGAGTTTGTTTGCTAGCTAGTAATTAATATATTCGGTATATATATTTTATAAGTATATTATCATACTAGCTGCTGCCCGCGACTTCGTCCCCGTGGAATCCCCGATTTTAAAACATTCTTAATCGCTGCTCCGCTCCTATTGGCTTAAGCGTGATGATATATAGCCTAAAGCCTTCCTCGATAAATGGTGTATTCAACCCAAAAAGAATTTTTAATTCGAACCAGTAGTTCCTGAGATTAGCGCGTTCAAACAAACAAACAAACAAACCCTTCAGCTTTATAATTATATATATAATACATAATTAATATATATATTATATATAATAATTATCATATTTTGACTTGCTACCTACTTCAGTTGAACGCTTCATATTCTCTGCTTCTCTTGTTCTCACACACTATTGCCACAGTATTACAATATTTCCTATTGGTCTCGTATTCCTTTTTGGTTTCTCCTTTCGCAGGTCTGCTGGAAGAAATTTCGTTTGTACTAAAATTGTAGTGTTATATTTTGCTTCTTTTCTTTGCGCCGCTAGCCCTCGTCGCCAGCTCCCTGCAGGCCTTCCTATCCGGCACTGCGAGTGTTCCTCAAAATAAAGCTATGGTCTGCTTCAGGGGATGTTCGTAAGTCAGTACCGAATGGGTACTGACTTACGAACATTCCCTGACCGTAGCTTACGATTTCTAATTCAAAATACCACATGGTCTGAGGAGCATGTGGTGTTTATATAATGTAATAATGGTAATTGTACGTATTACGCAGAATTAGTTTACTTTGAGACGAGTACGTGTAGTGTTGAGTGCGCCAGTTTGTGCATCCACTAAACAGATAAACGCGTGGCTTGTCAGTTTGTCTTGAAGATCTCGCCGCCAGCCACTGACCACTGGCCACAGTGACGCGGCCAGTGACTGAGGCTGACAGTGCTGGCGCTGCTGATGTTCCCCCGAAAGCTAGTCTGATTGTCGGAGTGTTAGTCGAAAAGAAAGAAAGGAAACAATATTATTGGCATTCGGAGATACACACAATGTAGACAACAATAAAAGGAAACTTCTGCATCTCTAGTGCGAAATACCACATGGTTTGAGGAGCATGTGGTATTTATATAATGTAATAATGGCACAAATCTCGCAGATTTTGTTTCCTAGAGCTTCGACACGAACACATCTCGTGATGCCGCTTCAGTCACTGATGGGAGCGCCCTTACTCTACACAATACAATTTAAATTCTGAATATAAAATTCTATCACACTGACATTTGTCTGCACAGCTTTTGAAGCAATATCAAAATTCTATAGACGTTTATGGAAGTCTGTGCCATGTGGATGGTCTATTAGTGCATCCAAGAATTACATAAGTTGAGCACGGGACGAGGCCGGCAAGCAGACCGCTCCGTCAACGTTCGCCCCACTATCCGGAGTATTAAACTCACGTGGAGAATCGGAGCCAGCTCAAAGTTTGTTATCAAGTAGGCTAAGTGGGAGACGGACAGTCCTCCCGCTGGCGTCACTAGCGCGGCGCCGAGGCGTGTGACGTCACCAGCGCGATAGTGCACCGCCGCCGTCGCGCTGCCGAGTTGCGCGCGCGCAAGCGTGATTACAGCGCCACTTAGTATCTTATAAACTTATCTAATATAAGTAATATACTATTTGTTTTACTTGGAGCAACCAATTCGATGAGTAGTAATGGCATCCCAAGCGCGACCACTGACCAGTAAACGGGACCGCTCCACGAGGTTGACTGTAACTGACAGTAGCGTGAGGTAGGAAGTTAAGGGCACATTATGAAAATATAAAAATAAAATATTACTTAGAAACTTACTCGCGGTAATACAGCCACGCTAGGGATACCTTAAATACTAATCATCAGATCTTACATAAATTTAAATGGGACCACCATGGGAGTCATTGTATTGACATGACATATCAATATAAAGAATCATCGAAATCGGTATTTGGCAGACACAGATGAACAGTATGTAGAAAAAAATAACAATGTGGTCATAATTGCTGCGCCCTGTATTTTATACTAGCTGCTGCCCGCGACTTCGTCCCCGTGGAATCCCCGATTTTAAAACATTATTTATCGCTGCTCCGCTCCTATTGGTCTTAGCGTGATGATATATAGCCTATAGCCTTCCTCGATAAATGGGCTATCTAACACTGAAAGATTTTTTCAAATCGGACCAGTAGTTCCTGAGATTAGCGCGTTCAAACAAACAAACAAACAAACAAACTCTTCAGCTTTATAATATTAGTATAGATTAGTATGGCTGCGCCAGTTCGGAGGCCCCACGCTGCAGGCACGTGACTGTCGCCACGTCGCCACAGACGCACGCCGCTCCCTGCTATCGCTCCTGCGAGGCTCGCGGGCAGGCGGGCATTCCTCGCCGGGCTATAGTCACCGCTGCTGATAACGAAAAGCCCCAGTCCGCAGACTTCGTCCACTTAGCTGATAACGTGCTGAAGCGATAGTGGCCTCCCATCACGAGTCTCAAGATAACAGACGTCGAGGGAGTCTACTACTATTACAGAAGTTCTCAGCAAAACACCTCCAGAACTGTTTACAACTTGTTTTAATTGTTGTTTGACTAATTGCTACCCGCAACAACATAAGCTAGGAAATGCTGCCGACATAGTGGGCGACAGCGCTCCGTGTCACACGGGCACCGGCGCGGCCGCGGCGTGGTGTGCGACGTGTACGTGGACAGATCACCCGCAGCTTGGCCTCCCCTCGTAACTCACAGAAACGCTTTGTCGCAGCGCGATGCTGCGCGGCATCATAAGAACGAAGCATTTGTGCCCGACGGGCCCGTCCTCGGAATAACAACAATTTACTTGTGTAATCAAAAATGAATTAGTGATCGAGGTCAGTGCACGTGTAGTAGTGCTGAGTAAGTGAGACTGCCGCATGGGCGCGCTGGCCTATGCGCAAGCGCAAAACAACTTGAACCTAATAGTTATTATAAAAAAACTGCACTGTCATCGAAATAAATCAACACAAGCATTACGTTATTCAACTACTGCAGTTTTTGTGTACCTATCGCTATCTCGACGAAAATGCATGAAGTCTATGTTTACATAAAATAAGCGGCGGCGGCGGCGGACCTCTTGCGCTTGGTCGGGGCGGTTGGCGCGCAGGCCTTTCCCCCAGCCCAGTGCTCAGCCGGCTTGACCTCGCACGAGGACAATGTGTGTCTTTTTGTTCCTTGTTATGGTAATAATTAATGATATTCGGAGCGGCTGTCTGGACCGATTTTGACTTTCACTGGCAGATAGCTGAAGTTATGAATATCTACCAGTTTTGTACGTGAAGCTGAGATCGTTCATGTAATGTCGCCAGTACGTATATAATCCTGTCGAAGCATCACGGTGAAGACTTGGAGACAGGTGAAGTGAGCTCGTGGTGAGCTGTCATACCAGGCTTGGCGGATCACTTCTACTAAGTTGAGAAAGCGACATATTACTGAATAGCCCTGATGACTGTTCCGAGGATGCGACAGCGGCCCACCACGGCTCGACTTGGATGTGTGGCGGTGGCTGCGGCTACCACACTTCGCGGCACAGAACTCTCTACGTCTTCTTTATTAGATGGCCGTTTTATTGTTGTGCGTGGAATAAGCAGGTCACTAGTGAATCAAACGGCGCATTTAAATTATATTAACTTCACCAAACAGTGGAGCTGGTCTCGTCGAGCCGGGCTGGCGGGGGCTGCGCGTGCGCCGGTAACGGTCACGAGCCGCTTGACTCCGGCGGCACCTCGCACCTCAGCCGCCCGTCACACAAAAACATTTCGATTTCTTTTCCGTTACGAAGCAGCGTCACTGTCAAGTAAACGACTGAATGGACCTATCACTAATAAATAATAATAATAAATTAAAATTCATTTAATTCGGGTAACTACTAACTAGGCCCATAAAAGTCAATTTACATACGATTTCATAATAATAAAATAGAATAGGTACAATAATAATCATAAAAAATTAAAATAAATTTCATAATAAATGGCACAAATGACGAAAAAGTATTAGTAACGCCTGCTAAACGTCCTTGCCTGAACATGCCTGCTGCAGCAATGCAGCATGTAGGGGCAGTCCAGCCTGTGAGCAATCATCGCCAAGACTGCGTCGGAGCTGGCCCGTACTCTGCGTACCAGAGAGATGCCTGCGCACAGTCGCGTGGAAACAGGCGGCACGCTCCTCCGCGAACATGCCCGAGGCGCTGCAGATCCGAGGCAGCCGCACCACAATCCTAAACGCATTATTGTAGAGAACGCGAGGGTCGCTGTGGCACTTCTTTGTGTAACGAGCCCACAGGCTGCAGGTGTAAACGGATGTACAATACGCTCTAAATAGTGTCACTTTACCTCCCTTGAACACCTAGCAAACCTGCGGGCTATCATGTTGGTTCGTATTGAAAGCGACCTCCGCTCTCTCTCCATATCTAAGTGTAAGTTTGCTTTTTTTTTGGTGGCGAGCACAAAGCCACAGATACTATCACAGAATGGACGACCTGACATGCAATGCTCTCTCTTACTCGTGTCGACTGTGTGGAACTTAAAATACTCGCCGTCAAGTCACGCTGAACCGAAATATAATACGAATATCTTTATTATATAAATATATTTATAGGCATTAAAATGAGAGGAAATGCATTTCAATACATTTTCTCGTGCTGTGTCAAGCCAGGAGCGAGCGATGGAGTATACAAAGTAATTCTCTGTTGAGGGCGTTGAAACATTAGTGAGTTTCGTGGATTGTTCGGCACGGGGAAGTGCGAGACTCCAGGAGCGGCAGCACTATGCCGCCGCAGCCGCTGCGCGCTCGCCCTGGCCACGTCCAGTCTGACCGCGTGAGCTTGCTGCCACTGCTGCCACTGCTGCCCAAAATAAATTACATATTTTGGTGTTAGACTTTTCTAAGCACGCGTGAATGTGTGTACAAATGGAAGTGTCAATCACAGAAAAGATATCACAAGAAATGTTTTGCTCAAATAACTTTTATCTACATCTACACTAATATAAAAAGAAAAGATTTGTATTTTTGTGTGTGCGTATGTTTGTAATGAATAAACTCAAAACTACAGTGCCGATTTCAAAAATTCTTTCACCATTAGAAAGCTACATTCACCCTGAGTAACATAGGCTATTAGTATTTTATAGAAAGGTATACGGTAAAAAGGGAGATCTAGAAGTAATAAATACTGTTATTTATTACTTCTAGATCTCACTTTTTATTATATTTCTCTTGTCTGTACAAGAGAGAGAGAGAGCAGTGGTGGCCGAGTGGTAATGGCCCCGACTTATAAATTGTAGGTCGGGGGTTCAAACCCAGCCAGGCGCATTACTTTGTGTAATTAATTCCATCATCACTGCTCTCAAACGGTGAAGGAAAACATCGTGAGAAAACCGTCATGTCCTAGAACCATAAATTCGAAGACATTGACCAACCCGCACTGGGCCCGCGTGGATCATTACGGCCCATTCTCTCTCCTAGAGGGGAGGCCTGAGTCCCAACAGTGGGAACATTAAACTGGTTCAATCCAAGGTCAGGTGCAAGAGGGCATGAAAACTGTAGGCGCGGGCCTGCAGTTGCATGCTTGTGTCGGGTAATAACCAGGCCCAGGACAGCGCGTTGTATTCCTCGCGCGCTTCAAAGAGATGTCAGAATAGTATTTGGAGTCCGATATGCCCAGTGCCTGCCACGGTCGCGGAAGTTGTTTGAAAGAGTCACCGCGGCCCTGGCATGCAAAGAGCTTTTAGGAGGAACACGGATGGGTTTTAGTCAGTAAGAGTCTGACACTACCTTTTCGACTAACAAATTGTGGACCGGCCACAACAACCAATTCTCTCTCGATATAGAACTGAGCTTGCTCGAAACTTCCTATAAATATGTACCTACATGATTAATAAATGACTTTGACATTGACTTCCTACCCCATTCTATGTGCAGATTCAGACTAGAGTGAAGCTTGTTATTGAACACGCATTTGTTGTGTGCGTTGCTGCTTGCACAGTTGCAGTACAAGTACATCTGGTGCTGCTCGGGAGGCGCACGTGTCGCGCACAGGATGCGTCCGCGCCGCTGGTGTCGGGTGGCGCTCGCCGCACCACGTGCGCCACAGGCACGCTCCGGACCGCAACGGCTAGCTGTTTGGGTACATGTGGACCAAAAATGTTATAGTGGCGCACGCAACAAAGCTTCTTCTTCAGATGATCATTTCATCTGTACTAAATTGTTTACACACCTGTTGATTCACCTGTCAGGTACTTGTGCTAAGTGAAATCGTTTATCAGTTTTTCTTTAAACTTAAACAATCTGGTTTGGAAAAAAAAAGGTTTTTATTTGCATTTTGCCTTTACAGCCGATTATTCTATAACCCCTTCACGGAGTGAGGTGAACATGAAGTGAGCTATCAATCCATTCAAACTAGATGGAAGAACTGGATGATAGAATAAACCGGCAGGAAGACCATCAGTGGGAGGGAGTACCGGCGGTGATGGTTTGTTGATGGTCAAACGAGTTCCCGTTACACGATCGAATCTTAAAAGCAACTCAACTGCCGAGTTTTCTTGCGATGTCGCGGCGGTGATGGACAAAGCTCGATACCAATCTGATGTCCAAGTTTGCTGCCAGGACCGGCGCGTGTCGTGCGACACGTGACGTCACAGCGCCGTGCAGCGCGCAGACTGAGCGACGACGCGACGGTGGCGATGACGTTTCAATTAAATCGAAATGTTCGGGCGGCGGCGGCGAAGTGAACCGATTATTTTTGTAATGCGAGCGTGTGCGGCGCGTGGCAGGAAATTAAATTGTCCTGCTAGCGCGGCGAGCGGCGCCGCACGTACTCAGACAATCAGCTCACGGTACAATATTAGGTACCTACATATATAATGCTTATGCGTATGCAACAGGTTACATATTGTTCAGATTGCAATCTTGAACAGCACTGGCGGGCCATCGCTATCGCTTGCCTCGGAGGCTCGGACGTTGAGCAACTGATAGGTAAGCTAATGTATACTGCGTAATCTACGCAATATACATTCGCTTAGGTCTAGTATCTAAAACACTAAATACTACTTATAATTCCGTTTATTGGTTTATTAAGCTATATAAATTAAGCTGTGTGCAATATTAAGAGGAATGTTGCATAATGCTGTTTTAAAGGCGACCGCGCCTGCTGGTGGAGCCGTGCAGTCGGAGCGACCCCGCAGGAGGCGCCGCTGACGCGTGCACTTCGCACGCCAACCTGATTGCTGACGGACCCATTTTGTTGTACTCTGGCTGATTCTAGCAAGGAATGCATTATTGCATTATACATTATAGGTGTTAGAAGAAAGCGCATTTACCGCAATTTGATATCAAAAAATCTGTAAAGTGAATAAATAAATATAAATATTGGAATCAAAAATAAACATTTATACGTTTGATGCCCACCGGCATCGCTGTCGATATTAGCTACAAGGTCCAGAGAGATGAATGTTCTAACAATACGAGCCATGTCCTGAAGTACCGCCTATACAAGCATGCGCATGAGTATCGTGTGAGTGAGAGCCGGAGCGGAGACGAGCGCGTCCTCGAGGCAGTGGGCGGCGGCTCCGAGAACAGTGATCTACGCACTGGCGCGTGGTGGTCGGCGACGCATCCAAATTCCGATGACAACAACACACACGCCGCGCGTAAACGAGTCTGCAATACGACGCTGCATGTACTGGACATACTGATATATGGGACTATGGAGGCCTGCTGCTGCCGGCACGAATGAGCTACCTACACAGGCAGCAGCCGGAGGTTCACCCGACAGACGCGCGCCTAGCTCCCAATTAAATACTACACACATGAAATAAAGCTACAGTATCCCACGTGGCATTGAAAAAATGCTGCTGATCGAGTTGTTTAGTTCCAGCTTGCGATACACCGTTCTAAACCCAAGTTCATTTTAGCTATCCGTTTATTGACATGTGGTGCTTCAATGTGATTCGTGTGGTGGCGTGAGTTTGAAAGTGGAGCGATATGCGCGCCAAATTACATGTGTGACATACATATGTGCACATCACCCGCGCGAGACCAGAGCCGCCGCCGCCGCGCCTCTTCTGCGCATCACCTACTTCAGTTAGATAGTGTGTACATATATCGTTGTAGTTGTTTTCTCAGAAACTGTAATTGCGCCGTTTACTTCATTCTATTTAATAACAAACGTGTCTGTTCGCGGCGTCACACGAACATAACTCGATGCTCGGGACTCAGCGGCTACAAAAAAACCGGCCATTGACCGAATTTCGTGATTCCGGAATTGAAGCCTCTAACTGTGACAGGCGCGACGAAGATCGACTATAAGGGTTTCGTTTTTCCTACCGAATTTTGGAAGCCTAATAAAATCTGCAGTATTTGAATGAAGTCCTAAATATGGATCATGAATGTATGATAGTTGTGAAACTGTCCCCACATTACTGTATATTACGATAGGGTCGATAGGTATACAGTGCCGCTCGAAACGAGTTACAAATACAAAGGGACCTTGCTATTCATATAAAATGTATCCAAACATGACGAGCAACGTTCGGTAAAAGAAGCGAAGTCTGTGTTTTCTGATAGCTACCAAGGGTCTTTCACGCACCTCTGTGCTTCGTGATAGCTACAGTCTTGAGTAAAGACAAACCTTGAGTAAACTCTTGAAGAGTCAAGAGTGACCGTTTACTTCTAGGCAAGCGTGCTCCATCGTCGCTTTCCATCAGGTGAGGTTTTGGTTGATCGCGAGCATCAGTAATAATAACAAAAAGCGTGGTTAAGCTTTGCAACGGTTTAGCACGAACGAACTTTTAATATCAATTAAAGATACCTATCTTCAAATGGCTCGCTCGAGTGCGCGGCGGGTCGCGGCTATGTCAGCCACTTCCACACCACCACGCACGCAGCACGGGCGCGGCACTCCGTCAACCTCGGCGACGCAGCCTGAATAATACCTACAGCAGCCGCACAGAACCCTCCCGGTCGGCACCCCCTTACAGTGCACTCACAGCAGAAGGACTACTTCTCATTCCTGACATACTATATGTATATGTATATATATGTATGTATGAGGACGGTTAAACTCAGTTTCAAATTGTCTATCGGCGTTAACTAGCACTTTTCGATCTCCATTCATTTTGCGGCGAAGCCGACTTGGCTTTCCTTTTTTTACATTTAAGTATTAATTATTTACATTTATTAGCATTGGCGTAAAGATCAGCTACTCAACTTGACAAAACGAACAGAAGTCTTGGTGTTTGAGGCTCCTGAGGTCCAATCGCTCGGCCCCCATAGGGTCAGTGCTAAGGTTGCGTAATTTGTTCGAAAGACTCACCGCGGCCCTGGAACGCAAAGGGCACTAGGAGGAACACTGGTGGGTTTTAGTCAGTAAGAGTCTGACACTCCCTTCCGCTCCGCCCAGAGCGGGAGAAGTCATTTGATGATTTCCCATCCAGAAAAAGGTCCAATCGCTCGTAAACAAAAGCGCAAAGGCAATAAAACTATGTATTTTGGTTAAATACAAAGTGCGATTACATTATTATGCCCCAGCAGCGTACAGCGGCGCATTGTAATGAGCCGGCAAATATTAAAGAAATGAATCTTGTAATTAAGTCGTCCTGATTGGCGAGAACGTCCATTACGTTAGTGAAAGTGTCTCGTTATGATCTCCGCGAGCTGCCTGCATGGCTGCCAACTCGTACTTCTGTTAACGTGGAAAACGTTCATATCTTTATAACTCATAGTTCTAATATAAAGATCCGTTTCAGAACTTTTAATTACAGCTCACCAGGAATCAAGAAGGTTTATGATTCATGGTGAGCTGCGCATCAATTGGCAGTTCGACTGAGCAGTAGCGGGGATTGTTCCGAGAGCAGACTGCATTTGGCGAGAATTCCTATTGTGATAGAATATGTATGTATATGAGGAGAGTCTTCTAATGTCGTAGACAAAAGGCTGTCACGAGAACTCATCAGTCCTCAAGGAAGTGTTCATCTATCTGCCACATGTAAAGTAGAAGGTCGTTCACGCCGAGTGCTCGTACATAGTCTGCGACGGCAGCTGGCCTGCGACGCACAAACAGGTTCCGTAGGTGGCGCGCAGTCCGAGGTCGTCGCCGCGTACCCGCCGCCGTGCGCCTGCGCGCTGTGCCTGAAGTCAGTAGCTCACTAGATACCTAAACTTTTACGTTTTTCTTTCCTTCCTTCCTTCGTCGTAAGAGGTGTGGAGTCGTCGTAGCTAATGCGCAGAGGCATCGTAGACGTTTCGTAGCTAATGTGTAGCAGCATCGTAGATGTTTCGTAGCAGCTGCCTAGAGGTTACGTGACTTCCCCGAAAAGTAATTTTTTGACTTATGCAAGAGTCGATTATTGAAGTGAAAACTTCTTTAGCCGCGTTGGGCACTTGTTGGTAGCGGGAAATCTTATGGGTTCGCGTCACCGACATGCTCGTGACTCATGTGTATAAGTGAAATTGAAGGTATTTCGTGAAAAGTTCAATGTGTATGTACTGTGCAGTGTTGAAATAGTGTTTTGTTTGATTATTATTTTAATTCAAACATTATGAAATTATTATTTTTTATTCTTTTCACTTCTATCGGCAGCCCTCATAATTGCCAACTTTTTTACGTGTATTACTTCATCTGCTTGTAGGTACAAAGGTATTTCACTGATATGTTAGACTAGCAATTGACTCTCGTTGCTCCCATTCTCTTGGGAATACGCAGATAAAATATAGCCAGTGATACTCACAAATAATGTGGCTTTCTATTGGTAAAAGAATATAGGTAGTAGATCCAGAGATTAACCCCTAAAACACAAACTCACAAACTTTACCTCTACTACTATAGTATTAGTCTAAAGTGAAAAAAATAATTCAATTGAATGTGGTGACAATTGCTTTACATTTTCCGTAAAAATTGTCCCACAGTCTCGATGAGACAGTATTCATAAAGTATCGTTTTCGTTTCTACGAAGCGCTGAAAAAGAAAAACTCCCTGTTTACACTATTCACATTAAAAACGTGTTCCTTTAGAGACTGGATTCATAAAAATGGTTTATATGATGTGTTCCGCCCGCGCTAAGTGGTCGGTACATGTTCTCTGGACATGATTATAAAATAATGTTGTGGGGATAATGAGGGACACTCAATTAACTGTAACGAGCCATAAATTGAGGGCCACGAGCGGCGGTCTCGGGGGCGGTGAGGTACGCGCACGTCTTGTGCCGCCGCAGCACGCACTCGAGGCACCGGCAGCGGCCGGCGCTCGACCTCGAGCCGTCCGCGGAAGTTGTTCCGTCAGGGTCACAGCGCGGTGGCACCCGCGGCGCCGCTCAATGTCAAGGCCTCCAGGCGAGTGAAGTAAAGCGTCCTCCGCGCATAATGTAATGAGACAGCCCCCCGCCCTCACGCGAGCGCCCGAGTCGCCAGCTCGCACCGACAAGGCAACCACACCACCTGTCTTCATTCATTTAAATCATTTGATTTATCACCGCAGCAAATAAATTCATTTATTTGGAAACATTTTATAACTGTGTAGGAGCTTTTACCGGGCCGTTGTCAGAATGCATTAAGTCCCGGTGAGGCGAAAAGTTTCCCCATTAGGTTCCGTTGGTACGTGAAATACTTGTTGTGGGCTCTGGTTTGGTAGGAGTTGCGGCAATACAAATACACTGGTACATAAGGTTTCTCGCAAGTTCTGAGGTAGAGATGTGCGCACAGGTCGCATCACCGTGGTGTGCTGAAGCAAGGGCGCTCGTCTGGAGTGTAGCGATGTGTCGGGGATCGTGTCGCGCAGCCCGCACAGCGCAACACAGCGCAACTCATGCTTGGCGCAATGAGAAAGGAACGAAAATTAAATTCTTGTGTGAGAGCGATTACCTAGCGAGCAACCGACTCGAACTCTAAATAATAAAGTGCACGAGCTTTATAGAAACGATCAGAAACATTAAAATACTTTAATTTCGGAAGTCAGTGTTTTCGGTTGTTTCGTGGATTTTTGACACCGACTTCCGAAATTAAAGTTATTTTATACTTTCCAGTTTTATTTGAAAGAGATTGACATAAACCTAAAAATATCTCACATTACAAGATTGTTTTATTATTAGTTCAGTTGGTCACTAGTATTGAAGTTAAAAGTCGGATGCAACTTAAATATAGGTGTGGGAAATGGAACGTAAGTGGGAGAAAGAGAAATAGTGCTAGGTGTGAGCGAGAGAGCGAGAGGTGACGGAAGGGAGAAGGGATTGAGACGACGCCATCTTGAGAAAAATAAAATTGGATAGGACGTACGGTACGACTGAAGGTGTTAAAAAGGAAAAAATATAAAACTAGTTCAAGACTGCATATATTCTTTTAATTTGAAGAACCCAGTATCCCACATAGGTATCTAACTAAACTCAACGCAAAAATAACCATCAACACCGGTTCATAAACAATACAACAAGGTTGACATACATTGTACACAGCTGCGTACCCCCCCACAGCGGACCGTCGCGGTCGTGATGTTATACTACAGGTGATAACCTGGTGTACATACTTAACAGATCTGTGTAGCGATCCGGAACATTTGCTGCTATTTATAGAAGATCCGTTCCACTAAATTAAAATGGCAATATATTAAGATTGTTTTCCAAACATTAATAGCGAAAACTTCGCGAAACAAACATAAAAATCTGTCGAATTGAGAACCTCCTTTTTGAAGACGATTAAAACATTATTTGTTATGTTAGTTGATCCACTGATTGATCGCGCGATCTCCCGCTACTTACTGCATTTCATTCAACCGGTACGTATACACGATCGAACGATCACCAGTTCGAGTTGTGCGGTACATCGTAGAAGCCGGGTCTGCGGACTGCGATTTCGTGGCACGAGACGAGATATCAGCAGAGCTGCCAAATAGACTGACATTGACTGAAGTTGACAACAACTGTGCTAGATGGTGGCCTACTTTTCAGGGCAACGTTTTTAAAGATGTAATACACTTTTCCCTTTAGCAGAGATCGCACGGTGAGGTACTCCTCGTTCGTCAATCTCCATTAATTACCCACAAGCGAAGAGTTCCTCTCCGGCAGCTCGTCAGACGATCACTTAATGTGCCGCTTATCTCGCACACACACGTGCACACATCGAATAGTGTGCTCTTAATGGTCGGCGATGTAATAATATTGATTTATGAGAATTGACTAGTATTGCACAAGTTTACTATCAAGTAACTCGGAAACGAGCTGTGTGTAACGCACGAGGGTCACTGACCTCCGCCTCACAAGCGGGACACGATCTCGGAAGTAGGTAATCTAATTGGCTTCGATACCCTCGTTGCGATCGTCTGCGAGTTACAATTAAACAGCTCGTACTATGTCGACGCTTGTCAAATGGCCACGCGGTGACTATGTCGTTGTGTGTCCGTGTCCCTCGGTCCCTAACACATGCCACCTCCATTATTCATCAAAACAGGGATGTTTTGTGTATCGTCAACTTAAAACGCATTCAATAATTAGTTATCAGCAGACGTCTGTTAGCATAGTTCGGTAATGTCTGTCTTATCGGCGCAGCATTGTTTGCGACAAACAACGATCGTTTTGTTCCTGAGTAGTCGCACTAATGAGAGTCCGCCGCGTGCCCTCTTTGTGCTACTACTGATAGATAATAATGGACTGACTGGGCTCGCTATGCTTGCTGTTACTTATACTTGTCGACTGCATTGGGTCTCAATGATGGATCAGTACATTGTAAAGACATCAATGTTCATGCGACGCGGACATCGGCCCTGCTGCCTGCCTAGAGATAAACCGCCTGCAGGTGTCTTCATCTTCATCTCAAGGTACGCGTATTAGGTGTGGACTTCAGTAAGTACCATCAAGCTTATTACCGATTACTAGTTGTTACCCTGATTCTGATGAAGTTTAGTGTGATTAGTAACTTTCTTCTAGCAGCTTCTTCTTATCAAAGTATAGATGTGTGCACACTGAATCCGATCGTAGTCCAAGAACATAACACGACACAAAGGTCTCATAACTCCTACGTGTATTATGGACTGCAACTTTTCTTGTGACTTCGTCCGCTCAGGTTTTGTATTTCCGTCTACGAACTTCAACAAATTCTATTAATTTAGGTAATGGGTAGCCTTTAAATAGGGTGGGAGAGTTCTTTGAAATCCGACCCCTTTCAAGGAAAGTCTTGCTATAACAATAGTCACAATCCGACAATCTTTATTATTTATTCACATTAGGATTAGCACTCAGTTTATGTAAATCGAAGGAATGTAAGCCAATCAAATTGTCCATATATTCAAACGATGTCTTAGAACTCAACTTCTTATTCGCATGTGCATTGCGGAGCCGCAATATGGGATTGTCAATCCTCTGAGGATAATAAACATGTACAGTTGTTCACAAGTGTGATTTAACAACAACGCGTGCAGATGCAGTCCTAGTGCCTGCACATGCAGCCAGCAGCAGAGCTGGCAGTGTGACCCGATGCGGCGCGTGACGTCACGGCTGCGGGTCGGGTCGCCCGTCGCCCGCTATCTGCCGGTGTCGCGTTGAGGCAGGTCACTCACCCACGGCTGCACTTGAGATCGCCAGATCGCGTCAATTCGCGTCCCTCGCCTCACACTTATTTATGCGTGTTTTAGTAGATATTCGATTGAAATTAGTAACTGATCTGACGTGATCTCATAAAGAACATCGCTAAAAAGTAAACAGGAAAGTGTTACTATATCTTCTTGATAGTTTCTGAGAGAACAGTTCCCGCGGAATTAACTTTCTAGATAATAAGAGTGAGTTACCGCGAGGTGAGCGTTGGGCGGTGCGGTCCGGGTGCGGTTCAATGCGACGTCACTTATAACGTACACACAATGACATGTCCGTGTCGCGGCGCCGCCAATCGGAGACATTCCTTTTTACTAGGGATGGAAATCATCAAACGACTTCTTCCGATCTGGGTGAAGCGGAAGGGATTGTCAGACTCTTACTGATTAAAATCTATCCGTGTTCCTTTGTTTTATTTTTGTGTTTTTTAGTTGTAACACAAGCACAACCATAAATTACAGAGTCTTAATAGCTAGAACAAGGACAACTAATTCAAAAGAAATTAGCAAATATTGTGTTCTCGACAGTCAGGAGAGCTCGCATTTACAAGGAGCTGAATCGGTTGATAGAGCCGGACATTAACGGTAGCGAACGGGATGCGAGATTAAAACACTATTTCCAGTACAGTAAACTATGACTTTTAAAAATATTTTAAAAAGAAACAACACGAAAAGTAGGTAAAATTCAAATAGGTTCCAATTACTTGCTTGATAATCAGTTCAGTGTGTCGAGCACCTATTGCTACGAACCATGGATTCATGGATTGAACCAGGGAAGCGACAGGTCACTGCCGCCGATCACCTCGACGACACGACGGTGCTCGACCAGACAGGGCAGACCTCCACCATATGCTCCGCCATGTTCTCCGGGCGATCCACTAAGGAGCCGGGCGGGTCCTTCCCCCGAAGCTAGCTCCCGAAATACATTCGGCGATAACCTTTTACTTTTAATTAGGTTTGATAGTCGATGTCCGCCGCTTCCTTTCGCTGAGCTCAGGGCTCGGTAGTATTTCTCAGACTCTCATAAAATAGGGCTAAAACATCCTTGGTATCAAATATTCAGTTGTTGCGTCTGCGACTGCGAAAGCATTTCGGAGATTCTAAGAGCATGCGATCAAACATTAATGTCAGACAAACAAATATTGAAATAGAAGCGTGAGAACAGAGCGCGATATTTGCGAAGTTATGATAATAATATATTGATGGCGAGTGCGAGTGAGGAGCACGCGCGTGTACCTGATACGTGCGGCGGCGGCGGAGTTAATTCCGTCGCGGGTCGTCGCCCGGCGCCGCGTGCATGGAGACTTCCCGTAGCAACCGCCTGCCTACCTGAACTCCAGCCAGGCCGAGCCCGCAGTCCCAGCGGGCCGCGTCCAGTCCGCCCGCCAGCAGGCTGTCCTCGCCGCGGCGGGCCCTCTCGATAGACTCCGGCGGCCGCGACGTGCCGCCCACGAAGCTCGCTATCTTAGTTAGTGTCCAAGAGCTGCCAGACCAGACTTCTCAGTTACAAAATATTTAGTTATTAGCTTCAGACACGACAAGTTTGGTGACTCTGGAATCTTGCTCTGTAAGAGATATATCCGCAGCAGGCACCGCCTTGCCCTAACTCAAACTTTTGGGACAGAGCGTTATCTCCGGTCCGCACTAACATGCCACCTAATCTAGTGTTTATGGTGCGTCTCCCGCTCAGCATCGACCCTCAATTTAACTCGGCGCCGTCTTCGTTGATTACAGCGTGCTCGCTGAGTTAATGGGCAATGCTTCTCGTATCCGACAGACGTAATGTGTATCGACACATTCCGTGGTCCGCGCTCCGGACAGATTTATCGGGCAGAGGGCTTGCGATGAGGAAAATTCTGGAAAATACTTCTCACAAGCGTCCTCAGCACACTGCTGAGACCGGCTGTTGCTAGGAAATCAAGCGTGTAATGAATATAATGTTGCTTGTAAAATGTACGCGTATGTAATATTTACCTGCTAACTTATTTATTAGCTCATTTCTAAGCCTCCCACTCCCACGACGTCTGCCACCGTCTGAGCACAACAACTATCAGGAGACACCTACGCTCTGTGAACACTACATTACATGAAAACTACATTACTCACGGATAATGGTAATTATTGAAACATTTGGTAGGAGGTACCTAAATCATGTAATAAATAGGTCAGTCATATATTTCACACGCCGACTAACTTTTGCCCGCGACTTCGCAAGCGTATATGCAGCTTTTTGGGTTCCGTATCTCAAAAGGAATAATCAATCAGAATCAGAATCACTTTGTTGTCCAACCGTCTGTATGTCTGTCAAGACCCTTTATCCTGGAAACGCGTGGAGGTATCGATTTGAAATTAAAACCACGTTTACAGTCCCTTAAAGCTTTGAAAAAATTAAACTAATTTAACGTAAAGATACGGCCGTTTATACATTGGAACTTAGTGCACTCGCAGCCGCACCGCGCGGCTTCTTCTGCGGTGTTTACGTAGAGCGCTCGCCAGCTACAGCCCGCTGCTTGCCGCCCGCGCGGTGTGCGGCCGCTGTTATCGCGCGCCGCACACGAGCACGAGTGTACGACCCTTAACTGCCGTGAGTTATGTGTGTAAACACAGTTTTTCTTCTTTATTAATATTGCCGCTGTTATTGACGAGTGTAAGTAAAGCTGTTTGTTCGCAGCAGGCGGGAGGGTACGTCTCAGAAGTGACTTGCTGATGACGATGACTGGCCATGTAATGTGCGGAATGTGGTGTAAGCCTCCTAGCCCCGGACGGTATCCTATGTACCTACTTAGGTTTGTGACGAAGCTGCCTCACAATGTGTTGGTCTGAATCTTCCGTTCCAGCAACAGCCTTCTTGTAGTTGATTATTATTAAAATTCAATTCAAGAGCGGTGTTCCTAACGAATAGAATATAAACCGCTAGACATCGGGATCGGCAATCCCCGACGGTGGACGACGACCGAGCACAACGCCACATCATGTGAGTCGTCGACTCTTATCCGACACTTAGGTACATTAAATGCGATTTTACATTATAGCGAGCACGAGCGGCCGCGAGGTGTACCAGGGGCAGTGCAAACAGTGCTGTATTTGCGCGCGTTGTTAGGAGGGCACACAGTGGCGTGTGGCTGTGCACACAGTGGCCGCACAAACAAACAAGTGCAGTTGTCAGCGACCCGAGACCCACAAATCATACGCCCATTACACTCATAGATTGGAATCAAACGTTTCAATCTCAATAATAGTACCTGAGTATTTCAAACGTCAAACTACATTTGACATATTGACAATTGATCTGAGTATTTGATATTAATTTCAGCTTAACTCCTCTCTTGGTTCTTGACAGACGGACAAACGGACAAGAAAGTGATCCTATAAAAGTTCCGTTTTAACGACTGAGCGCAAATATGACCTTTTAACAAGTAATGTTGTTTTAAAAGAAATTAGAAGCTATTGTGCCAGCTACAGCGGCCGTCCTCATCCGGGGTCAGCGCTTCAGGAGCTCTTATTACATCTCTGCGATAGCGGCACGTGTGGCTCGCGCGTTGCAGACAAGCTATTTACATCTAAATATCGCCGTGCAGTATGTGCGCCGGGAAGTGTGACCGCGCCGAGCGGCCGAGCCGGGCCGTCTGCCGCCGTCCGCGGCGGTGTTCGGCATCAACCGAACAGTG
Organism: Hecatera dysodea; assembly: GCA_905332915.2. NCBI lineage: Eukaryota > Metazoa > Arthropoda > Insecta > Lepidoptera > Noctuidae > Hecatera > Hecatera dysodea. Next base: position 22,007,954 of record HG995296.1, on the reverse strand, counting down.
AGCACTTGCGGTGCTGCACTCAACTCCCGCCTAACTTACATACGTATCTGTATACCTACTAATTCCTAATTGAGGATCATGAGAGCTATAAACAGTCGCACTGAGTAGACAAAGGTAGTGCTGTCTGCAGCACGGTATAATGCTCGCAATCCAACCCTCCTTAGGACGTCACGTGTCATGGCCTGTACTCTCCGCCGCAATATCCGCTTCCGTTGTTTGCCGCTCAGTGTGCAGCCAGCGTGCAGCGCCCTGAGCACGGAGGCGGCGCTCATTACGCGGTCCCTTTATTTGGCGCGCGATTGTCTGCTCTGCGGCACTCGCGACGTTGAGCGAGCGAGCCGCCACACGCTGCGTGTTTGTTGGCGGTATATCGCAGGGCGTCGAGCGGACTCGCAGACTGGTTCGTGTTGTTGGACTACACAAGGAAATTAGTCTCGACTACGACTAGTCGGAACTTCGACTTAAAAGGAAAGTCATAATGGAAGTCTAAGATAAAGGGTGCCCCATAGGGTCAGTGCCTGCTAGGGTTGCGGAATTTGTTCGAAAGAGTCACCGCGGCCCTGGAACGCAAAGGGCACTAGAAGGATCACGGGTGGGTTTTAGTCAGTAAGTGTCTGACACTCCCTTCCGCTCCGCCCAGAGCGAGAGAAGTCATTATTTTGATGATTGATTGATTGATGACAGTTATTTACACATTTTTTCTGGATGGAAATCCAGAAAAAATGGGTAAATAACTGTGTTAATCATAGATACAGTAGGGCCTCGTTTATCCGGAGAGGCAAAAACAAGACCCTTTCCGGATTATCGAGACGTCCGGATTATAGTATGCCATATTGAATGGTAATAAAACATATGTTTAACCTTAGTTTCTTTAGTCAATTTTTAAATTAAAGCCTAAAGACAAAAATGTACATGTTCAAAATTAAAACCATGTAAGAAAAACAGCAAGTTAAAATAAAACATCTGTAATTCTCTTCTGTTTATAATGTTCGCCATATATTTCAAAAGCCCGCACATACACGCGAACCCGATTGCTCGGCCGGATTACAGCGATCACCAAACAAGCGGGAGTCCGGATTAACGAGGCCCTACTGTAGTTAGTTATGTTACTTCCGCAAGCGCAACGAAGGAACAGCAAAGCACTCAACAAGACATGAATAGCGAAACACCAGTAGCGGCGTCAGACGCGACAGGCGGACAGGAGCGGCTCTGCGATGCAACAAGACCATCAGGCACGCGCCACACAGGCGAGCGGCGCGAGTGCGGGCGATGCGTGGGCCTAACTATCGAGCGACCGTTCATTATGCGTCGCGCGCGTTTGACGCCCGCGCCGCCGCGCCGCAAGGACGCGCGACCAGTGCGCTGACGTCACGCGATACATTCGCGACGCTAATAACTGCCGGAGGATAGAAAGCGGTCGTCGGAACGATTACTCCATAAGTCCATACCGTGATCATTACACTATCACTTACACTTTCAACTGCGTAGGTATATACTCGTAAATAATTAGGTAACAAAAATTTAACGAACTCCGTTTTGTCACTATTTTATCTATACGTATCTACATGCGAGAGTTCAGGTTTGCTGACTATAACTCCATTTCCATTGCTAAAGTCAGCCGCAACCCAGTGAGTCAAAAAGTTTCCATAATTGGTCAGAATGTTCGTCAGCATGCGACGCCACCGTGCACCGTCCCAGGAGTGCACAGCGCCGCAGTTAGTGCCAGTCAGGAGTGCACTAGCACCGCGCACACCCGCTGCTCGTTTTAGCGACGGATCGCCGCCGCGCCGGAGTGCGCTCTCGACGCGACGCGTGACGGAAATAAAGTCTGTTGGAATGACATAATTTTACTACAAATGCAACATAGCGATGTCCTGCAAACGGCTGGGTAATTTATTTAAAGTTTCACTTTTTTTTTCATTTTATTATTATCTTACACTGCTAGTGGGATATTAGCACAATTTTTTATTTGCACCACTATGTCTCCTAGGACCTGGGATAGATCTTCAAGGCGGGGAACATAAAGAAACTAATACGTAATGGTTCAAATCGTCTGAAGCGAGCTTCATCCTTACCGTAAGTCTGTGAGCGGCACTCGGCGGCTCAGCGCGAGCTAGTCAGGTCTGGTTCGCGCCTCTCACCCACAACAGCTCAGCTGCCGACACAAATTCCGCAACCCTGGTAACGCGTTCCTATGTTTTAAAATGTGTTATTATGGACCAAGTTAGAAACGATAGTTATCAGGAGTTAGATTTCTACAATTCTGAAAGGCAAAAGTAATATGTGGTCATAGCACAGTCCAGTCACAGCACATAGCTATGTGGTCCTCTGTAACAGTGGCTGATTGATTCCTATCTATTCCGGGTATGTTCGATTAAATACGTTCTCGAATCCCTCGCCACATACCGCATACATATGTATACATATACGTTTAGGTACTCACGAATATTTGCGAAAAGACTTGAAAGTTTCCGTATCTTTGTGTCCGTGCCAATAAACCGGCTGAATGGCTTTTCCCAAGAGCGTAAGTTGCAAAGCTTATCTTTAAACGAAGTTGTATGGCTCAAAAGTTTCCGCTGCGTGTTGGAAGTTGGAAGAAGGCAATCAATATTAAAGAGAAGCCGTCGAGCCGGGAGTCCGGCAGGAGCGCGGCGCGGACACAAGTGACTGCTGAACTTGTGACTCAGACAACACATTTATTTGTAGAAACATGAGTATACACAAGCAATGCAGGTTGTTCAGAAACAAAAAAGATCCATCATGTTCGGCCTTTTTGGTATACAAATGTATCGGTAAGAATAGCTAATAAAGCTAAAATCATTATGTAGTGACAATTTACTGTCACACAAATTGTAAATTGAATATAAGCTATCTAAGTATACTAATATTATAAAGAGGTAACGTTTATGAATTTGTGACGTTGTAAGGGGTAATCTCTGGATCTACTGAACCGATTTTCAAAATTATTTCACCAATAGAAAGCTACGTTATAGTGGAGTGTCATAGGTTATATTTTATCCTCGTATTGCCACCGGAACGGGAACAACGCGGGTGATACCGCGGGGCGCTGCTAGTAAATAATAAATATTAATAAAATCGTACTATAATTTACTAAATCAAAATAATAAATGATACGACTGACTTTGTCGAAATAATTACTGATTGCATTTTATAAATATGACGACTTCTTCTATGTACGGAGACGTTAACGTCAGTATATACATAATTCATAAAATACGGTCTACAACTATCAATTGAATTAGTCACTGAATAGTTGTTCTATCTGTATGAAGAGTTACTATTTTTTTTTACTTAAAATTTCAATGTGTTTTTTCCAATTTTACTTTTTATCAATAGTCATTCCGAGGAATTTTGCCGTGTTAAATTCTTTGTTTTTTGGCAATATGTTGGATATTAAGATCAGATAAAGTTGGTAAGCGTTGACTGAAATGCATAATAAATATTAGTTGTATCTAGATTAATTTTAAATTATTGTTCTCTATCCAAATATTTTGTTGATAAAGAGTATTAATGTCAGTATTATTTGTCTTTAGTGTCGTATTTGATTGTTATGGTACTGTCGTTAGCAAAAAGGTCACAGGTTGATCAATGGATTTAGTAGTATACAATAAGAATATTGGAGGACCCAACATGCTGCCTTGAGGAACTCCATATTAAATTACAAGTTCATGTGATTGAAATATTTATTCACGTTTAGATTTTGTATTGATTGAAGAGAGTTCCGTGAGTTGCTTTCTATTGTCTAGGTATGATTTAAATAGTTTATGCACGTTATAAATACCTTACCTTACAAAAACACCTTACCTAGGACTTCAGTTTGTTTAAGAGACTAACATGCCTATAGTAATCGAACGCTCAGGTCACACAGAATATGGTGCAAACAGGGTAGGTCTTATCAACATTAAGCATAATTCTATACAAAAAAACATAAAATGCCATATTTTATTTTTGTAATATTTGTATTAAAACCTTATTAGCTTTGATATACAAATTGTAACGTGTAACTGTATTAACCATACCGAATAGTATAATGCATTCGAAGCTTTATCGGAAGTAAAACAATTACCATAAATAGTAAGGAAGTAGCACGAGGATAAGGCATAATTAATATACGATAATTCAAAGCCAAAAACACTTCACCGATTATTCTAAAATGTTATTGTCGCTGTGACATTTGAAAACAAAAATAACATAGTATAAGCAAGAAATATTTTACGATTTGTTGTTTTTCATGATTTTAAAGACAAATATATTTTGGTCTATACTAGTAACTATAATGTCTGCTTTATTTCTTTTTTAAATATTGGTGTATAACTATAGTGCCTTCTTTATTCCCCTTTTTTAAATAATGGTTGTAGAGAAAAACAATTTTGCTTGTTTACTACAAAAAGAAAAATATGTTATTTCATTTTGGAATGCAAATGGCGGCCATTTGCCTGGCTCTCTCTGCAGATGGCTTTACCAGTGACTACTTCTATATCTTTGCAGCATTTTGTCCTACTGACAGACACATAATAAAAAAGGATTATAATATAGCCAAAAAATAATATGCGTGTATTGTGATGTTAACGCGATCGACGCGCGTCTCTGTGATGTTGTTCGCAAGAGTCAACAGAGAGTGCCGCACGAGTCACGAGTCACACAGCGTACATCACGGAGCTGTAACGTCAAACGTGCGCAATGTACGAGCTCGGGGAGACTTACGCTACGGAGCCATTTCCGACTACGTGATGGTTTTTTATTCCCAATTCCCATCCTGAAGCTGTTGTGATAAACGTTTCAGCTTGGTAACTATTCAGTTCGTAAGTTGCTCTTTCTGTATGTCTGTGATATATTTGCTCTGAATATCTGTATCCGCGACAAAAATAAATAAGACAGCAAGTATATTCGTGGTACGTATCGACGTGGATATATTGGTTCAGTGTTGGTTGCGGCAAGCGCGTGACGTCACGGGACAGGTAACCGTAGCGTGTCGGGTCGTGTCGGGTTGCCCGCCGCTCTTCATTAGATTACACAATTATGGCGACGAGCAGCTCTACACGCAAAACTTATGTTAAGTCGACCTGTGTCTAATATGATACGAAAATGAGGTACTTTTGTGTAACTTACTGAAGCTCTACGAAGCAGCGAGGCACGACTCTACCTACGTACCTGCGTAACTACGTGTCACCGTTGCCACATGAATGTAAAGTTTTGCTTATCTTTCATAGCGCAAATGATACACAGTAGATGTATATCTTCAGTATAGCAAGATTATATGAATCAGTTTTGAGGAAATTAATGAAAATGAACTAAAACGCCGCTCAGTCTAGCTAGCTAGTGTAGCGGCAGTGAACGCGTGTCACGAGTTATTAGAAACGTTTCATGGAGCCGCGCGACAGGGCGACACGGCGACACGCGCGCGGAATGCGGCGCGTTATTTATCGCCGCGCGGCTATTTGTGTCCACGTCCACCACTGTCCACGACTCCACGCGCACCGACCAGCACTGGCGTCCAGCGTTACTGCGACACTACCAGCGGCGCAGTGGAACCCACTCGCAGGCAATATGTTCCAATGTAATCACATATGCGGCTTAACCAGAAGCAAGGATATTTCGACGTCAACACGCTGAAACCCTGTTCACAGTTCAGCTCTGTCCCATGCGATATTTTACGATAAAAAGATGGGACACGTAAATGTCCTACTTTTCAATGATACAAACAAATCCAGTATGAAAGTGCCAAGTAATCAAGAAGAAGATAAAGGAAATCCTGCCGTGAAGGGCCTGCTGCAGTGAAACGTCCACACGACGCGCACGTGGCGCACCTGATTTACCACCACGGTATAAACGAAAACTCGAGTCATATTAGATGGACGCCGACCTCGTCGCCGACCGCCGCGGTCGCTGGTCGCACGCGCGCGAGCTGCCACAGTGCCACCTTGACTTACACTTTGAGGAACTATTTATTTGCGACGCATCTATTTTAGACGCCGCGACCTTTGACGACAAGTTCTTTGCCGCTAACTCGTGGAAAATGTGGATTAAAAAAAACAGAAAAATCGAATGAGTTCGATAAACAAGTAGGCGGCGTAGGCTGACTGTCGCTGAATTGGACCAAGTGGATTTATATAGTTGTGGTACATTTTGTGATATTAGTCTTTATCTCGTCGTTGTAGGTGCTAAATTACAAATCAAGTGGGAATGATGCAAGTCCTCTCAAACTATCAGATGGAATCAAATAAATATTAAAGGACGATGCAGGGATCACTCTCGCCAAGCGTCTGTCGGGCCGGGGTCGTGAATATCTAGTAATGGCGGCGCGTAAATGGAAACCCTTCCACTATTCAGAACTTCTGAGTACTTCTGCGGCAGCCTTTAACCAATTGAACGTGCAGTTTTACGGAAAAAAATGCTATTCTGCTTTTGGTTCTGTAATCCGGCTTTACAAACGCAGTTCTAGCGTTATGGATACCTATGAATTCCTACAGCTACTTAGACTGTTGGCTTATCGGTTTAACATAATAAGCTGGTAATGGCATTCTATGTAAATGAGCGAAGATTAAAGAAAGCATGAAATCGTACTATTAATAAAAATAATTTGTATTGCATGGTAAAGATAACTTAACCCAAGTGATTCACCAACAATTGAGGACGACACAGCAAATTCACAATATTTTTTGTATTTAACACATTAAATAAGCCAGCATACAAAAAAATGCGGAAGGAATTGTTTTCGTGACATGATATTTGTACCTAACGGAACTATCTACACTAATATTACAAAGAAGAAAGTTTTGTATTTTGTTATGAATAAATTCAAAAACTACTGTGCCAATTTCAAAATTCTTTCACCATTAGAAAACTTCATTCACCCTGAGTATCATATATCTGTATTCCCACGGGAATGAGAACTACGCGGGTGAAACCGCGGGGTGCTGCTAGTTTAAATTAAAAGAAACAAAAGTGCGATGCGCATGGCATCGCTCTGTCTCTCCCGCGTGTCGGGTCGCACTTAAGTATTTTTTATGATGAATTGAGTAGAAGAAGCGTTTTAATTATTAAGTCTTAAATACTACACCGGAAACAATACCGGTATCCAGACCGTTCGCAACTCTGAATAGCGGAATGGTTTTTTAAAGTACATAACTTTGTGAATGAATGCTAGAGAACAGTCCCGCAGCTCAGAAGTACTTGGGTTCTGAATACTGGTAGGGAGTCCGCAGCCGCTAGTGGAGTGGTGGCCGGCGCGGTCACCGGCGCTCGCCGCTGGTCGCGCTGCGTGCCACGTCTCGCTACTTCCTCGTTGCGCGCGCATTCTCTCACGAACATTCTATTTATTCCTCGACTGCCGCACTCTGCTCCAAAATAATTATGATTAATAGCAGTATAGCAGCACAAGCACTACTAAACATCCACAAATAACAGGAATTTATATCTCAAGCTAATTCCCTCGTAAATTGCAAAAGTCTGGACGCGGCTGTACCGTGATGAAGTGGTGATCAATCTGTCGTGTTGTCACGAAGTACAGTTTATGGACACTATCGAGCAAACGGCCGCGTATCCCGTCGTTTATACTGCAGCCGGGATTCAATGAAGCACCCGAGACAGCGTCACAACATGGAGAGTAGGAGTGTGTGCGCGCTGTGGAGCTCGTGCTGGTCGGGTCACATAACTAACACTGGAATGCACTTTGATGATGTTCAAACAATCGCATCTGTTGTTGCCGGAGGTCGGGTGTGAGGGCGGGTGAGTGGGGGAGGGGTTGGTTCGTTATTGCACCGTCAAATGTTCGCAGTGCGCGCACGCAATCGAGGCAATGCCGGAATTGTGCCGATCCTAATTGCACAATTTGACTCCGGTCGACCGGACAGTAGCGTTAATTAAATTGTGCTGAAACATGACTTCCTATTCTTGTCCGACTAGCAGTTCGGTAATAAAGATATTTGGGCTATTTAATTTGAATATGACTTGAATGTTGCATTCAAGTAGACAGTATATCTTTTTCATACATTTACCTTTTACTAGCTTCGTGCGAAAGTCGAATATCAACCTAAGCGAATATTTGTATTTCTGGAATTCTATGTCCTATCCATGACACGGTTCGACAGGTGTACCAAGTTTCAGTTAAATCCATTGAACCTTTAAGATTTGAAGATGTAACAAACAAACATTCAAACACAATTTTGGATTTATAATATTAGAAAAATCCAAAAATAAAGTTATGATTCAACTTGGTACTGCACGGGTGTCAGTACAGTTTATTAAATAAAATCTTTTGGTATTTTATGTTTTCCACATGGAGTCACGTCTCCCGTACCTGCCGAGGAGGAAGTGTCCGTGGAGCCCTCGCTGTGCGCGAACTTTACACCTGTATGCCAACGATTTAGTACAGACTACACCCCCTTAGCCAAGTTACAACCGTTTCGTGTCAAATTCTGTTCCGATGTCAAAGTTATAATTATGTTAGTATTGCGGTGGTGATCGATGACGCACTAACATCGCGCCTCCGTTTCCTTCCATCGCACATCGCTTCTATTCTTGCTGTTACGGTCAAATGAATAACTATCTAACTCAGTGGATATGAGCGGCGCTGACGCAGCATATATACACGCAGATACACGCACACAAAAGATACATACTCGTACTTTCATCTAGTGCGTGTCTGACATAGTTTATTTAAAAACAATAAAATGTTACAGCAATATAGCGGCTCTGGCTAAGATTCAAATGATGTATGTTATAGGTCAGTATAACAAACGTGGCCAAGCACGAGGTGGTCTCAGCGGGTGGCGAGCCGCTCACCCGGACACCCGGACACCCAGTTAACTGGACAGCTATAATAACAGATGTACTCGAAGCATGTATTCTGATTTGTGACCGCAACTCTGCTCGCGCGGACACACGACGCTACCGCCTGCTACACGGTGTGTCGCTGGGCCGCAACAGACGACGAGCTGGTGCGTGCGGCGGTCACGTGGCTCGCCTCAATCAGAGCTAGTTAGCGCGCCGACTCGCACCGACTGTTGCATTGTCCGCCAATTGCCAATTGACAGACTGAAAGTAGGTTTCAGAATATTTTGCTTGCCAGTTTGAATAACGTTACGTTTCTTATTCTTTTGTTAATAAAAATCTTTAACTTGGAACATCCAATGAAATAATCCTATTCCTCGATTATAGATTCTGAAAGAAAAGCAGAACTTTGCTTTGCAATAGAGATTTGCACACCTACATACCTAGATACAAACATTTAGTATGTAGGTCAACAAGTTGTGCTATTGAAGCGTCGCCTTCCAGTCTGGCTCAGCTCGTTACTCATCGTTAGTAACTTAGTCTCTGAAACAGATTTTAAAGGATCATCATTTCTTGAAGTACCTGGCGCATCATAAACAGCTCGTAAGATATTGTTAAAGTTTGTCAAGTGTTGGCGACTTTTATGGCGTGTTCATTATGTCATCCGCCAGACTCGAAACACATGGCTCCGGTCCGGCTTGGATCCGTACAGTTCGTATTCACTCATAACATTGTTGGTTGTTCATAATTCTACGGAGGCCATGTGATTACGTGTCTGTCGTATAATGTGGCACACCATGAATGTTTCATGACGTGGACGCCATCGAATGCCATGAGTGAGACGTGAAGCTCAATTAAACACCATTCCACATCACGCAGACCACGGAGGACGTGGGCAGACGCAGTTGATCCGAACGCCTTACTATTCTATTGAGAGCGTTATGTAATGATCACGTTCCGGTTCTGAAAAGGTAAAAAGATACTAAAAACGATAAAATATGAAGTGAAGTGTACAAAGCCATTGGCAGCTATTGTGGACAATAAACAGTGGCCGTGCGGCGGCAGACTGGACAGAAGGTTCACGTGACAGCTCACTATGAAACAGTTGCGGAGAGCACCTGCACAGTGGAGCTGGGGCCGGCGGCGGCGGCGGCGTGTTCGTTCGTACTGGACCCTCTGTCGGGGTATGGTGTGGACAGGACGACGCTCCCCCACTCCACCGCCCGGTCGCTTGACTAGCGCATTGTGCAGTCGGAGGAGGGCGGAGGACGTGCCGCCTGCACATTACAGGACCCGCGCCGGACACCACCACGACGTCATGATTTCAGGATAATTGTAATGCAAACGAATAATTCCTGTTCCTGTTTACGACCTAGGAGCAAACTAGAATGTTGCGAGTACGGTTTTAGTACTTACGGTTTACTTTACAAACGGCCTGAAAATGTAATTTGGTCTTAATACGTTGGTTTTTTTTTATAAAAGGAAAACGGTTTTCAACTTATACGAATGAAGAAAATAATGTCAAATACACTTAGCGAGGGACCGTGAAAGCCTCTCAACTGAACCGCAGCCGAGAGATCCTTGCCGCCACTTTTTGTACTTACGTTAAGACGATTCTTCAAGAAAATAATTTCTTTAGTGGCATTATAATTTACGTGAACTTCTTTTATTAGGTACTTAGTAAGTATAATTGTGCTATTCCTATCGGTGCCGTGGTATTAACATGCAAGTATTGGCAGCTGGCGCACTTATCTACAGTCGCTAAATAGTTATGCAAGCAATTAAAAAATAACTTCTATGTAAATAAATAATGGAGCTCGACACTAACTTTGTTGTGCTTGACAGTCTCTTATACACCATCATCACCTTCGTGCACCGCGCCTCTCGTGAACGTTCTTGAGCAGAACTTGTGGAAAAGTTCCTGTTTATTACACGCATGGTCACCTTAACGTTCGCAATGCGGCTATTTTTGAAGTTGAATGCGGAAAAAGGACAATGCAGTGAATGCAGTGAGTGCAGTGTGCTGGTGTGGCTCAGGACAATGGACGACTGTTTAATAAATAAGTTGCGAGTATGTGCAGCCTCGCGCGGCGAGCGGCTCTCGGTCACACCGGGATACGGACATGTTGGAATGTCGCTGTTTCTTAGTTCTGACGAAACTTGGCGATGATCTCTGGGGCAATTTTATTGATCAAATATTTTTAGGCAACGTTCGCAATTCGCATTCGCTCTGCAGTCGTAATCTGTCAATATCTGTCTAATTTCCCTACATTTCCACAATTTGAAGTTGTAGGCATTTTACGTGGTACACCGTACATGTTTACATTAACCTAAGAAATAACAAACTCGCACTTTATTTCAAGTCTTAGTATGCCGTGCTTACTTACTGACACAAGTACACAAATTCCTGACATTCCTTGAATGCTATCATGTGTTTTGTCAATCGTGAGAAGGTATGATGAGGCCAGATTTCTCTAATCCATAGCTAGAGGACTACCACTAACTTGGTGAAATAAGAACGATAATTGTAGCGTGTTTGTGTCGTACACAATGTGTGCATGTGACAGTCGGCGCGGAGTGCAGAGAGCCGCGGAACCCGGCGGCCTCGCGCCCAGCAAATGTCGGCCGCTCACCTCCCCGACAGATTCAATTACATCGCAGTGAAGCCAGCCGGTCAACATTGTCAACCGCACAGCAGGCAGGAATTAAGGTAATACATAAAGGTTGGTCCTTACTTGATCGTCTGGGAGAGCATAAGAGAGTCCAGCTGAATGAGCGGGCGAGAGTGACACGCCGTGTCACGTCCGTCCCGCAGCCGTTCCTCCGTCGCGCCGCAGTCGTCTCGTGCCACCACGAGGCGCTTTTGTTTGATTGATCCAACGCCGGTTTACAATAATTGTGCGCGCAAACAAATACAGAGCGTTGATTAATACGTCGTTAAACATTGTTTAATGAAGAATTCGTGGAAAGCTAGGAACAGTAAATTGAATTAACAGTCTGTGTATACTAATTGATGATTCCTTGCGTATTGAGTTGTTTCACCGTGTGCTTTACGTAGAGTGCCTATGCTGGCGGCAGTAAACTGTCCGTAGTGCGACTGATGTTTCCCGTCAGACGGACTGTAAAAGTGCACATGTACCGGAGCCGCCTGCGCCAGTATATCATTGAAGAGGCGGCTATAAAGTAACGTATGGACGAGGTGGGCCGTCGCTCGCACGGGTTTTATTTGAGTGGTTGTGTGCGGCCACCTCTTGCGAGATACGATAATCATATACAAGCTGCAACTTACACCGCTCACACGTCGACTTTGTTTTGTTCTCAAATATAAAAACTCATTGCGCATGAGCACAATAATATTCGTGGTGTTAAGAAGATCAATAATAAGTAATCTGACTGTTCCTTAACAAACACCTATGTGTGCAATGCGAAGTAGTAGGTATTATTAAAATTGTCTCTCTGGTCGTCTTGAGTCCTGACTAAAGAGAAAAACCTCTTGCAGAATATAATTTCCGAAAAATTGTAACCGATTGTTTGTTGACTACTTAGTTGATGGCGTGCTCCAGTCCTCACCGAGCCAGCGCGTTAGGGTTGCCCAGAATGTTTGGCCACCTGCTAGTGTAACGAGCGGGCCATGCTGAGCGGACAGGCCGATCGCGCTGGGCCGCGGGACGCTAACAAGACAACGTCTGCTACTTATCTGGGTGAAACAGCGGTGCTCAAACTTGCATTCGAGAACAACCAAAGCGGCAGAGACCGCCTTGCCGCCTCTCGGCAACGCGGCCTCTGCCGCTTTGGTTGTTCTGAAGCTAGACTGACTTCATCAATGTACATATAATTCTGCATGCCTACAAAACGCAATGATAAGCGTTATATTAATTCAAAAGGAACAGTTATTATCACAATGGTTGCGAACTCACTAAATGTTAACATACTGATACATTTATCAATCAATCAAAAGTCATTTATTCAAACTAGGCTGAGCGACAGCACTTTTTGAACGTCAAATTTTACATAAAGACAGTCCCCCAAAACGCCCACCCGTCACCACTTCCTAGTGTTTTAGCTGGGAAGAAGAAGTGGCGCAACAAACTCCCCAGCAACACATCTGTCTGTTGCGTTTTAAGAACTTGAATTTATACAATAGTATGCAAAGTCATTACATGCCAAAGGTAGGAAAAAAATCAATTATCCAACATGGAAATATTAAATCAATTCACTATAATATATGGACAGATCCACGTTAAACTCACAGCAGACAGTGCGTTGGCGTAAAGTTTTAGTATCCCTGGACAGATCTAGTTCTGCAGTATATCTGGGTAGTGATAACATATCTCGCTAGTCCAGACTAATGTTTGCGCGGGAGAGGATTTACGAGCCACGCGGGCTTTAATTGTATAAATATGACCTAAATTATTAGTTGCACGAAGATTTATTTTATTTGTAACTAATCTTAAGTTATATGTTCAGGGAGATACATTTGTATTTAAAATGTTTTACGAAAATAACTAGGTTGTTATAAATAGTTTGTGGCGCCGGGTTGCCACGACACTTTTTGGTTGCATAATGCATATCCCGCTCAAGGATATCAATCGTTCGTTAATATTTTATGGACCTAATAATCTAAATTACGAATAATGTTTTAGAATTTTTATGACTTACAGTATCGTCCACGTCAGTGCGTGGGAGAGACTCCTGCGCGAACATTCTGATACCCTACATGTCCTCAGCCGAGCAGCAAGACTTGCAGGATTACACTAATCATGCGCATAAAATGTGCAACAGGAACATACAATATAAACTGGAACTATTTAAGAAGTTTGTCTTAAGTAGCTCAGTATCTGTAATGCTGTTTTCATTCGTCCATCTTCCTTATTTACAAGGAAAGGTAAGGTAACCACGCATTGAATGATGAGAAGTTAAGAGGACGAAACAATGTATTAGTTAAGTTGGTGCCGTGCCAACAACAGCAAATTTTACCATTACGAGTAGTAGCTAGTCCAGCGATGGTTTCCACCAGACTGTCCCATGTTGGGCGCCAAACCAGCCCCGTGTTGGGCGTCACTTCTTTGCGTTGGTCCAACGTTGAGAGCTTACTAGCCGTTACATTTTTGTTTTCGTAGTTTTAATAAAGTTTGTATTTAATTACATCTCTGCGGGTTTTGTAAACCTTTTTGACTGTAAAACATACTTATGTTAATTTTGTGTGTAAATTACATTGTTATAATTATAAAGTTGTATCGTTTTAGTTTTAAGTAATTTTGTGTTATGTATGGTGTAGTTATTTGTAATTGTTAGTAGTAGTGTTTTCTAAAATAGTTAATATTTAGTAGTCTTAGCTATCGCATTAGGTTTTTAAACCTGTAATAGTTTACGAGTTTAAAATAAATAAAAACCCGGTTTTGTACGTTTTGTATGTTATTAATCTGCATCCGCGGAAGCGAATCTTAAGTAAAATATCTAGAACATGTCAACGATTTTAGATGTTTTTTCAAAGACGTGGTGGTAGCACCCTTGCGAGAGTAGGGTTGTCACCTAAGGAAATCTTCGCTTCTATTGGTAATGAGTTCGTACGTGCACGGCATGCGCCTGTCGCCGGCCCTGCCTATTTTCTTTCTTGTCTCGTTCTGTGCTACGACTGCCTCCTATAATGAATATACGCATGATTTTTGCGGTTGCAGATGTGCGTGCAGAAGTCCAAATCGAGTCGGAAGCTCCGCAGTTGCGGATGCGGTTGCGAATATTCGCAACATCCCTGCTTCACAGTAGGTTAACATAACTTTAACTACGCCAGCTACTGGTGAAGTTTCGTTAAAGCGCGATCACAGAGCCAATTCTAATAGCAATAGATTCATTGCCTTCGAAAACACAGGCACTGAAAAAATATTCTTAAAAATTAGTTGTTATTTTCTTTGCCTTAGCTTAGCAGGCCGAGCGTGGGCGAAACTGCCAGATGTGGAAATTATTTTTCCTTGTACTCATTCCTTTGGGACCTGCACGTGTTTTGTCCGGATTATTTTGTACGTACCTACATACAATATTTGTAATATCGTATTTAATGTAAACGACAAATAATATTTTTTTTTAATAAATATTACTCTCTATAAGCTTTAGGCAAAACAAACAAGCTTGAGATTTTGATCTCAAGCTTGTCTGTTTTGCCTAAAGCTTGCAGACTGTTTGCAGTTGAGAAGTCCGAGCACTTGTTGACTCTCCGGCCAAAACTAAAGCTTTTAAGTGGAAAAGTACGGAACTAATCTTATGAATATTGCTTTAGGCCAGTGAGAGCTAAAACATTGATGTAACAAGCATATCGTAGCAACCAGCAGGATAGTAATCATTGTTTTAGTACTTCCATGCCCGCCACTTGTTATTTGGCAGAGAGACTTGGATGGAGAAAAGAAAAAAAAAAACGGCACCGCGCCCGCCGCAGACGAACTCTCCACAACGCGGTACGAGAATGTCTCACGAGCCCTAACTCGATTAGCTTTGAACCACCACGCGGACTCATTCAGAAACCCTACTGCGCTGCAATTGCATTTTCATCTATGGCTGATTGCTGTTTCTGCTGATAATGCCTGAAGTTCGGTAACAGTTCGGGAAGTAATGTTACGCTAAGCGGTTTTAATTTGAAACCTTTTTTTAAAGAATGGGAAGTCATCAAAAGAATTCTTTCACTTTCCTCACCCTCTGTGTAGTCTACACCTTAACTATCTCGTTAATTATGCCTCTTGCTCGCCGCGCTGAACTCGGTGGCTGCGTGGGCAATTCCGTTTGACGCCGTCACCGCGCCGTCGCTGCCGACTCTCAGGCTCACTCTCACCCAATTACTGCACAAAAGGGCCCATTACCTACGAGTTATTCAGGGACCATTGACTTTTACCTAAATTGGCCTGATGCAGAAGAAATCAATTTATAGTAACGTAACTATTTTATTTATTTTTCTCTCTCACAGCTTTGGATACCGTCAAGATCATTATGTCAAAGGACATCCCTTCGTCCCCTAAAATAAAATTATTGTTCGCTCCCTTCGAAGTCATCGGGAAGCGGCTGGTGCAAACACATTTGACTACCTTTTATTAGATTAGCCTTTATTCGCGCCCCACGGGTTATCTTGTTATATGAATATTTCCTTTATGATTGAGTGTCGTGACACGGGGTCGCGCCGCACTCGCTGGTCGCGTCGGACGGCGGCGCGCGGCGCGGCGAGCACACGCGCGAGCGCACGTTATCGTGTCGCGGCCGCCAGCGACTTACGATAGTACTGTATTGCGGTATGCATGCTAGCTACTCTACGCCAATATGATTAAGTATTATGCATTACTGAAGGTAATTGAATCTAAGAAAAACATTTATCAGGCGAAGTTTTGCAAGACAATGCAAACCTTCGCCTGTTAAATGTTTTGTCAACAGTAGGTACTATGCCTAGTAACTACGTTACAGTACAGTACTGTTGTAGTAAATACATATACCTACTTAAAAAAAAACATTAAGATTGATGTATTATTTAGTCTACAGAAAAGTTACGAAAAGCACAGAAAGTGTTAAAAACGTTGAACGATTTCTTCAATTTGTCTTTGTATCATATACTCTTATAAATTGCATTCCATTGGAAAAATAAATAAAGTTAAGTCAGTCAGTGGCAGTGGCGAGCAGTGCCCGCTGGTGCGAGCTGGTGGTCGAGCAGAGCGGTGATGCTGGACAGTGCCGGTCGCGCCCGCCGCACGACGCCGACCTCTGCCACATGCTATTAGAATTAATCTATTGATCGGTTTATTGATGGAGTAGACACAATGAGAACTTGTTTATTTATCTAAGACATGTGTACTTATATATGGCTGTGGCCTTCGATATCTCATAGACTCTACTTATTCTTGATCACAATACAATACCGACAAGGTGATTAATGTCCGTGTTTTATTATGAGCTAAGTTGTTATTGAACAATAATGTCAGCTTGCCAAGTGTACTGGCGGCGCACTAGTGTGGCAGGAGGCGCCTGCTTCGACTTCACTGCCGATCCTTGGGCAGCTGTTGATTCCGTGGCAACGTGTCACGCTGAGTTTGTTTGTCGTACCTAGCTATAAAACATTTTATTACGCATAAATCTGTTTGTGTGACTTATTGTTAGTGTATTGTATGTAATTGTAACACGCACGACGCGAACAATATAATAAATCTGCGACAGTGTACCGTGGCGTGGCTCCCACGGGGCCTGTCGCTAGCGCCGCGGGCCCCGGGCCCCGGGCCCCTGCGCTGCGCCCTATTGCGGCAAGTTTGCAATCTCTTGTGTGAAAATAATTAATAAGCTAAGGGTTGGCGCACAATGTCGCGGCGCATTTCGAGGGACCCTTCATAAGCATTACCCTAATATAATTCGATACGTGTGCAGATGCAGGGCGAGAGAAGGGGTGGATGGAGACAGGGGAGGGGGTGCTGGTAAGCCGAGGGTCGACTCTTAACTTGGCGCGTTTGTTCCTGCAGAGCACAACAACCCCAAGAGATGCACCACCCTGAGCGTTCCAAGCAAGTGACCCGTTCACTTTATACTAACCAGAAATTCCGCAACAGGCACCAACTTTCGATTTAAACTGCCGCTTGGTAGATAGATAGTATTTAAGCAACCTACATCATTTTAAATTAATCTAAATGTGTCGAAATTAAATTTATTGATAAGTTATCAGGCGGAGCTTTCTGAACTTTCTAAACAATGTACCGCGCTGAGCGGCTCTCAATCTGATGATATCGACGAACTGGCGCGCGACTAGCTTGCGCTCTGACGCCGCCCGTGCTCGCCTGATTTACGGCACTTTTACCGCAGATGTAGATAGTAGTGAAAGTATGTAATAGCAGTCCTCGATCAAACGCACCTCCATTATGTGCACCATTACAGAACAGCGCCTTTCTCCGCAAACCGACTGAAGTCATTATAAGTTTTCTTACGTAACCACGAGAGTAACCTTGTGACGCTGGGTCACAAGATGAGAGGTTTTCCTACCTCCCAACTCGTCTACAGTGTGTAGGATGGTAGTAGTTGGATAATAAAACTTGGATTGGTGACTTGATTGTTTATTATTATAGTTAGGATAAAAGAAACTGTAACAAAACAAAATAAAAGGTTACAAAAGGAGTCCTAAAGAGTTACAAACTGAAGGTAGGTAGATGGTTATAAAAGTACAATGTTTATTACAAAACTTACCCCGGGTTTCTAACTGTTACATAATATTATAAAATATGATCACACTGGTAACTATTAAAAATTTATAACTTGTATTGCTCTGCTTGAGCGATTTGGTGGGACTGATTCAAAAATCTGCGCAGTCAATGAAAGAACGAAATTCAAAATATTTTTGAAAATAGATACATTTTCTTTTTAGTACAATAAAATTAAGGAGTTTCCAGTCATCGTGGAGGTTTAAAGTCCACGAGACTGAAAACGCAACGACATCGTTACAACCTGTCACTTTCAGAACTAGCCGCCTCGTGCTGGTGAGCTCGCTGGAACAGGAAGATGACGATGACGAGGAGTCCTCTACTTGGAACTTAGGGCACACGGAAGATTTATTTTGAATTTTGGCAATTCTTAAGCTTGAAACTTTAAAGTAGGTATTTCAGGCACCGTCAACTATCATAAGAGTAAAACAATTGAAAGTTGTAAGCGGTGTACCTACATACATCAAACCATATCTAGCGACATGCAACTGTTCGTCGCAGGGAGGCGGTACGGGCGCGGTACGGGCGCGGCACGATGATTGCATACAAAGGATAGGGATAGGTCGATTCACACTCATAAAAAGAGTGAATAATTATCTGATCATTGCAGGGCGCAATGTTTGCCACGCCACTCACCACGAGTCTACATTTTCGCCGTGAATACAAACTCACTCGCGACTGTAATTCGTTTGAAATCGCCGCACTTAACGCGTGAGTTGCCCCTCTTCGCTATGGGCCTATATAGTAGCAGCGCGGCGCGTGGCCGCGGGTGGCGCGCGAGATTAGTTTGATCAGCAGACAGCACGTGCTGCGCCGAGCCCGACTTGCTGACTCGCACAGATACGTCGCCACGTCGTCGTCGTCTGACGCCCACATAACGTATTCCATTAATATTGTAGAGGTGCCACAGAGACCTGCCTCACAGCCTCAGATCAAGTTTCATTCTTCATGAAACAACCAAGTTCCACGCTACTCAAGTCCTTAATAAGCTTGTTCATATTCACGAAGCAGCAAGTAAAATGTTTGATCAAGTTATGCTATGATGAATATCTAAGCATTCAGTCAGGCCTACCTACTGTCTTTGAGTGTGTTGGTTTACCTCGAAAACATTCGATTTCAAATAACATATTCATCGTTGAAGCTTGCGTTAATCTTTACTATATATACTATTATAAAGAGAAAAGATTTGTTTGTTTGTATTGAATAGGCTCCGAAACTACTGAACCGATTTGAAAAAAATATTTCACTGTTTGGAAGCTACATTCACCCTGAGTAACATAGGCACCATAGGTATAATTTATCACCGTATTCCCACGGGAACGGGAACTACGCGGCTGAAACCGCGAGGCGCTGCTAGTTAAGGATAAATTGACAAAGCTTGTATTCCGCTCATCCGCGGTGAATCTTGCACGTTCTTCTCCAAAGAGATCTACGCTTTGGAACGTGCAGATAGCTTCATCTCTTTCGTCTTGACAATTCAAAAGTGCCTGTAAAGGGTTTAATTGAATTAAATGGTTTGAATTGAATTGAATTGAATGGCGCACAGATGGGCTTACGGCGACTACCAGAGCGGCACGCGCTGGTGGCTGGGAGACGCAGTGATTAGCGCAGGCAATAGAACAGTCCCGTTGCTGATGAAGGCACATCGACGGCGTCACCACCACGCAGGTAGGACCGAAGGGCCACGCCTTCTCGGGAGATCAATTAGACTATTGAAAACCACAATCATCGGCAATATGCGATGACTGATAAAATATTGCTTAACTTATAAAATATGTTGTATTTCTGTCCATTTGTCAAAGTCGCTTGACTTTGACAATGGACAGAAATGTCAACATATTTATTAGATTTATGGAGTCGCAGTTTATTAAGAATTGGTCGATGAGGTCTTCTATCAAGCCTGGTGTAGTGTCGCACTGGACTCAGTAATTAACCCGGCTAATGGCGCCGGCTGCCGTCGTGGTACTCGGTTAGAACTGGACACTCTGGACAACCAGCTAGCATAGATAATATCAAGTGACCGTTTCTAACGGACAACAACACTACGTAAGAGCTTCCTAAAATACCAGAAAGCTTTTAGACGAGGGTCCTCGTAATTCAGTCTGGCTGTACCTACAAAAATGTCCGCAATTCTTTAGTGAAAGTTTGACATGACCTTTCTTTGATTAATTGAACTCCCACGTTTTCACAAAGTCTTGCAATCTACCACCAACCGTAGCGTATGGGAGGCGGGGGATAGGGATGCACGTCGACGGAGGTAGCTGCACAGTAAATAGTCACATGACGGTAGGGCAGGGCGGAGATCCTGTTACGAGCTGGCGGACGTAACTAGTAATAAAAAGAGATAGTAAGGAACGTAGGTAAGTTAAGATCGTCGTGGGTATTTTTTGGATAAAATCTATAGAGACTATTAATCTCAGTGAGTTGAGACAGCTTCAGCAGTCAATCTCGTCGCGAGGCGAGTTACTCCCGTCTGTCCCCCCGCACCGGGCGACCTGCCGGGCCTCCTTCGTATTACACCGTCTGTACCGAAACGGAATGACTTATTGAACCTTAATAGAAAACTATTAATCTTATTATTGTCATGTGTTCCGTTCAGCACCGTGACGAATGTAACATCTCTGTTGCAACGGATCCGTACGTCACTCCTTGAAGTGTGGAACTCCTTCCGTCTCGTCTGCGCCCGCGCACCTTAGTCTACTGAAGTCCTGGGAATAAGATCGGGCAGTAACAACTATTTTAATATATTTATTTAAAAACTACTATTTTTGATTCAAGAGTAAAGAAAGATAGTGGTTTACTCCATTTTTATCTTCACGATATACATAAATATGTATATTGTAAGAATAATGTACCATGAAATAATCATTGCGATAAAGCCCCGGCTAATATTGAAGCAAGCGGCTATGCTAGGTATGTCAAACAACGCCGTATTGTGTGCAGATAGTGATCTCGGCGCTATCGCCCTGAGTTACTGTAGGAAGCTAGCGCGCAGTACGAACGCGATGTACACAAGTACACGTAGTGGCGACTGTCGCGGCGTGCGAGCCGCTCCTTATTCCTGCCGCTCGGAGCCTTTTTTTTTTGGATGGGAAATCATCAAATGACTTCTCCCGCTCTGGGCGGAGCGGAAGGGAGTGTCAGACTTTTACTGACTAAAACCCACCCGTGATCCTTCTTGTGCCCTTTGCGTTCCAGGGCCGCGGTGACTCTTTCTGCGACCACGATTCGTAGCTGCGAACTACGACTGGGCAACGCCAGGAAGGCATTTTTGAATGTCCGCAATGAGCTGATGAACCGAGAGAAACTTTTAGTTAGAATTTATCGCGTAGAGAACTGATCTATATATGTAGATGCAAACCACTTGAATAATGTTATTCAGCCCAAGATTTATCTGAAATAGTGTAGGCTGAATAGTTTGTTGAGACTGCCAGTAAATAGTTTACGCAAAGTGAACAGTTGCGAGATAGCTGTTATAGCTAAACAGTGAGGTGTACAGTCTCAGCCGTTCTGTGAAACTAATAAATAGGAGTACATTAGTAGCATAGTAAACAGTGGATAGATTAAGGAATGCTTGTAGCGCGCGGCGGCTGATGTCCACTGGTCTCAGCAGTAGCGTGGCGACGGCGCAGCGCCGGCGTAGTGACGGGGCCTTGTAGTAGAGTAGCGAGGGCGTAGTGTGGTGCTCATCATGTAGCGCTCGCATAGTGGCGTGTGACGGTAGCAGTAGCGATGCTTAAGCGTGGCGTAGCAGTATCGTAGCGGTCACGTAGCAGTATCGTAGCGGTATCGTAGCGGTTCTCCGTCTGTTAGTGATATCTTTGCAAAACGTTCTGGTTGGCGACAAGTGAGATAGAGAGAATACACTTCACAATGAGGATAACGAAAACTGATGGTTCTGTTCTACGGTGAAGCGATGTAATTTCTAATAGAATACTCTCTCCTTTGTCTCTATAGAAAGTGTGTTCAATGGATCATGAACATTAATTTAATGATCAGCGGAAGTTACAAACCATGGGTAAGACATTAAAATAACGATGTTTTAATGTTAATTTGTGAATGATCATTAGTTAATATTATAATTAGTCGGAGCAGAGTGCGTTGACCCCGCGAGTGTGACAGCAGACGGTCACATCAGCCTGCACACACTCGAGACATTCTGTTGCAAAGGTTAGTCCTCCCGTTATGCACTCAAATCATGCAACATTCGTTTAAATAGTAAAAATGCAAATATTTTATTTTCTGGAGACATTTCAACTAAGAATATATTCGTATATATGTACATATTTATGTATGTAGGTAAACAAAGTTTAGCCGAGTAAGAGTGAAAAGTCCAATATTATATATAATCGTATAACAATGAACACTATAATAAGCATAACGGTAATCGTTTTGTTTGACAACAACATACTAAAAAAAATCCATTGACAAACTAAACCGGTCGGTAGTTAATGGCGCGTAACTTCATTCTAATATACTTAAATAGAATATATTATATCCAAATGAAGTCATGAATAATTTACTAAGTTGGCGAATTACTTAGTGGTAAAGTACCTAAATTACAAGCTAGTGATCAGTAGCCGCACGTGCGCTCACTCGGCGATCAGCTGCTTCGGAAGTGTTCGGAGCCATTCGGAAACAATCGGAAGCGATGTGGATTAATTACTGCGAATTCATCAATGAACCAGTGACACTATTACGAAGCGCGTCAGTATATTGCACATGATAACACAAACTTTGATGTGTGTGAGCTATTTGTCTGTTGCGTGCTCACCTGGGCGATAGAGTTTAAGTATGTATATTCATTAGGTCGTCGTGTCGGAGCCTCGTCAATTGTTATGGGCTGACTGAGTACGTAAACAACAAACATTCAGAATTCCTTTATTTAAGGATGCTGCTAAGAAATACCAGATAATAAAAAAAATACAATAACACTTATTCTGACCCGGGGATCGCTCTCAAACGCTTGTGACTACGTGACCAGTCATAAATACCTACGATTTGACACTATTTCAAGTAGCGGGGTCTGGGTGTTTAATAAAAAAAAAAACGATTGTAGTTTAGCACACCGCAGTCGCGTAATAGTGAGCGACAAATTCCTCCGCGACATTGTAGCGTTTGGAACTATGTCGCCTCTACAATAAAATCCTTTGTCCCGAGAGTTGTATTATGAAACCGCGGAATGCCGCGGACGGTTCAGGTGAACGTTTTCGTAGACTTAAGACTTGTGTATCGTTACTGGAGGGTAGCATAGCAACACAACGCGGGCACTCATTAGCTTTGCAATTGCAATGTAATAAATATTGCAACCGCATATTTAATGGCTGCCCGAGTAATTTATTATTGCGTAATTTCATGAGTGGACTTTTCCGTGTGGACGGACGTTTTATGAACTGTGTAAATAAAAATATTATAGCTTTATTGGCGCCTCGATCCAGATGTAAGTGCGGTGCGGTACCGCCACACGGACACATGTGTATGTATGTATGTGGTCGCCGTTTAAACGATTGCGAGGAATGTTACTTATGAGTTGCGTGCGCTGATCATTTAGCGGATCGCAGTGTTTTTCCAGTGACCTAGGTAGGTATCTAGATCTAGATATCTGCCGTGCTTCAGTTTGTCGGGCCGTTGAAGCTAGGGTTGCCAACTTTTTTTAGCAGAAATAAAGTATATCTGATTTTAAAGGAGGTAAATAAAGAGTATGCACTTTTAAAAAGGAGTATCATTTATTTTTATCTTTTAAAAAGGTATTTTTTAGTACTTCTTGCGGCACATAACAAATTTTCATTATTTTTAAAGGTATTGAATGAGTCTAAACATTCTAACTCTAAATTTATATATATCAAGAGCTCATTTTTGATTAAATTCAATGAAGCTCTGTTTCTCTCTTCTCGCCACTTCACATTCATGACCGAAAAGACTCTTTATGTAAATGCTGAAGTGGCGGGAACTCGCTTATTTTGTTCCTCAATTACGTCATCCATTACAAATTGGATAAAACAAACAAAAAACAAGTCACAACACAGTGGAAACAAAATCAATGTAACCGCTAACCGGTAACCTCAAACTCCGGACAACTCAAAATAACTTGTGACATGACATTGACACATTTAATATAATGAATGACATTAGTGGCTGCGTTCAGAAACGTTCGAATATGGATTGAGGAATCGGCGATACCAACATAATAACAGTAAATAGTGGACTTTTTTATTCTGATTAAGGTTTTTGCGTATTATTACAGACGTGCACTAAACATTTTGTAAAAAAGAGTATTTTAGCGTACTTTATTAGTGTTATAGATTATAGAGTACGACCACATGATATAGAGGACAATACTCTATTTTAGAGTACGGTTGGCAACCCTAGTTGAAGCACGTTCCAGATTGCACATCGATCTTATTCATAGATAAGTCAGTGTACTATATGTATACCGGCCGCAAAAGAGAAAGTTATTTAAGTAATAGCACCAGTAATGTGCTGCTGACAACTTTTTACTTTCATTCGGTCGGACTTAGCGAACTTATTCACCTTGCAATTGAATGCATGGTACTTACTTAAAAGAGTGTATGTATCTAAGAATAAAAAAAAATGTAACTAAACTATGTTTAACATTCAGTGAGCGATGACCGCGATGGCCGTGGATGTATTGTAGTCAGGCACATTACTTTGTGTAATTAATTTCATCACCACTGCTCTCAAAACGGTGAAGGAAAACATCGTGAGGAAACTGGCATGTCCTAGAACCAAAAATTCGAAGGCATGTGACATTCACCAACCCGCACTGGGCCCGCGTGGTGGATTAGGGTCCATTCCCTCGCCCAGAGAGGAGGCCTGTGTCCCAGCAGTGAGAACATTAAATGGCTGATTATGCTTATGCTACGATTCTATTCGCAGGGATTTCTTCCAACTGTTTCCACCAAGGATCTCCAAGCTTACCTACTTACATCTTCATAAGAAACCGTCACGCACGTCCAATTCTTGTTGGCGGAACGGCCACGTAGAAAAACATAATAGGTATCTAATAATACCTAAAGCAAAGTTAGCAGTGAAGATTAGTATAATATATTGTTAAAGTCTCCAAATATAACCGACATCTCGTAATAGCAACATGTTGTAGTTGCTACGCTTCGTCCGAGGTGTCGCGTGAGCACGGCGGCTGCGCGCGACGGCTCCAGGAGGTCCCGATCCCGTGAGGAGCCGCTGTCCTTGCGAACACCTACGTTAATTAATAGGGCAGGTATACGACACGAATTTTCGGTGATTTTGAGGTTGATGCTGGTTTTTTTATTGCAAATGAGGCATACAAGTGATTTAAAAAGATAAGAAGGCGAAAATGTTGCCGAAACTCAACGATATTTACCCGTTTCTACTTCTCTTCAGTAAAGCAATTTTCTGCCTCGGAAAGATTCGTAGAGTCCGTAGCTCCGCCGAAGCGTCCCCACACATGCTGGTTACAATAGGGTCTTCACTGTAGGAGACGCGCGCCAGTTGTTGGTCGCAGCGATCAACAAATTCCCTGAACCGTCCCCGAGCAGGACTTACCTACGGGAGTACACCAGACGTTGCGGTGCCCACAGGCATGAGTGCGGTGTTATGCACGTCTGTGAGGTGGGATAACTACCGACAACATTGTGGTGTGCATTTATTAGCCGAAAGATATAGAAACGTATTTTGGTTGGTTCATGATGATGTAATCAAAAAATTATTCTCGACGCTAGATGAAAATGTCGGTTCTGAAAGAAGTAAGAAACTCGTCTTAATTTCATCTAAAAAGCTAAAGGCGCGCACGATAAATATTCTATTACTCATTTTGGAAACAAGTAATGAGCTGGCATGATACCTATTGATATTTCACAGCATTCGCAATATCCAAATTTGCACCCATTGCGTAATTAATATTTATTCGAAAAGCTTGCAAAATTATACACTTTCTTATTTTGAGTCATTAACTAAGCATGACGAAGAGCTAATCGAATAATTATTTAATGATTTGACAAATTCTGGGAAGTGAATCGAATGGTAAATTTTGAAGTTTTCGATTCAATTAGTTATCTATTGTCGTTTCGGTAACCGGATGTGCTCGTGTTATTGCAAAAAAAGACTCGCTGGACTAGATAGTTTACTCATTTGAATGAAATGCTCGGAATGCGCGCACAAGGTCGCCTGATCGCCTCTGTGAGAGGACGCGGAGGTCACTGCCCCGCTGCTGCACGGTTACTACGAGTGTGAGGTAACCGCGCTACAGTTACGCCGACATTCGTCTAACTTTAGTTTGACTGACAACTGTGTGAGCATTGGACAGTTGTTATTTCTAGGCTGAAGGTAGGTCAGCTAGAAAGTCAGTCGCTAAACCGGCCTGCGGACTGCTGATGCCGTTCAGGCAGGTAGTCAAGCTTGCCTAAAGCTAGAGTATTTTCTCTGTAAGTTGCAATGGCCGCCGGCCGGTGTGCGGCCGTGCGCGTATAATCTGTTTGACAAACACTAGCGCTCTTAGATCTTGTGCCGAGAGGAGGTCGAGGATACATCTCCAGTCACAGTGCCTAGGCACGCATATATAATACGAGTGTCTTTATTATGACGAGTATTGTGCACGTTTTGTTGTAGAAACATACAGTGAGGGACACACACCTAGGTACCTAAGCTATAGTATTAGACGGTTACAGCAACCATGAATGCACGAATGCAGAATTTTCCCAGCTAACCGCGGAAGCAGCGCAGTGTCTCCGTCGTACATTCATGTAAATACAAACATCTACATGCAACATACAACATATGCAAGGAATTTGAATAATCAATATTATACTAGAAGTTATGTTTACATTTATAAGCATTCATATTAGGTCCTACAAGTGTTATTTATAGAGAAAAAACAAAAGTGCGCTCATTTTTATAAGATGTGTCATTCTTTTCATAGGTAAATGTTGGCAAAATGTAGGTGGGCCACATGCACGTGTGTCAGCTGACGATCAGTAGAGTGACGAGAGGCTCGTGGAGACACTCATGTGCGGCGCGCCTACGGTTTCAATCGGAATGAATCGCCTCCAATAAATAACTTGAGTGTTAAACGGTCTTATTGATCTGTCAGTTACAAGCAACGAGCTGTCCTCGCAGGGATCTGCAAGTTATTTTTGTTCTCAAGTCACCGCGCCGACTGCCTACTCCTTATAAAGAATGTTCTTGAAGCCTCGCCATTTTATTTTAGTTATAGTTTGGCGAATAATTGACACCTTTCTGTTTCTACTTCTTGTAGTGTGAGTGTGGGCTCTCCGACAGCTGGATTACTATGGGGTTAGGAATTGAATGCATTATAGATCTGACAAAAAGTCAAACGTCTCAGTCAGAGTTTCACTGAAATATTTATAATAATAATAATAATAAAACATTTATTTATCCAGATCCATACAATCCAATTTGTTAGTAATCACATACAACTTAAAACACTAATGTTAGTAACATACATTTGGCAAATTTTGGTAATAAGGACTAATAACGTCACAACAATAAATAATTATTAATAATAATGTCATAATCACTAGTAATAATGTCAAAATAACCATTCATAATGTCAAAACCACCATTAATTATGTCACATCATTAACAATACAATAATCAAATAAAACATTCGCAATGGGTACAGGAAAACAACATTACCCGTTATTTCAGGGCACGATTTGAAGGTAATACTTGTGTCCTGGTCCAGTGGCTAAGTATTAGTCCTTCTGCCCTATCCGCCACAGTGACCAAGAGGCTGTTGGCGCTGCCCCGCACCCGCCTCATCAGGGAGGCGACACGCTTTATGTCAACGTACCCGGAAACAGGCAAAAATGATGATATCCCACGTCATTTCCTGTTGATAAATGAAAATGGAAAGGATTACGAACACAATATGATTCGATTGAGGAAAACGTTAGCCCTAGAGTCAAGTGTGGCACTCGGGTCTAAGTGGATGTGGCACTTGACAGCATTCCTGAACTGTGAACTATTCAGTCGCGGTTCAAGAGCCACTCGAACTGCACGCAGGCTGCTCGCCATGGGAATGGAGTGCGCTTGTAATCACATCGTAAACCAGATAACGGTCGCCTTGTTTAATCTCCTGTTGTCGGAGAGTCGTTTCCCTGTCTTAATGCCAGCTGTGGCACTCGGCCGCTGGCATGCCGACTTAGTCGCAAGCAGAAACTTACAGAAGGTTGAGTCTTCAAACACACAGTTTGGGAGATCAGGGGTAAGATATATTAGTCGTTAAAGCCGCGTGCGAAGTGCTTGTACCCTAATCTCTGACGGCTCCGTTGGTGTCGTCGGTGTCAAGGTCGCGAGCGCGACTGTCAAGCGTGGATCCCGAGTATGATTCCGGTCGGGTAAAAAGTGTTGTTGAGTTTTTACATTAGGAATTTCTCTGGGACAGCCCGGAGTTTGTGATTTGACACCCCCGTGCGTCGGAGAGCACGCTAAGCGCGCTAGATCTCTGTCCGGTCTTGTCGGGTTGCCGGCTCAGCGGAATATGAGAGTGATGGAAGAGGGAGTGCATCTGTTTCTGCTCACACACGCTCTGTAATGTACCCCACGCTGATGGCTAGCCTCCGCTGAGATTGGCCGCCATGGCCGAAATCGGTCAGGAGGACGATATACCCAAATTATCACGAAGATAAAATTGGAAGCTTAAAAGGGCGTCATCTGGACTCCGGATAGCAGTGGATTTTGTGATCTAGCAGTGGATCTTCTGCGTCACCTCCCGCTGTGCGCGGTGTGCGGTGGTGCATGCTAACAAGGCAGGGTGTGACGTCACGGCCCGGCGCGGCGCGTCCTTGAACCGCGACGTCACCGGGACGCAAGGTCGCGCACAACAAGTTACTGCTCTCCGCTGGCCAGCACTGCGCATGCGCCAGCACCACGCTGTCATTATTTGCGCTCGTAAAACGTGTATGGGAGAAGCGTGTGTATTGCACAGATAGAAATGTATGGAGTTTGTACTAATTATTAGTAGGTACTGTGTCTCACATGAGAACCGTGTTATTGAGGAAAGTAGCCAAGTCAACTAGCCTTGTTTGAAATGAAAAACGTGAATAGAACTTTATTGTAATATATTTTAAAATAGGAAAGTTAATAGTTGTAACAACGTATGTGTAGGTCACGCGAGTGCGGCGTTTGGCAATCAATAAGCAGTTATAATTGTGGAGGAAATGCTTTTTTTTTTTTTTTTTTTTGGAATGGACCACTCGCAGTTCAGCACACTAAGGCTGGTTACTGCTCAACCGGACAATCCTGTGGTGGCCTCAAATGAATTTAAGGCCCCCAGCCAGGGCTAAAAACTACTAAAAAGCTAAATGACCGCTTCGCTAAGGGCATCCCCTGTGGGATACGGGCCTCGGCTTAACGGGGTCATTGAGAGGGGCAGCAAGGGACAGGCTGGGTCAATTATTATTATTTAGGGGATTTAACGCTAATGGCTCAGCGGCGCGGGCTGGCTCGTTAGGCAAAAGTCGGGGAGGGATGTTACTGGGGCGTCGCGATGGGCCTCGTCGGCGAGGCCGGAATACGGAACGCGGTCTGTTTTTGTTTTTTCTAATCGTACTGGTTTCCCTATTACTCTCTTGAAGTAAGGTGATGGGGTCGTCGGGTTCGACTAGGGAGTGCCGTGGACGGCGAATCCTACTAATCTTGGAGGGAGTGTACCGGGCGGCCGATACAATGAGAGGGTTCTGATGGGAATCGGCGGACTCAATGAAACGCTTGTTAAGGCGCTTCATGAATTGTTTAATAGTTGGAATGCGGAGGTCGACATGGAGTCGATCGTTTCTAACGAACCACGGGGCACCCGTGGCCTTCCGCAGAAATCGGTTTTGGATTACTTGCAACCTATGGATCCGGTACGACTTAGTGTGCGCAAAGGTAGCACACGCATAGGTCATAATCGGGCGTATACACGTTATATAAATGCGCAACTTGCATTTAAGGGAAAGCTTGCTGCGTGCATTCAGCATGGGGTGGAGCCTACCGAGAGCGAAAGCGGCGCGATTACGCACCGTCTTTATGTGCTCACCGAAAGTAAGCTTTCGGTCAAGGATTACACCTAAGTATTTGGCTTGCTTCACCCAAGGGATCGGCTTGCCAAACATGGTGATCGGACTGGGGTCTGGTGGAGGGAATCGAGCCCGCGGCCTGTGAAACAGGATCGCTTGACTCTTTTCCGGATTGACTTCCACTCTCCATTTCCGAAACCAGGCGCCTAGTGCGTCGGCGGATCTCTGGAGGTGGCCGGCTATTGACTTTACACATCTGCCGGAGCGGTAGATGGCCGTGTCGTCGGCAAATAGGGCAAGTTGCGTCTGAGCACTGGTGGGTATGTCGCTGGTGTACAGCGAGAAGATCAAGGGAGAGAGGACACCGCCTTGCGGTACTCCGGCATGAATGGGGTGGGGAGACGAAAGCGCACCTTCGATACGGTACCGAAAGGTGCGGTCTGACAAATAGTCTCGCAAGATGAGCACGAGACGATCTGGCACACCCAGTTGATATAACTTGTATATCAGTCCGTTGTGCCAGACCTTGTCAAACGCTTTCGCTATGTCGAAGAACAGGGCCCCCGTAACTAAGCCGCGCTGATAGCGGTCGCTGATGTGCTCAACGATACGGTAGACCTGTTGGACGCATGAGTGGTTTGACCGGAAACCAAACTGCTCATTTGGGAGGAGGCTCTTTGCTTCAACGTAGTCTTTGAGTCGCTTATAAATAAGCCTCTCGTAGACCTTGCCGAGAGCTTTGAGCAAACTAATGGGACGATAGCTGGACGGGGAGGACTTGGGCTTCCCTGGTTTGGGGATACCTATGACGGTAGCCTCTTTCCACGTCTGTGGGAACATGTTGTTGGACAGAGCGCCGTTGAAAATGGCGGTCATCAACATGATCAGGGTTGCCGGGAAGAGACGGAGCACCTTATTGGTGATTCCGTCTGACCCAGGGGCTTTCTTAAGTTTGAGTCGCCCGATGATCTCCTTCACCTCGTCAGGAGTGACGGGGGGGAGAGGATCCTCGGGGTCCTCGACTGGTGGGAGGGAGGCTCTACGTTCGACTTCAGCGTTCACCTTGTCCAGGTGTGCTTTGTCTACTGGTTGAGAGCTGGGAGAGCACTGGGCCTCTAGGCTGTCGGCCAGGCATTCGGCCTTCTCATCGTCTTCAAAAGCGATGGAGTTGTCGGGGCGGGTGAGGGGAGGCATAGAGGCAACTTCAGAGGAGCGCAACTTCCTTTGGAGTTCCCAAAACGCTTGATGGTTGGGTTCGAGGTCGCCCAGCATTTTATCCCAGCGACTTTCACGCAGCTCAGCAATGCTCTTACTTACTTTGCGTTGTAAGTAGCGCATGTGAACTTTGTTAGCTTCGCAGGGTAAAGCACTGTAGGCACGAACTGCCGCGTTCTTCTCAGTCACGAGCTCGCGCACTTCGTCCGGGAGTTTCCAGTGACGATCGCTCGTCACCGGGGACTCCTTTGAACTTTCGTTCAGGATCGATTGCACGTGATCCGTGAGTGAGCTGACCGCGGCCAGCGTGTCAGCGACAGTCTCGATATTGTCTGGGATCTGGTCCAGGTGAGCTGACGTGGTGACTTTCAGCTTTTCGCTTACTTGTCTCCAGTCAGTGGTCAGTTTGGAGGGAGGGGGTTGGGAGGGGTCCATGGGCCCCGACCTAGGAGCAAGCTCCAGGATCACTGGCCTATGGTCCGAGTTAAGCTCTTCGAGCGCCTCCACAGAATGCAACCGAAGGTTGACATTTTTGAGGAGAGCGATGTCGAGCACGTCGGGTGGATGGGAGGTTATGTGGGGATAGTGGGTTGGATGCATCGGAGCGATGACATCAAAGTTGAGGGAGCTGCACAGATCAAACACTACTCTGCCTCTGGCAGTGGTCGTGTTGCTGTTCCAGGAGGGGTGCTTGGCATTGAGATCCCCCGCCAGAAGGACGGAGTTACTCATGCCGAGAAGTTTTGTCAGATCATCTTTCACAGCGGGGCCGTCCGACGAGGTGTTAGGCGGGACGTAGGCTGAGATGATCGTGATCGGTTGATGGCCAGTCATGCCTAGCCGACAGACTGAGACCTCAAAGATATCTAGTGGGGGCGGATCCATAGGGATGCAGTAGAGGGCAGATCTGTAATAGATTAGAGTACCTCCTGCGTGACATCGGGTCCTATCATTGCGAACTAAACGATAGTTCGCAATTTTAGGATCCCGATGCCGGGGCTTCAGGAAGGTCTCTTGGATCAGAAGTATGTCTAAGTGATGGTCGCGGAGGAAGAGGGCGATCTCATCACGCTGGCTCCTAAGGCCATTGGCGTTAAAAAACCCTACGCGGAGGGCTGTCGGCTTAATCCTACTTTTATAATGGGACTTATCCATTATTGGGGGAGTTCAAGGAGGTATATACTGATACATGGTGCACTACGTCACCGAAGTCTTTGAAAACTGCAGGGTGGTTCCCACCGCAGTTTTCTAGGGCCCTAGCCATGGCCAGCGCACGAGGCGAGTAAAACGCCTGGTACGTGACCAGGATTATGTTTCTGGAGATGTCTCCAGAAACAGTGGTGGGGGGGGGGGAGGTGCAATTGCTTGCACCGGGGCTGGCACCTGAGTCTGTGGAGACACAGGGAAGGGGGGTATGGCTACGTCCATCAGGGCCGGAATGGCCTTGGTTGGGGTAGCGGGGGCCTTAGGGGCAGAACCAGTCGTGGGGGCGGGCGCACTGGACTTCAGGGCCGGGAAGTGGGCCTGGTGATTCAAAGCGTTCCAGGGGCTGGGACGCTGAGGGCTGAGGGGGATGGTGGAGGGGGACTCCCTTTGTTGACGCGCGTTCGCACGCTTCGCCAGCTTGGGAGCCGAAGATTTGGGGGCCTTAGGGCAACCGCGGTAATTTGCGGTGTGCCCCGTTTCTCCACACAGCACACAGCTGGGCGGGTCGGCGCAGAGGGAGCGGTCCTTGGGGCGGGGGCAGTCGGGAGTGCCGTGGTCTCCCAGGCACTTCACGCACCTCGGCTTGCCGAAGCTGGAGGAAATGCAATTAAGTTGTTGTTGTTATAGGCGGTCGCGGCGCAGCGGCGGTGGCGCAACTGTTGTGCAACCCTCGCCTTGTAAGAATTGCTACAATTATAAGTTTTCGGTAATTGAATATTTTTGTCAGTTTTACTTATAAGGAAACAATTAGTTTTGTTTACCAGAAATGTACAAAATACATTAGAAATCTTACAAAGAAACACGAGTTCTGTCCTCATACTGTTTCACTACAGACAATAGTTCATACACATGTAGCCGCGACATCCTAGTGATCAGTGCCCACTGTCCGCGTCTGTACCATCACGTATTGTGTGACGAAGTTGACCTCATACGCGGAACCACTTGTGCTATCAACTGTACTCATTTGCGATGTTCAACCTTCAATAGGTTTCACTGTATTCATTCATTCATTCTTAAATACAAACGTCGAGCATATTTTTAACACAATTAAAAAAAAAAGGAAATGGTTCGCAATTCGACAGTTTTTTTTTTTTTTATGTTTGACGAGAGACATCAACGAAAAAATCATTTTACCGGACAGGTCTCATTACAATTTGGTGAAGATCTGATGAAGAATTTCGGGTTAGGCAATGGAAGCAAAACTTGCGGGATTGTTGAAATCGCATGTCTTTATTGTTTGGACCAGTTTATAACATAACATCACGCCAGTAAGCTGTGAACGCCGATGTATACAAATCAACCATGTTTTGGGCATGGCTTTATGGCTTATGAACCGGTCTTTTGATTATTTAAATTGCTTTGGGTTTAGTTAAATATACTGAATTTGCATGGAACGTTGAACTTCAAAGATAAACTAGAGACCTCCTCAATCTTTCTCCTCAAGCATTAAAATCTGTACATATAAACATATTATGTATTTCTATGATTAAAATCAATAAAACTTGGTAAAATGAGATACTGTCAGGTTTATGTCGATCCCAAAGCAAAGTAGATATTTAACTATGAGCTGGTCTGGACTACAACTACGAACCCAATATTCCCAAAATAACACCACTAAAAAGTAAAAAATAAAAACGTTTTTACGAAAAAATACGACTACAAAGTATACAAAAATACTTTAATATCTGAAGTCAGTGTCACACAACGAAGAAACAACCAAAAACACCGACTTCCGAAATAAAAATGAATTTATACTTTGTAAGGTTTTTGTAGAACAATGGCGTGATCGAGCCAATCATTTTTATTTCCCACATTTCTTTCTTTTGTGCAATATTTTGTAAGTGTGCCACCGTTTATCGACCGTGTCATAGATTCGTTTGGACGGGTCTCAAGTGTGTCACAATAATTACTCGTGGGTGCATGCGAAGTTTATGCGAACTGCTAACTGTCCGGAGAATGGGGACTTTCTCTGTTTACTTCAGCGACCGCTTTCGCCGCAGCTGTCGGCCCGCGGCACCGCTAGTGCTTGTTCTCGTAGGTAAGCCTAGGGCCGACTCCCGGACATGCCGCGCGATCCACTTTGAGCGCAGCTTTCACTAAGATTCTGACGCAGAAATGGTACCAGTGAACGTTGTTGTTACCGACGACGAATCCCTGTTGCTGAGACTATTCATGTCTTACCATCTAATACATTTGTATGACGGCTCGTATCGATACCTACTCGATTGTTTTCCAAATCGGGAAGCAAATGGCGGGGAATACGCGTACGTGTCGGGCCGGGACACGTCGCTGCCCCAGTTGGCAGGCGGCTCGGTGTAATGCCTTTATTTTGATGATTCATGTCACGCAGCGAAATCGCTCGCTAATGGTCGCAGCTTTTCGTAAAAGTCGGTAAACAAACCACTTATATTGGTATTAAAGTGGAGGTCGTCGGCGCGCGGCGGCGGTGCGAGCGTGCGCGGTATGCAGGTGAAAGTGCGCGACAGCCGCATCCCACATCCCACACGCTGCCAGTGCACACACACCGTGCACTGTATCACTACAATAACACGCAGAAGTTTCATTTTCACTATTAAG
Organism: Hecatera dysodea; assembly: GCA_905332915.2. Lineage (NCBI taxonomy): Eukaryota > Metazoa > Arthropoda > Insecta > Lepidoptera > Noctuidae > Hecatera > Hecatera dysodea. The sequence continues at coordinate 21,972,934 of HG995296.1, read as the reverse complement.
CGACTGTTGAATGCACAGCGTCTGCATTCAGCAGTCCCTCTAACAGTGCTGACCGTTATCAACAGAGCCGTGACCTTTTGTGTAAACCATGTTACCAGTGTTCTCGCAACAACGTACATTGTATGTTAGTTTCATGTTATTTAGACACGAAATACCACCGAGTGCACCCGACTCGTGAACTCACATACTTACATTTTTTGTGAAAGTATACTTGCTGGGATAGTACACGGTACTGTAATTACACGCTTGTTGAATTACTTACATCCAAAATATAAGCTATGCTTGAGAAACCGCCGCCTCGCCACTTACTGAACTATTCGGAGACAGACGCGCGGTGTGGCGGCATGCCTTGAGCACAGTATTACAAAAAATATTGTAATACTGTGTCTTGAGTTAGCTAATATACGAGACAGCCTCTATCTCCGCGCGCTGTTATATCGTAATATATGAGCGCGCGTCCTGTGACTTGTGAGTCGTGCGTGCGTTGATCGCGGCTGTCATAAAGTATGGCGATCCTTTTGTAAACATCGTTAGCAGTTAATAGACCTTCTGAACGGAGAATCCCGCGCAGGAATGTTCTAATGAGCGCTTCAGAACACCGTCACTGTAATCGTTCTGTCACAAATAAATCGATCATGTAGCTGCCGGACATGAATAGCGACAGAAACAGTGCTCTGGTCTAGCCGAGTTGGTTACACTTAGAAAGTTCATGGATATTTGCCGTAATAAGTGTGCCTTTGATCACGGAAGGCCTCCTCGATATTTGATATTACATCACAAGTCACATAAACATAACATGACAGCCAGTCCCACATCAGGAATGTGGCTGCCATTAGCACATATTGTAATTTGGAAATGGCGGGGTGTATAATGTACGTTGTGTGGTGCTTACATAAAACATCCGTGAGTGCGGGGCCCCGCGCCTGGCCCTTGGGCCGGGGCCCGGGGTCTGGCCCTGCATACTAAGCGAACATTACCGATCCAGGCGGCAAACTCGGCTGGCAAGTTATTTATACCATCTTGAATCGCTGCAGCGGGTGAACGGGCAGACTGTTAAGGGATTAGCATACTACAGTTACTGCAATCACTATACTTGAGTGAATTCTGGAAATGTTATTTGCCTTGAGTAATACACTGCAGAGCGATTCTGTAAACATCGCACCGTGTACGCTTCAGGTGTATATATAAACAAAATGGCAGTTCACTTGATGCTCACTCCGCGTAGGTTAACACGGTGAGACGTTGACAGAATACAACGATGCTTTGTGTTTGTGACTTTAGTCATATTCATGTTTAACGTAGTTCAGATGGCTATGTGTATGGCCGTCTGAACTATCAGCTCAGGTGATTACCACTGGGAGCACTGGTAATCAACTGAGCTGATGTAATTACGATCATGATGATTTTGTTTGACAATGAAGGCGCATTCGGTCTGTACTGTAGTATCACAGCTGTCATTAGCGATGATTGTTCAATGATTGCGCGGCGGTGGCAGCGATCGTGACTCGCAATTTGCATTGTAGTAGTTGTGTTGTATAATGTTGTATAACTACCAGCTCCCCGCGTCGCTGACCGCCTGCGCCTGCGCCGCTCGTGGCTACTCGCTACTATAAAAGGAGTCGTTTATCAGCAAGTCGCTGTTCTTAATATAGCTAACGGAGATAACGTGTTTGTGCGCAGGCGCAGGCTTGATATGACGCCCTGATAAGCGACTGCAACTGGCAGAGAATACTTGTGTTTGTCAGGAGTCAAGACAAGACATAATGTAGTAAGATATTGTTCAAACATTATAATATTTTCAGTGAAATCAGATACAAGCACCGCATCACCCCGATCTGTCTGTCTGTCCGTCAGTCGCGTCAGAATGTGCTGCAGACATCTGGCAGACAGTCGGAGTTTTGGCACAGTTCTGTTTAGCTTTGGCACAAATAATGGAAACATTAATGACATGAACTATTGAGCAACAGTTTTGTGTTTACGTAAATACAGGCTTAGTCAGTCAGTGTGTGTCAGTTGGCTGGTCAGTCAGAATATTCGTAACTTTATTGAACTACTGCTACTACTACAAACCCTACCACCTACAGTCACCCAAACCACTACACTACATTGTATACCAAAATATCATATCGATCAAACGGGTGAAATTACCTGAACATCTCTCATCAATGATTTCTCTCGTATGCTTCATCATCTGTCCTAGATCACAATTTATTTATGATCTATTCATGGAGATCATTTAAATGAGTCCAAACACGAAGCGTCTGATGTACGTAAGTATAAGGAGTAGGGTATCCTGCAGATTCTAGATTATGTTGCAGCATCGGGCCAAGGTGACCATTTTCTTGCTTTACTAGTACTATTGAAGTGACAGAATAACTTTCGCATCGGTCAGATCTGTGGAATTTGCTCACATCCCTTCATCAATTAGAAAAGAGCTGATGTTTTTCAAAAGTCTGAACAGATTTTTCAAATCATAGTTAAGAACACTCTCGATTAAATTAATTTCATGAAAAAATAAAAACTAAATCAAATCCGTGTAGGAGCTGCAATGCTACAGACAGACACACAGATGCACAGCATCACACGTCGAACTTATAACACCCCTCTTTTTTTGGTCGGGGGTTACAAATGCGCATGGGTTTTGATTCTAGTTGTTCGAGTACCTGTATCTATATATAAATAACTTATCGAGACGAATTGGTTTTGCGGTTAGAGCGAACAAATGCTACGAAAGTTGTTAACACATGTCCGCAGCTTTAAAATAAATTCATCATCCAAACCAATTTTAGCAACTATTTTCATAGCAATGTAAATTTGTGTATTTGGAATTATTGTAGTACGCACATTTTCATTTGGATAATGTCATTAGGCCATTTGGTCTTTAATTAATAATTACCGTGGCAATTTCTTTTTGACATTAAACATTTAGTCAAATGATTTTTTTTATTATAAATGAATTATAAAAAAAATTAGATAAGGATAATACTTTTTAAAAATGGTTAGGTTACGTTAAAATTTTTACCCTTACGGAATCAAAAACGACTGGGCCAAGTAGAAAAATTCAAAACTTTTACACAGTTTTGTATGCCAGAAATAACTTGCGGCAAAAGAAAAAGAGAGAGAGATTTTTTTTTTACCTTATCACAGTTTAGTTTTACTCATAATTATTAAAGCTACTGCTAAACATGTTAGCTCGATGATCTTGGAAGATTACAATTAAAAGCTGTTTGTCTCTACATAATTTGAAATTACACCGTCTGGCTCGTCATTCGGATAAGAAGAATAATCTACAATGATCTGTTGTTTGATTGTGACTCTGTGGTTTCCAACGATCGCATTTGATCTTCATTACCTTCTTGCTTCATAGTCGAGACACTTGTTGCTCATTATTTATGCCACTCAGTCCCGACTTCATGAATGTGATTCTTGTACGATTTATCAACACCATTAACAATGCACGCGGCACTTCAAAGCGTTCGGTAGAGAAGTAACTGAGCGCACTCATTGTCGCCGGAGGAGCGGCTTATCGGCGCCTGTCGGTGGCGACTCCTTTCTGCTGTATATTTAGACGATGTTATCAGCTGCCTGCCGGCCGTGTCGCTGTTTATGTTCTACTGGCACATGATGTACTGTGATTACTACTTGTTGCGATAGCTTTAAGCTAACAGCTTGATGTTGTTAGTCTGAATGTAACAACTTTATAAGGAGGTAGTGGCTAAATAATATTAGCCACACGGGTCGTCCACGCTCGCCGTTGTCGTTCCTTTGGTGCATACCCATCTTAACACTCCGAGATTCCGTTATCTTGTCTAATGGATTACTGAATGTCAGCTTAGAGCATTAGTGAAAACGTGCATTGTTTGTTCTATTCAGTAGAGTTGGCCTGAGGGTGATGGGCTCTTGGCTGCTTGGCTTACGGAAGCACAGCTACAGGTAGCGGTGCACGTGCCGCGGTTAGCTTTACCATTAACTGTGCAGTTGAATAGTGTGAGTTGGTATACAAACAGACCACCCAGGGCGACTATTCGAAGCGTCTTAAGCGTCACCTTGACGGACTGACGGTGCTGCGCAGCTCGCAGTAACGACATTGTAATTGACTCGAGCGTGTGTTGATGATGTTCACATTTTTATGAATATGAAAATAATACCTTGATGACAATATGGAAAAATACCTGTGTAACTATCGACACTCATACATATAGCTAGTAACCTTACAAGAAACAAATCTCGTAAAATATCTAGTATTCAAATGATGCACCCAATATAGGTGGGAAAAGCCTCGTCACATGAAGATGATTCAAGCGTGGATTGGCATATTTGACCGCGATTACTTCATCAATTAGCACCTCGCGTCGCTAATTAGCGATACATTAATCTTCTGTTCCGTGTGTGATACGTGGAACTGTTAGCCAACGTTACGCAATAGAAAGCAGCCATTAGCCAACCTTCTCGAGAGCGCGGAGCGTCACTCACGAGTTGAATTGAATCGAGTGATAAGTGGAGCTCGGAACGGTATTGACAGATCCGTTACTGTTGCATCCGCGCTACCAGCTCGCAGGGAGATCAGAAGATTAGCAGGGTCATGGTCACGGGGTCATGAGATCACCTACTGCGTGACACGGAACTTAGTTGCTTTATACCTTAGTTCTCTTAAGTTACCGTTATGATTCGCATCTCAGCAATACAGTGCGATTGTAGCACTTCCGAGTTGATGAAGTTGTAACGGAAGGTAATACTTAGAGTACTTTGTGTCGACCAACGACAAAAGCATTACGTTTTTATAGGGAACAATATTCAGACTACATTACAATCTATATTATATAATGAAATCGTACTCTTGCTGTCTTTATATTGAATACTTTTTTATTCTAAATAAAGAGTTACGTTAGGAGAAAGACAGAAGAAAAAAAATGCAACAAACAAATGTGTTAAGAGTTTTGATTAGCGGTATTTCAGCAAAATCGAACATTTAAGTTTGGTGAGAAACCTTATAGCTTATGCGTCGCGATGACTGAGTCCCTCACGCATCACTTAAAAAAACAATATAGATTTATTTTATATAATTATACTAAACTCTGAATACATTTTATTTTTTGTTACACTATAAAGAGATAATAAATTAAAAACTTTTCAACGGGAAGCAGCGCCATCTATTGAGAAAAAACAAAATGTATGAAAATAACACGAAAACATATATTGTTATGTCTGAAAACTAGGTAGGTACTGTAAAAATGGGCGCCTTCACCTTCCGCCTGACGCAGGTGCTCACTGGACATGGCTGTTTCAGGGAGGAGACGTACCCGGACGTGTCAACACTGTGTGGATCGCCCGGAGCAACGCCGTGTCCTCGTCGAGACGATCGATGTGTTTTCATAATCAAATTCAATGATCGACGCATTAAGTGGCATACGTCCATGAGTTGATTGCAATGATTGTAAACATTAGTCTATTTGTTAGTTATTTTGTTGCGTGTTGTTTTGTTAATAGTAGAACTTCTGTTTTTGTTCTATGGTGTCATAGTCTTTAATGGGGTTTAAAGGTTACGGTGTTTGAATACCGCGGTGATGGCAGACGCCTGCTGAGCGCTCTGTTGCGCCACGAGCTCTGGGCGGCGCGTCTGTCTGTGACTCGATCTAACGAGTGGGAAGATCAGCCATGAACACTGAGCTGTGTGTGCCTACAGTCTTACTGAACCAACGAAACGCCTGCAGCGGCGTATCCCAAAATAGTACTTTTCAGGTAAAAAATAAGAAAAAGCAAAGCTAGTATTCTAATTGAAAGTTCAGACGAACAGCGGCAATGTTTAAAATCATTTCTTCAAAAACTTAAATTACAGAACATGGGAGCGGTTTAGTTAGAATCTTGTACATGTTTCTTACATTTATTTAGAAATGTTTCTCTGTTTAACCTCAAAACTCAGCGCACATAAAATGTTCTGTGTTTATACAAAAAGAGCGTCTGGTGTGGACCACAGCGCTCGAGCAGTTAGCCGCACTGCTTAATATCGCACGTTGCGGTTACAACGAAATCTGCGAATTTTACAAACAACGTTATTACAGATACATAAGTACCGTTTTCCTTTACTGAAAACAACGTCAAGCAGGATGCGGCGAAAGCGCTACGAAAATTAAACAGCAATGAGATCTCTAAACAAGCTCTGGTCGCCTGGTACTCGCACTCGACAGTCGCGGAAAATAAAATAAAGTCGACACGCTGCAGCTGCAGTAGTACAGTGCATTCAACTGAGAACAGAGATATGTTGTCAAGGCTTGCGCGCCGCGCCTGCGAGCACGAGCGCATCAAGAGAAACGCCCAAGTTGTACTGTACGTAGGTGAGTAGCCTCATTAGTAAACAAACTGCTCATGACTGCATCTCTGTTGCGGAGGCGGACGAGAAAAATTAGTTACGACTGAGTGTCGACGAACACTACATCAATAAACATGTTACTATCAATCGAACAGTTCGGTGGTGATGTGAAGGTGGATGCTGTTTGCTTCTAATTTATTTCTGACTGTGGCTGAAAACTACCACTCGCTTTAAAATCTATATTTAAAGTATGACGCATTGATGATATTAAAAGAATTAGAAACTTGATGTGAACGCACCGGAGTGGACCGACATTCATAATCATGAATTTCAGATATTTTATGATGATATAGCTCGGCCCCGACAGTTCGCTCGTGAATCGTTAATACAACGCACAAATCATGCGCTGTTCATGTTTAAGCCGGGTTTATGTGATGTGGGCGCTCCAAACATTGTGCGTCGCGCGGCGGGCGTCGGGTCGACAGTGTAAACAAACAATCAAACTAATAGCTCCATAGCGGGTTATGATTTCTTTGGGACGAGTCAAATGCAGGTTTAACGCACATGTTTAACACGTAAACTGATATTAACAACTGTTTGTATGAGAGTAACGCGCGCCAGACGGTGGCTGGGCGCACGAAATATTGCTCGCATGATGCACTATGCGATCGACATCATCAGTAACTAGAGCAGGTACGGTAGCAGTTCGACTCAGCCGCAGTAAGCATGCTCTCCTGGTACAAAGCTCAAAGATGAGTGAAAGCAGCCTTGCAGTATGTACTGTGAGGTCACAATCGTAAACCATTGTGTCGCCATTATTGCAAATTACCAGAAAAGCGTCATGAAAACTTCTGATGTTTCTGAATGTATGCCTTACCAACATGTCTTTAAGTTCTCTTACATGTGCTTCCGTGTGGTGTCATCTACTATGCTATGATTGCATCTCACTGAGTCTTCCAACCAAGGACTTCATCTTCACCTCTGTTTACTGTTTGCAAGACGAAGCAACATATTCTGTTTTATAGTATCAAAGTAATTATTTAAGGAACTTCTAGTTTATCTCCTCTTTCATCAGTTTTGTCTTGCGTAGTTTTACGAGTATGCACTTCTACATAACTGTTTTTTTATGGCCGCCATAACATGTGTATTGTCTCCTGGGTGGCGAGTGTCTCAGTGTTTGTGTAGTGATAGCGCGCACAGGTGAGCAGAGACAGTCGCGAGGGCGACGCGCGCTGCAGCTAGTGGTAGCGCCTGAACTCTCCGCCAGGACAGGGTTGGCCCTAACGGCTTTCGTAGTGTTACCGATTTACCCGCAGATACTTTGCAATAATTAATTGAATTCTTTGCCCAAGTCTGATTTGCGATAATCTGCGACTAAGCTTTGGATTTATTGTAACGAATCTTTCTGAGTAAGTTAGGTATCATAAGCTGTCTACTGGGAGAGATGGGCCATCTACATGTGTGTGTGGGCGTCCGAATGTGGACGGTTTTTCGCCCGTCAGTAAGCTAGTTTTATCATCGTCGGGGGAAGCTACCCACGTTATATCTTAGTGCGAAGTTGCCATCCTTAGTGACATGCCATAAAGTGCATAATCACGGCAGTTTATGTTAGTTTATAGCACAATAAAGCACGTCCCGCGGCGCGACCCACGCAATTGTTTATGTTGACGTCGTAAATGTTATATTATGTTGTATCGGGACATGACAGCAGCACAAATATTGGGATATTATCATTAAAATAAGTACGTGTTTTTAAGTAATCTGCGGTTCAATATGTGTGACTTGACCACTGTGCTTGCGTACTCGCTTGTGAGTTTACCTGCACATCCCCTTGTGTTTCTGAAGTCTGCATAAGGTTATATTTTCTAGTAGACAACCATAACTCGCTTCTACTGCCTTTAAAATAATATCATATTTAGAAAACTTTGCAAGTGACCTTATTAAGTGGCTCTCCTATAGTTTAAGCTTCCCCCGGCTTCCCCCGAGCTTTCCCGATCTGGTCCGAGCGCCCCCGACACATACATATACTTTATTATTTCAAGAGATTTTAAGCCCGTCGACGGACAACGCCAGCTTTTAAGTCTTTGGTGCAAATAGCGGTTTCCTGAAAAGAACTGATTTTATTTGTTCAATATTCAGTGACGCATCAGGCAGTTCTAATGCGTTGGGGTTATGTTAACATTTGGACAGTAGTATATCCACAAGATCAAAGTCCTGCGGGTTTTACAGGGTCCCCGTGGAACCCTCCTCATCGAAAGCTGTGTTTACTTAGGAGAGCTGTTAAAGAAGTTTTCACCCTCAGAATGATAAGTTTTCAACAGAATAGCAACTAGATAAAAGTCTAACTTACTGCTACAATTATTATCTTTGCCACAGATATAACTTACTTTATAAGAATTGTTTGTTCTTTCTGTGTTGTACTGTGAAGCTACCAATGTCTCGACCGCACTGGGACCACGCCCCCACATTTGATAACTTTAAGTTTTAAGTTGGCTCTTGGTAATTTATGAAAATGTCACTCACCGTACTTAATGATATTACTATTCTGATTGCGGTCTCTCGTTGGAGGCAAGTCATTTACAATATGGGCAATTTAAATTTTTAAACCACAGAGACAGTTACCGATAAAATCTTTGAAACTCACCTAATAATGTTGAAATCAAATGATTTCACAACTGAGGACATAAAGATATATGCATAAGAAAAGAACCTTAATTTGGTAGCTGTGCGTCTGCTCCAGATTAGATTCAATATTGTACAGGTAACGCCGATGCCGAAGGGACGCGGATTCTTTTCCGCGGGGATTTCATCGGATTTTCATCTCATCCGGTATTGGAAGAGTTCTACAGGTATTTTATATATATTTTACTTAGAGATTCGATAACAAAAAAAACACAAGGAATAACTCGCAGCATCTTCGTGCTTGTTTACTTGAATAACTTTATTTATTATTCATATCTGTCGTTGTATTTCAGCACCAGAGCGCTACACGTAAAACCTCTTTTCTGTACAGGCTCAATGCGATAGCGAAATTGACAATTCGGAGAGCGATAATCCTATAGCTGTCTACCAGAACAAATATCCAAATTCCGAATGAAAAAATTGTTTTTATAATCACTGGCTGGTAAGAGCAGAAAGGCAGCAGTCGATCAATGCAGTCCGCGCCATCTCAGGCACGGCTTCCGGATTGGATTTTTAAGGTCACAGCTCATTAGAGCCACCCGGCAACCACTCCGCACCGCCTCGCCTCCTGCGGCTAGTATTCTTTATATCGACTTGTATGGGTATGCGCTCACTATATCAACTCCGTAGTGTCACCAGATCGCCTCGGTCGTAAGCTCTCCACGCGCGGACGGCGGGTGGACCACTCGGTGACAACTCGCTGCTCGCACGCTTACCTTGCGTTGACTGCGCATTGCCAACTCGCGGGTCCCGAGTGGACCGCGCGCTGCCCGCGAATGATTCACGCGAGGACTATACTGGGTGATGAGCCGTTTCCTAGACTTCCTACCATTCCTTACTTCTCAGCCTTTCTTTCGAACGAGTTGGACGTATCGCACGTGTAGACCTAGTGCCAATTGTTAACAGATTACGTTAAGTGACGTCCACTCGTTGACCACGCGGCGTTCTCTCGTTGATCGCGCCGGGTCCACTGGTTGACCGCGCGACGTTTTTTGGTCTTAACGCGGCTCCCACCCGTAGACCACCTGTCGACAACGAGTGGACACCGTGCGACGAGGCGGTGCGGGGTGGGTGCCGGGTGGCTTTAATGAGCTGTGACCTTTAACCTCAAAGGTCTGTTAATCGTTCCGTCAATTCACTGGGTATCAAAACATCCTAATGTACCCTAATGTAGTCCACATTTATTTAGTTAGTATTTTTTACCTCAGAACTCAATATAAGCGCAATAAGTTCGGGGTGTCTGGATTTAAAATTGCCGATAAAAAGATTACGCCGCGCGGGTGAAGCCTGACCGAGCGTGGGCGAATGTGTCCGAGTGTCGGACATAGCGCCTCGTGCGACGCGTCCGCATAACGCGTTAGTCGCGCGACGGGCACGCGCGATTGACGCAGTTCTTGTGACAAATTGAACGGATCATTTTTGACCAGATGAACGTTTTGAGTTCTGCTACAATATAATTAGAGGGGGTTATACATACATTGTATAGCAGCTTACCTGTTGTAGTGTACGAAGATATCGTTAAAGAATTTATGTTTTGTATGCATGTTAGGTTAGGTTAGGTTACACAAGACAGTAAATACTATTTCTTTCCTTCTTTTATCTGTAAATTTTACGTATCATCTGATAATGTTAGCAACTTAACTGTCAATTATTGGCACGTGTCCTGTCGGATTATGTTATGTTATATATCGATATTAAACTAGCTTTCAAAACTAAGAGACAGACAGCTAAATAATTCAGAAGTGCCTGTAAATGGTGTTGTTAAAATAAATGCTTTGTCTTTGAGACAATCAATACTTGACAGAACACTTACTTACATAAGCTGAAGTTTTCAACCTTCTTCAAGGTTTTGACCGAGGCGACACAAATAGAAACATTTTTAAAGTTATTGACTGTGCATGAGCGCGGTATGTGCCTACTAACTGGGGCACAGTATCTTTATTTTTTAATAGCTTTTGCCCGCGTCGCTCGAGTTAATACAGATTTTCGTAATACAATAAAAAAATATTCATATAAATAAGCCTCCAGGGTCCATTTTACAGCTCCGTCTCCATTTGTTAAAAATAAGCGCTTTCATTTAGACTCCTTTTAGTGATCACTATTCCACACACTTTAAATATTCACCTGTATTTATGTCCGTACTGAGAATTTATCAGAATGGTTCTCGCTGAAACAATTCTGATAAATTCTCAGGCGTGAAAGGGATTATTATTACATAGTTAGGCCACCTAGAACTAGTCAGTAAGGTTTCCTTCACGCGCGTACCTGCGTAAGCACATGTCTCACATGTTCACTGCAGTTACAGGAGGGGTGTCATGATGTCTAGCGACGTGTACACGGGTCACGGTGTACAGTGACTGCAGTGTAGTGTGTAAAGTACTACGAAGCGACAGCTTCAATGTTTCAGTGAGTGTCATCACTCTTGGGCTAACACGTATTGCGCATGAATGCTAAATAATGTATACATTCCAGGTCGTTACGTTGTGACAATTATAATGAAAACTTTCTCCGACTTCGTACATTAGGCGGGTAGTAACGACCCAGTCGGGCGGCTTGTACTAATGATACATCATTATGACCTTTATTAATAATCCAGTAGATGAGACTTAGGCAACCGCAGAGTCCCGCATGTCTTAAGAACATCCACTAACATTAAATATCTTTCTGAAGAATCTTGGGAAGCTCTCATCAGCTCTCAAATCATTGACCAAAGTTTGACAGTTGTTCAATTTTTAAACGGATTTTAAGAGCAGGCATCTTTTCTAAAGCGGTCGTTTTATTAGTCAACCGTCAACAAGATACTATACACAAATGAAGGATCCCAAATTTCCCTTTGCCCCCAATTTGCGTTGAGCTATTGTCATAACAATGCTTTCAGTTTCCTGTTTCCGGCCTTATTTCCACACAGGACATCGACGAGTGAACATGAAATACGTAAATCTGGTCGTTTTGTACGAAATCCAAATGTACATAATGTCTCCACGCTTTGAGTGTTAACGAAGATAATCTGCCGCGACTTGTGAGCAAATCATTTAGTTAAGCATTACAATTTAAATATGTATTTGCCGAAGACACGACGCCGCCCGACGTTAGCCGAGCTCGTCAGTTTAGTGAATGGGCATGAGTACCTACTGTGTGTTCATTACGAGGGGAGATTAATGTCTGTTTATCGTGTATGAGCTCTAGGTACTTAGGTTTAGTGCTAGCTGTCATGTGTGTGACGTTTATGAAGACAGGTTTAGCTGCTATTTCGATATAGAACTACGTTTTTAAACTTCAGCGTATACATATATAAGCTCAGAGCTGGAACGGCTCCAATCCTTAAATGCAGTGAAGTCAGAAGCAAGGGAGTCTATCATTCGATTCTTTCTATCAATAAAACAAGGACGGCTCTCAGGAAATGCATTAGGTTTAGCTTTGACTCAGACGCTGGGAAATTCATTTGAAGCGGAAAATCTATTAGAAATCCTTCCGAGAACTTTTTCCTGTCACAAATACTTCGTACTCAGAGTAGGAGCAGCGCTTTTGTGCGAATAAAACTACGACTGGCAACGGAAATAAATTCTGAGAGGAAAAATAAGTGTTTTACGTATTATAAAATAGAACGCTGTGTTCTTAATAAGAAGCTATGTTAAGTCCAGTCATTTTAGCTTCTTTAAATCCAAATCTGCGGAAAAAATCATAATGAGCTGAATTTTGGTACCTTTGGTACATTTTGGTGACCTTTGACCCATTATAAGTATTATAGCGGGCACGCGATTAATGTCGATTTTTCAAATTGATATTAAACCATCATAATAAAAGTATACCCTAAAATGTATATCGCTAGGATTTTTTCCGCAGATGAAATCTACAATGACTCACTCAAAGCATTTACTTCAACTAACCCACTTATAGGCACTTTTGAATTGTCAAAGTCGAATAGGTGAAGCTATTTGCACGTTCCGTTTGGAGATGAACGTGCAAGAAACTCCACCGACACTCTTTTTAGTCAATAATTGTTATAAAGTTGTGGTTACATACATAGTTCTTGTTGAAATTATTCATACTCGTACAAGTGAGAACGATATAGAAGGACGTGATTGACAAAAGCATGCGGAGTTAAAAAGAATATTTAAAGTATTCAAAGAACAAATAACTAAAATAAACCGTGGCAGTTGAGTGATGACCAGACCCAGCTGACGGAAGCAAATGATGACACACATGTCACATGGCATGACACTCCCAACCGCCAGGGCATACTCCAGTCATTCATTCATACCCAAAAATGGAATTAATGGAAGTTTAAGGTACATAGTACTCACATTATAATATTCGTATGTGCCGTTAAAGATAAAGATAAAGATAAAAGATAATTTATTTGTCAAACATGCGTGTATAAACTGACTGATCAGACATGCAAGGTATTAAATTAATATGTTGTGAGCGCCCATGTTTTGCCAATAACGGCGTACAAATTCTGTAGTTTTAAAAATTACATTTAATTGCATTTACTTTAAAGTGATTTTAAATTTCATTACACAAAATACAAGAAATAAATAATAATTGATGTCAAGATGTTAAGATGTTAATTATCTATAAGTACATATATACTTTAATATTATAAAGCTTAAGAGTTTTAGTTTGTTGAACGTGCTACGGAGGAACTAGTTCGAATTGAAAAAAGCCTTAATGTTGGTTAGCCCATTTATCAAAGAAAGCTATAGACTATAGGTATGTATAACAACACGCTACGACCAATAGGAGCGGAGCTTCAACGGAAAATGTCGCAATATCGGGTTTTTTCGCTCTCTGTAGTGTGACGCAGACGAAGTTGTGCGCTTCAGCTAGTGAAACTATACAATAATAAATACAATCTATTTAGTGTTGATAATTTCTCGAACTGAATCTATAATCAATGTAATAAAAAAAAATACTATTTCGGGTCTAACAACGAGTCCAAATGCTAATGGATGAGTTTGTACGCCCCAGTGGCTCTGAAGTAGGCAGGACCAGCATTTAGCTAAGCATTTTTTTCAACGCCCTTAGAGAATCTGACTCAGATCAGACTGGATTATTAGGTCTGACTTCGCAATCGTAACAGGTACTGTACAAATCTTATGTTCGCGGCAAACTGATTCGTTCCGGGAGAGGAGCGGCTCGTCAAGGTCGCCACATACCGGCTGTCCGGCGCACACCACCACACTGACATCCGTCGCCTCGATCCAGGGCAAATGTGAATTACTTTTGATTAAATACCTGCATGGTAAAACACACTGTGTATCGAGAGTTGTAGACTCCATTCTCGAATGACGGTGATAGAAAGTTGAAGAACGCTGCAATGCACTCGTAGCATGAGATTGGCATGCACAAAAAATAACGTTATTAATTTTGATTGGCGTTACTATCGATGTTTTTTCCGGATCGCTAGCTTGTTTCCGAACAGTTGATAACTTCCGATCAATAGTATTTCCTAGTGCCGAATATGTTCTAATTTCATCCCATTGTGTGCAAACTTTTGCAAGTTTTTCCTTATCTACGAATTCCTTTGAAATCGGATGTAGGCAGGGCTTAGTATGGATTTGAACTTTTGAAGAGAGCACCTACACGTATTTGAGTGTATTGTTAAGGTCTGAATGTCAGCATTGTGGTCAATAGAAAGTAAAGTAGATTACAATAAGTACAAATATCGTTTGATGTCGCTGACATTTAACGATATGTCATTCTTACGCTTTGATGCCTCGAACTTTTGTTACACTCTATGTAGGATCAAAGCGCTCTATTTTGGCACGGACAATAGGGGATCACTAGTTTTCACATTGAAAAGGACCTACGGTCTCTACACAGACAGATAGATCACAATACAGTGTTGTGTTGATAGCAAAACATGTTGTTTGCAGGATGAAGTTACCGCGAGTCGGGCGCGCTCGGCTATGTTCGGCGGAGTTCGGGACAGGCGGAAGCGCTGCAGAGCTGATACCAACTTCGTTGTCTGCCAACAGCGCTCACCAGCTCAGTTCTACTCTGACAGACAATCAGTTTTGTAAATGTGGTTTGACACTGTTGTTTCTACTAAGCATAGCTTATGCTAAGTAGAAATTTTAGTACTTTAACGACTTAACGAGGATTACTACGAAATACGAAAGTAACGTATCTACGTAATACTGCCATATCCGCTGCGGACCACAATTACACTAGGTACGTCAGTAACAGCTGGCCGTAATGGGTTCTTAATTAAAGCAGAGATAATAGAGAGCTTAATGTAGTGTGTGTCAATCATCGGACGATACATGTGCATGTAGCGCACGTATCTTTACTGTCAGTGTAAAGCGACAGTAATGGTGTTATTTCTCAATCTCGAATGAGAAAGTACGTTCAGCCGGGAGTGGCTCGCGACACGCTTGCGATAATTTTCCACTGCGCCCTTTGCCTCGCTTCAAACAGGTCGCGGCAAAAGGAATAACGAATACAAGCACAAAACGAATGTTCCCACTGTTGTCGTCTACAGGCTACAGGTACATATTATGTAACACTAGCACGTTACTGCTTCGTACATGTGAGGTGAATACAGTTCTGCATCACGCATGGAAAGCTCTATATATAATGAGGCTAATTTCAGCTTTCAAAACGCTGAACCGTTTGCCCGGAGGGCCCTCGGACTGTTCTCAGAGCAAGCTGAACTTTACATTTTGTGATAGGCTCACTAAACATCACCGAACAAGTGGATTATCATTTTTAATTTATAAGTTTATTTCGGAGCAATTACACAAGAAAGTACAGAAAGTAAAACCCTAATCCATTCCACCCCCCACCCCTCACTCTTAGAATACTTTACACAGATGTGGTGCTACAGTAATCAGTAGCAGTTAACAGTTTATTTCGGATTAATGGTAAAATTTATCAAACGAGAGACTTTGAAAAACCTATACTTTATTAATGCGCAAATAAACGCTATGGGCAATATTCGGCTGTTCAGCGTAAATAATTGAACGGAGTGCTTTTGCGAATGATATTTATAGTATCGCGCAATTAACTTAGAACATAGTCAAAGCGATCGGCAAATTTCATATTATCGAAAATAAATAAGAATGTGGGCGGTAATGTTACTATGTAATTATATTTCGGAATAATTACGCTTCTCGCTCTCCACGTACTCGCCGGACAGTTAAGATGCTAGGTAGGCGTATGTAACACAGCCGGGCTCGCCGGACAGTTAAGATGCTAGGTAGGCGTATGTAACACAGCCGGGCTCGCCGGACAGTTAAGATGCTAGGTAGGCGTATGTAACACAGCCGGGCTCGCCAGACAGTTAAGATGCTAGGTAGGCGTATGTAACACAGCCGGGCTCGCCGGACAGTTAAGATGCTAGGTAGGCGTATGTAACACAGCCGGGCTCGCCGGACAGTTAAGATGCTAGGTAGGCGTATGTAACACAGCCGGGCTCGCCGGACAGTTAAGATGCTAGGTAGGCGTATGTAACACAGCCGGGCTCGCCGGACAGTTAAGATGCTAGGTAGGCGTATGTAACACAGCCGGGCTCGCCGGACATTTAAGATGCTAGGTAGGCATATGTAACACAGCCGGGCTCGCCGGACAGTTAAGATGCTAGGTAGGCGTATGTAACACAGCCGGGCTCGCCGGACAGTTAAGATGCTAGGTAGGCGTATGTAACACAGCCGGGCTCGCCGGACAGTTAAGATGCTAGGTAGGCGTATGTAACACAGCCGGGCTCGCCGGACAGTTAAGATGCTAGGTAGGCGTATGTAACACAGCCGGGCTCGCCGGACGTCGGCGTCGTCGTACGTAACATGTCATTACTGTTGTAACACATACATTAGCAGCTCTCTTCTATTCGACCGTTTGTGATCGTTCAGTAATGACAGCTCTCCGGTCGATCGTCACCGTTATAGATCCCGTACTTGTAGAGGACCTTAAATTATACCTGAAGCTAATAGCTATGTACCATGTTTACGTCAAGCAATTACGTAGTTAGGCTAAATAACTCTCGCAATATCGGATGCATGCTTTTCCATAGCTAATGATTGGCCCATTTTAGGACGTACATGTTCATAAGTTTGAGGAAATAATTCAGCCAAGGGATGAGCTATTTTTTAAACTTTCGAGAAACTTCATATTATTTGAATATGTTGGTATATATATTTTTTGCTTTAGTTTTCAGCTGTACCTACCTGGTGTTTTTGTAGCAGTTTTGTATCGCTACAGTGTATCCAATTTGTAAATAAAGAACATGGTCCATTAGTGACACGTTAATTGAAATGTTTATGAAAACATGGTCAATTATAATTCTGATTTCACGAGCAGCGTGTTTTACGAAAATATTAGGTAAACATTCGACAGTGAGACCTGTGGACTAAACAAATCAGGCTGTTGCTAATTGAAACACAATTTTCAAACAAATTCTAGCGAACAAGACAAACGTGTAACAAATGAACAAAGTTATCTCGACTGACATCATTCAACTTTGTTAACGTCGTCGGATATTTCCTTCACAATATTTTGTAAAAAAAGGCTGAAACGCCTGAAATGTAATGTTGGATTGTGAAATAAAGTTACCGTAAATTTACCGTATTTTTAATTTGTAATCTCTCGTAAATTTCCACCAAATACCGTACTTTTAAGAAGGATCACGGATGGGTTTTAGTTAGTAAGAGTCTGACACTCCCTTCCGCTCAGCCCAGAGCGGGAGAAGTCGATTGTAAGGATCATTTTAAACATGTCTCTTCTGTTCTGTTCTTTTCTGTTTTGCTCTGTTGTATTCTATTCTTTTTCTGAAATAAAAAAAACTTTTTACAAAAAAATACAACCGACTTCTACACAAAAAATCAAAAAAGTGTAAAATAACTTTAATTTCGGAAGTCGGTGTTTGTGGTTGCTTTTTCGTTTTTTGAACACCGACTTCCGAAATTAAAGTTATTTTACACTTTTTTGATTTTTTGTGTAGAAGTCGGTTGTATTTTTTTGTAAAAAGTTTTTTATTTTTCACTTTTTAGTGGTACCTACACCCCCTCCCCTCCCCCCACCTAAACAAACCAATCACATTGATGTAAAAAAAGCACTGCTCCTTTGCAGAGTACACTAAGAGGTCGTCAACGTAGACAATGTAGATATTTTTTTTAGATTTTTCGAAAACCGCTTGGTTGATTTCGATAAAATTTTCATGAGACCATTTGGGAAGTATACCCTTTCCAACGAAAAAAGAATTTTTCAAATCGGTTCACAAGCGACGGAGTTATGCGCGAACAAACAATAAAAAAAAAAAAAAAACATACAAACATCCGAATTGAGAACCTCCTCCTTTTTTAGAAGTCGGTTAAAAAGGGTGGGCAATGGGCGTCTTTTTTAAAAATACCTAACTAGTGGAACATAGGAATACTTACCTACTTAACTTCACCGACAAACACACAGGTCAATTTCAGGAAATATTCATTCAAAACAGGCGTACAACTTTCCATGGTTGCTGACTATCATAATTGTAGCGCATTATATTTTTCTGTGAAGACGTTGTAGGTTACGGTTTGTTGTTATTTTGACGTGAGGGCAAAGCAATGTCACAGTGCTGGGCACGTTAATCACTGCTGCGCGATGCGCGTGCCAGCCCGGCTGTGTCGCACTCGCAGTCGCGACGCTGCGCGACAATCGCAACAATCTGCGCGATATTGTCCCTGCGCGAGCGCACCCGCAGCGAGGCGAGCGCGACGTGCCGTTACACAGACTAGCGGGACCCAGCCCGTCTGTGCACCACTGCACACGGCACAACGCTACCACGGCACCGAGCAGTCTAACCATTGCCGGGTTCATTCCTAAAATGGGCCAATCATTAACAAGGTATCCAGCTATGGAAAAGCATGCATCCGATATTGCGAGAGTTATTTAGCATAGCTACGTAATTGCTTAACGTAAACTTGATACATAGCTATTACCTTCAGGTATAATTTAAGGTCCTCTACAAGTACGGGATCTATAACGGTGACGATCGACCGGAGAGCGGTCATTACTGAACGATCACAAACGGTCGAATAAAAGAGAGCTGCTAATGTATGTGTTACAACAGTAATGACATGTTACGTACGACGCCGACGTCCGGCGAGGGCAATTGTGTTATGTACGCTTACCTAGCATCTTAACTGTACGTGGAGAGCAAGACGCGTAATTATTCCGAAATATAATTACATAGTAACATTACCGCCCACATTCTTATACAGTCTTATTTATTTTTGACTCGATAATGTGAAATTTGCCGATTTCTTTGACTATGTTCTAAGTTAATTGCGTGATACTATAAATATCATTCGCAACAGCACTCCGTTCAATTATTTACGCTGAACAGCCGAATATTGCCCATAGCGTTTATTTGCGTATTAATAAAGTATAGATTTTCCAGTCTCTCGTTCGATAAATTTCCCCATTATTAAATAAACTGTTAACTGCCTATCTACTGATTACTTGAGCACCACATCTGTGTAAAGTAGAGCTTTGCTAATTGTATAGTCCACAAGCTCAAACTTGCTCAGCGGGCCATGGAAAGGGCTATGCTCGCTGTGTCTCTGAGGTGAGGTCTCGGTGTGCATCAGAAATGAGGTGATCCGTCAGAGAAGCAAGGTCATCGATATAGCCCACTGGATTAATAAGCTGAAGTGGCAGTGGGCTGGCCATATTAGTCGTAGAACCGACAACCTTTGGGGTTTGTTACGAGTTCGAGAGTGGAGTGACGATTTGCGCAGGGCCGCTGGCAGAACTGGATGCGAGATGCCGAAAATAGATCTAAGTGGCGTGCAATTGGAGAGGCCTATGTCCAGCAGTGGACTGTAACAGGCCGTTGATGATGATTGATGAATAAACAAACATGCGATTTCAGCTATCCCGACAGATTTGCTATCATTTATTGAAGTTGACTTCCGTTTCCTATCTCTGTTCTTCATCAGATCTTCACCAAACTAGAAAGATACCACGTTGAAATACTAAGATGCTCTTCCAAACCATCGTACACAATTTTATTTTTTCATTTTACATCGACAAGAGGGAATGAGGACATCATCAATATAGACTAAGCCACGCAATATTAGGGATACCTCAAATAATAGTCGTCAGATCTCAATCATATATACATATATAGTATCCTTTATAGTTTTGTATAGTTTTAAAATGACATGTCGACATTGCTCCCGGGGACGAGCAACGGGGACGGTGACAGCGCGGCGCCACCTGACTAACTTTGTAGTTACGCGAATAACCACGATATTTCAAGTTTATTTAAATCGATGGACCGAAGAAAGCAATTAACGGAACTTGTTTTTGTTAAAGATGGCATTTTAAAACTTCAGCCAATAAAATATCAAATTGACGCTCGATTGAATGTGACCTCATAAAAATTGTCTTCATTTTTCGTCGCGGCCTCGTTAACGACAATTCATCAAAGTTATTCTAAACATTTCTTAACGAAAGCTCATGAATATTAACTCTGTTTCTCGAGTTCTGTACTAAAAGTAGTTCGGTTTTATCTGGCGGTATTTTCTGTTGAAATGTTTATATCTTTTACAATTTCTCCTTTGGCGTGCGCTTTGTGCCGCCCGCTAGTGCTGGTACTGCTGCAGACGCCCCGCGCCCCGCGCCCGCGCCCGCGCCCGCGCCCCTGCCGCCCCGTCAGTACAAGTGGAAGTGACACAAAGGAAGCCTATGTCCTTATCCGCGCTATCGAGTGTCACACCAGCTGGCTTCATTTCGGAAGTTCTCGGCAAAAGCTTTAGTGGTATACAAACACTTACTTCACTTGCGAAAATATAGTCATTTATATCAGTAGGTACCTATTCATTTCAAATCATCTTTAAGTAAATATAGCATAGTCTACTAAATATAGCCGCTTATGGAACTAAAATCGGGCAATAACTGTCGAACTACCTATGTAACGAAACTAAATTCATTAGATAACACTTGATAACAGGGTCCATCAACATGATCCACTCGCCGCCGGGGCAGGGCCGACGTAAGTAAATGAAGATTCTCGGAAATTCTCACATATCTACCACTTGAAATAGATAAATACTCAATGTTTCTGCGAAATTAGATAATATGGACTGTGGTAGTTGTTCTACACATCACTTAGATTTGAATATCCTTTGTATTTAGTCAGATACGTGTATTTCATATTTGTATGTCGAATATATAAATAAATAGCAAGCACCTAACTGGAGATGTCTTATATTGACTTAAATGGGCAATTAATTTATTAACGGTAAACACAACACTGCCACCCAAATTACAGTAATCAGTCGCAAGTAAGATCTTCATCAAAAGTAGGTAATTTGTTATTTTCTCCCAGTAGCATCATTGATATGAGCATCATTCGAATGAGCTAAGTTTTAAACTTAACTCGAAGTATTGTGACGAGGATCAGCTAACGTTAGATGTTACAAACTATTGATCACACCAGAGTTAATCTGTTTAGGAATGCGCCACCCCGCGCCCGGCTGTGCGCCGCGGGCGCGCGACCGCGGGGCTGCGGTCTCGACTTCTCGAGGCGAACTTGTTCAGCTCTTGCCGCAGCTGTAGGGATCTTTTGTTCAACTGTTTTGTATCATGGACTATTTAATTAAGTTATTGTCGGTTGGATAAATACTAAGAACTAAGCTAGGTGTATTTAGCTTTCCTCTAAGCGGGAGGCCATTAGCGCGGCCAAAGCCTCCATTATGGCGGCGGCGGCGGCCAACGTCGGCAGGTCCGAAGAGGCGACAGAGTTGCGGGCGGAGGTCGCCCGCCTCGCGGCCGTAACGGAGAGACTCATAGCGGAGAATGAGTCGCTCCGGAGGGACCTGGCTGACATGGCCAGAGCGGCCTCTGAGGGGCCGCAGGGGGGGCTGAGTCCGGCGGCGCTGGAGGGGAGCCAAGTGCTGAGCCAGGTGCGGAGCCTGGTGCGGCAGGAGCTGGCTCCCTTCCGGAAGCAGTTCTCCGTTTTGGAGGACATGGTCCGGCGTCCCCCGTTAGCGGCGGCACAGAGGCCCCCGGGACAGCAGAAGGCGGCTTCGTACGCAGCCGCGGTGGCTGCTGGCCCGGGAACGTCCGGCCAGGCGAAGGCCAAGGCGGGAGCCGCGCCAGCGCCTGTGGCGCCGGCGCCTGCGACGCCGGCGACGACCAAGTCGGCCCCGGCGAAGAGGGGAAGGAGGAAGGCTGGAGGGGGAGCGGCTAAAGCTGCTGCGTCAGTGGCGCCGCAGCCGCCCCCACCCCCAACCTCGGACCCTCCTGCGACCGGGGCCGGGTGGCAGGTTGCTGGAGAAAAGCGGCAGGCCAAAAAGGCGGCCAGGAGCAAGGCCAAGAGGCAGCGGCGGAAGGCCAACGCCATCGCGGCGAGGCTTCGCGCCCCGAAGTCCGCGGCTGTGGTTTTAACACTGCAGCCGGAAGCGGAACAGAGGGGTGTGACGTACCTCGCCCTGATGAAGCGGGCGAAGGAGGCGGTGAACCTCCGGGAGCTGGGCATCACTGGGGGCCTCGGGATCAGGAGAACCCTGACCGGTGCCCGGAAGCTCGAGCTCGCCGGAGCGGAGAGTGGCCCGTTCGCGGACGCCCTGGCCGAAAGGCTGAAGGAGGTCCTCCCCGCGGACGAGGTTCGAGTGTCCAGGCCGACTAAGTGCATTGACATGCGCATAGTGGGCCTGGACGACTCCGTGACGGAGGAGGAGGTTGTGGCCGCCGTCGCCAGGACTGGGGGGTGCTCTGCCGAGCTCGTCAAGGCGGGCACCCTCCGGCCTGACAACACGGGCATGCAAACCCTTGTGGTGAGCTGCCCCGTGACGGCGGCCAGAACAGTGTCGGAGGGTCGAAGGCTCTTGGTGGGGTGGGTTTCTGCGCGGGTAAAACTGCTGGAACCCAGACCTCTGAGGTGCTACCGCTGCCATGTGGGCAACCACACGGGAGCTATGTGCCCCTCGGAGGTGGACCGCAGTGGACTTTGTTTCCGCTGTGGTCAGCCCGGTCATCGGGCCGGCTCGTGCGAGGCCACGCCGCACTGCAGTGCATGTGCGGCTGTTGGCAAGCCGGCCGAGCACTGGGCTGGGGGAAGGGCCTGCGCGCCATCCGCCCCGACCAAGGGCAAGAGGTCCGCCGCCGCCGCCGCCTCTGCCGCCGCCGCGGCTTCCGTCGCCGCTTCTGCCGCTTCTGCTGTGGGTGCTGCGACTCCCGGTACTCGGGAGGGGGCTGAAATGGAGTGCCAGTTATGGTCCCATTTCGGCCTCCTCCAGAGACAAGTCGGCCGCTGTGCTATTGCGCAGTGGCTGATGCCTGTGGACGGTGAGCGTGGGTGGCTCGCCGTCCGATACCAGGCTGAGTCGACGACGCGTTGTGCTTCACGCGCGCCTCAAGGAGCCGTCAGCACCAGAGACGGGGCCCCATAGGGTCGGTGCCTGCTAGGGTTGCGGAATTTGTTCGAGAGAGTTGCCGCGGCCCTGGAACGCAAAGGGCACATGGAGGAGCACGGGTGGGTTTTAGTCAGTAAAAGTCTGACACTCCCTTCCGCTCCGCCCAGAGCGGGAGAAGTCATTTGATGATTTCCCATCCAAAAAAAAAAAAAAAGGTGTATTTAGCTTAGTTCACGTAGCTGTGGAGGCTTTTACCTAGGTAAGTAGGTACATAGTAGTTTGTGAACCGAACACAAGTACTATGCTACTGTTGCGAGCAAAGTTTAAACTAAGTTAGCTCGGATATTTGTCTGCAACTGACAAAGCTTTAAAACCGAAAGTCAATGGGCGTTTGGTATAGGTATCTTTCTTTTGGCGTAAGTCAAATGTTCTTCATGAAAACATAAGTAAATCTTAGGTAATATTGGTGTCTACTGACGTAACTTAAGTACTTAGTACTAATATTATAGCTAAGAATTTCTAGTTTAAGATCATAATATGCGTAGGTAAGCTCTGTGACATTCAATACTTTGTTTTTCTTTATCTTATCTATAATAATAATAATAATAATCTCCTCACAATACGGCTCGTATTGTGAGGAGGTTCCTTTCTCTGGAGCCCTAACCACCGGTAGCTTGGACCCTGCTCCCGATACCGGCGGACCACTACTCTTTTATATTTTTAAATGTTTTTTTTTTTTAAGATATATTTAAAAATGTAAATTAGTGAGTAAGTAAAATGAATAAAGGGAATAATAATAATAATAATGTCCCGTGTCACAGAGCGCATCGACTTCCTGAAGCAGAAAGTTTGTGCATGGGCGAACCGTATTCGGCGGTATAAGAGGCGGGTTGACCGATACTCGCAGAATCGCATGTTCCAGAGCGATGAGAGGTGGGTGTATAGAGCTTGGGAGCGACCTGAACAAAGTGTGACGGACGTGTGCCGCCCAGATGACGTTACCACGAATACATTCTGGCGAAGTATCTGGTCGGTGCCCGTCTGTCATGCCGAGGCTGGCTGGATGCGTGATGTCGAGCGCGTGTGTGAAGCTATACCACAAATGGAAAAAATTACAATTACAACAGTAGATATAGCCACAGCAGTCCGTCCATTACCGAACTGGAAGTCTCCGGGACCGGACGGACTGCACAACTTCTGGCTCAAGTGGTATAGCAGCTCACACGCGCTCCTGGCATCTCAATTCCAGTCATCCTTAGATTCTGGGTCGCTACCACAGTTTCTGACAACTGGCGTTACCCACCTGCTCCATAAAACAGGTAGTCCCGCGGAACCTAAGAACTATAGACCGATTACTTGTTTGTCGACGGTCTATAAACTTCTTACATCCATCCTGAGAGTGAAAATTAATGAACACATTGAGAGCAATTCGATTATGTCCTACTCTCAGAATGGATGTAGGAAGGGGTCCCGCGGCACTAAGGAGCTACTCCTCATAGACATGGCCATAAGCCAACAGGTTCGTCGCTCCCGCAAGGATCTGTCGACATGTTGGATAGATTACAAGAAGGCCTACGATTCTGTGCCACATACATGGCTCTTGAAGGTGTTGGAGCTGTACAAAGTAGATGCAACTCTACGCACCTTCCTTGAGTCATGTATGAGGCAATGGAAAACGGTCCTTCGCTATCCAGGATGCCGACCGATTCAAGGGAGTGAGGAGCCTGTATGGATTAAACGGGGAATATTTCAGGGCGACAGTTTGAGTCCACTTTGGTTTTGCTTAGCTCTGAATCCTCTAAGCACACTGCTGGAGAATTCAGGTCTAGGCTATCGGTTGAGAAGAGGCGGTCAGACCATATCTCACCTTCTTTACATGGATGATCTGAAACTCTTTGCCCCCAACAATTTGCGACTAATGGAGCTACTGAAGGTAACTGAAACCTTCAGTAGTGCCATCAGGATGGAATTTGGTGTGGACAAATGTGCAGTCATGCATGTAAAGAAAGGGGAGATTATGGAATCTGAGGGAATTCAACTCTCGGATTCCATACAGGTTAGATCCCTTAGCTCGACCGAAACCTACAAGTATTTGGGTATGTCGGAAGCGTTAGGCATTAACGGTGCTGACATGAAACAATCGCTGAAAGAGCGCTTCTTTGGCCGCCTGAAAAAGGTTTTAAATAGCCTTTTGTCAGGCGGAAATAAGGTGCGCGCTTTCAACGGTTGGGTCATGCCGGTATTAATGTACTCTTTCGGCATACTCAAATGGACTCAAACCGAACTCGACGCCCTGGATAGGAGAGTCCGTACACTGTTGACCGCAAATCGGATGCATCACCCACGATCGTCGGTGATGAGACTGTACATCCCGCGGAAGTGCGGAGGTCGAGGCTTTTTAAATGCTAAGACTCTCCACAACCGCGAGATGTGCAGTCTCAGAGAATATTTTCTCAAAGCCGATGTGGGTATGCACCGAGATGTGGTCGCAGTGGACAAAGGACTCACCCCGTTGTCCATGGCTAAAGAGAACTGGCGCAAACCTGTGATACCTACTACAGATGACCGTAAGGAGGTATGGAGAGGCAAGGAGCTTCACGGACGCTTTTATCGGGCTCTTTATGGGTCCGATGTTGATTTCTCAGCGTCCGTGGCCTGGCTACGTTTCGGTGATCTTTTCGGAGAAACTGAAGGTTTTGTTTGTGCAATTATGGACGAAGTTATCTTAACGAACAACTACCGGAGGCATATTATGAAGGACGGGACGGTTGACGTGTGTCGGGCATGCCACCGTCCGGGTGAGTCCATCAGACATATTATCTCTGGTTGTTCTCGTCTGGCTAACGGCGAGTACTTGCACAGGCACAATCAAGTAGCCAGGATTATCCATCAGCAACTTGCTTTGAAATACAAACTTGTGGATTCTGAGGTACCGTATTACAAGTATGTGCCCGACCCAGTTCTCGAAAATGACCATGTCACGTTGTACTGGGATCGGTCTATCATCACTGATAGGACTATTATTGCCAACAAGCCGGATATAGTGGTGATAGACCGATTAGCGCGCCGCACAATGATAATCGATGTTACCATCCCACATGACGAGAACCTCGTGAAAGCTGAGAAAGAGAAACAAATCAAGTATCTCGACTTAGCACACGAGGTTGTCGACATGTGGAATGTGGACTCGGCTATCATTGTGCCGATTGTCGTTACGGCCAATGGTCTGATGGCCAAAAGCTTCGACGAACATCTGTCAAAGCTGGCGTTACACGGTTGGTTAAAGGGCCTGATACAGAAGGCAGTACTCCTCGATACGGCTCGTATTGTGAGGAGGTTCCTTTCTCTGGAGCCCTAACCACCGGTAGCTTGGACCCTGCTCCCGACACCGGCGGACTACTGCGTTTTATATTTTTAAATGTTTTTTTTATTTTTTTTTTTATCTTGTCTTTTTTTAAGAAATATTTAAAAATATAAAAATGTATGTATAATTAAATAAATAAAGAGGGAATAATAATAATATTTATTCCATAAAACAAGAACACATTGCACTGTATACATTAAAGATTATAATTTTACAATTATCAACTTAAGCACAATTTTATTGACTCCATCCCTTAAACTAGGTCTAGCCTGTATCTTAAGAGATGGGGTTCAACCAAATGGGACACTAAATAATTGAAATTCTGTAACAAGTGAAACAGTGTCGGTGTTACATAAGCTAGCAGCATAAGTTATAATATGAAATAAGTTTAGATAGGTTACTTAGTGTGTTGTGTATGTGCGTGTTGATGTGAGTGCGTGTGGGTGTGTGTGCGTGTAGATGTGTGTGTCTGTGCGTGCATATGTGTGAAGATTTTTGTGCGTGGATTTTTTTATTGTATTTTTACGAGATGTATGTATGATCTAGAAGTATTTTGAGTGTTTTTTTTTTCGTTTGGGTATTAAAGTGAATAAGTCAAACCTCCAAAGTCGAAATGAATGTTATGAATCAAGTAAGTACTTTCATAAATTATGCAAATCTAATTTCCTTGCCGAAAGAAACTTTGTAAACATTTCAATACCTATGTTTCCCGTTACTGTTAATTCAATTGACAGTGAAATTCAATTAAGTTGCGATGTGAATAATTTAAAAAGCCGTTGGCAGAACTATCGATCGTTATATTTTGGTAGCCCTGTGCCGGCGGGGCGGGGCGGGAGGGGGATGCTGTGAATATTTGATCACTATCCACTACGAGATGGTCATCGGCTTGTGAGTACGTACGGTACAGTGTTTTATGTGTTGTTTACAGAACTTTACCCGAAGAGACTCAATAGCAGGCACATGGGAAGGTTGATGTCTCTGATTCTGTCCGGTTATTTCTTTCTTGATTGTGCAGAATGAATGCAATCAAAAGCAATTAAACGGAATAGGGAAAAAAATCACTACGGCAACTGCGTTCAGATTCAAAGATTCAATCCGCAAAATAATAAAAATCCTACAGCAAAATAATTTTAAAATAAAACCATAATGTTATTTTTAGAATGATCTCCCATCAAATAGAATTTAATAGTGTTATTATAATTATATAAGATGCCGTAAAATACGACTATAATTAAAGGTGTGTGAGCCTGGAGATCTGTCATACAGGTCTAGAACCTAGTTCGGATCCAGCTCTCGCAAAGATTAAGCATAAGGCAAACCTGTATAAATAAATTACTGTGACAATATACCTTAATGAGAGAAATAAACTACATATATTTATTATTCATGTATCATAAAACACTATAATAATAATACATGTGCAGGCTTTCAGGCGGCAAATAAGTCACCAAACGGGCGGATATTTTTGTTTCTAACTGACTGAGTGCTCCGGCCTGCCAGAAATACTTTACTGGAATACCTGCTGCCGGCTGTTCACGTGTAGGTACGTGGCAGCAAACGTTAACGATACCTTTTTTAGCAGTCTGCCGGCAGACCTTCTGCCTATTTCAGTTATCCTAATTAATGTTATAAATGTGAAAGTGAGTTTGTACCGAACCGATTTTGATCAATTTTGGTACAAAGATACATAGGACCTTACAGATGGTTATAGGCACATGCTTTAACACTAGTGAAGTCGCAGGAAAAAGCTAGTTTGTTTTACAAAAGTTTTAGCAATCGTTCAAAAGTCTTCACTTTATTCGTCAAATGAGCAGCCAACGTAGTAAAGGCTTACTAGCTGTACGTACCAGGCTTCAAGAAACGGATGGAAGCTTCGGATCGCTACAATATGCGGCTAGTCTCGGCCACACCATAATCTGTGGCAAAGTATCTAAGGAGATTATGTAATTAGTAGCTAATACCAGCATTAATTGAGTGGCTTCATTATTAGTGGAAAATGAAGTCGTAAGTAGCTTAAGCGGAGAAAGTCTCTGGGATTAGTGATCATAGCTAGCCAATGCGCTTTACTATTGACTGCAGCGTACGGCGACGGTCCACCAGCAGTGCTCACACGGTACTTAACTCATATCTAGAGTAGCTGCCGCTCATCAGCCCGGACCCTCTCCCCAGCACTTGCGTTGCTTTGTCCGTCTGATCCTAATCCTAAAGTGAGGTATTGTGAGTAAATATTGATCTGTGTGTAAGCAGTAAAACTGACTGACGCCACATTATCTAAAGTGGTCCCCCTGTCTCCTCTCACACAGCATCGACTGCAGCAGAGCGTCGTTTATTACGTTTTATGTGATTTTATGTCCGAATGCACTCCGAGCGACTGATATGAATAACAGATTCCTCTCATTAAGCTGCGCTTAACGCATAAACTTGTGCATCATGTGTCCGGACAACGAGGCGCAGTGTCCCGCAGCCCCGCACTAGTGCGGCGCATACTGACGCTACAGATGTACCGATTAGCGCCACTCGGCCCCTCATGAATAACCTATCACTTCAGACTATACATACAAATAGACAATCAATCGGTATTTGTAAAACTTTCGAATTAACTACATTCAAATACTTGGCGTAAATCAACCAATCAAAAAAAGAAAGCACAGGAACACTATCCTTTCTGTGAGAAGGGCGGGTTGACCGATGTCACATCGATGGCTCCTAAGTATACTGAGTCAACTAACAAATTTTGAGAAATGCACTTTTTAGTATATTAACAACAATTAAATCATTTCCTATTTACCGGTAAAAAAATAAAATTCATATCTCTATAAATAACTAAGAAAAAATGGCGTATACTGGATCAAGTATACTAATTTATTTATTTTGCACGCAGTACACTGAGTCAAGTGCATGCTACCAATATACGCGGGACGCGAATTCGCGAAAGTTGAAATTGACTCAGTATACGTCAAAACAGCTTGGTGTGCGGACGTAATTATGAGCTTTTTGCTATCAAGAAATAGTTGATTTTCTTGTATTATTATGTTTTATGTCCTACAACGTGTCGAAAGAAATGTTATGAAAAATATCCGAGGAGACTAGATCAAAGACTGATGACACAAAACGTAGTGTAACCGTCCCCCGACTCTCTATCTATCTTGATTTTAATTTTTTAGATAACTTTTTGACATGGCAGGCGTGTTTTTTAAATTTTTAATTGTTTTTTTTTCATTTCGTACCTTTTTTGCTATGTACTAAGCAAGCTTTAGACGATGACAGTATACGTAGTCTAAATTTCATGAAAACTAAATATTGTCGTTTTTATTACAAACTTTTTATTTTGGTAGTTCTGTTAACCTTTTGACCGCTTGTGTCGCTTTTATGCGACACAAGCGTTATTATATTTTTTTCATTTTTACTATCCAATGTAACCTGGGATAAATCAACACATCTAACGATGCCACATACATTGATATCGTGTAATAAAAATTTCACAAACATACATACAAAACCCTGAAAACATTTTTCACAATTCTCCTTTTTTTGGGCAGTCATGGAAAAACCGACGATAAACCTTATAAGGTCATCAAATATCTCAAGATATTGTAATGGATCTCAAAACAATGCTTAAAAAGTTCAACAACTGGAGTTTTACATGTGATGGATCTAAGATGCAATGGAATAAGTCACTGAATTAAGAATTGAGAAAATCCTTACAAATGAGAAAATAGATTGTATAAAATTAGTTATCTAATGTGCTAATCAATAAATCTAAAGCAACACGTAATCAAACTGTCCCTAATATAGATTTTAGTGATCTTCGCTCAGCTTACTATAGGCCAATCCTAATAGATGTAAATTAACACATAGATTTAATGGACATGTGCAACAAATTCGTGATACCTAAGGAATATCCCTTGTTTTTTATTCTAATTTAATTAAAAGTGACAACAATAGAGTTGAAAGCGATTCAGAATAACTAAAAATATAATTTGTCTTTTTTCTTTTTCTAGATATTGTTTTTTCGTAACTATTAAGTACTTACCTCATACCTAAGGTAAATTTGGAGACTTTTGTTCTCAGCAATAAATACTAAGTGTAAAGATATTAAGAATTGTATACTTACTGTGATATTCTTTAAAGTAATTAAGAGTGATTACTATTCCTAAATTATTGTGATTTCAAACAATTAACAAATAATCCTCATTTTACAGAAACGTGCAATTGATACAATCAATATTTTGTATTTTTGTTACCTAAGACTAGACCTACCTAAGCCTTTGTGTTTATGTCTAGTATTGTTGATTTTTATTAATTTTATAGATATCCTAAAGTTATGTTAATGTTACCAATAGCATTTCAAGATCTCTTTAATTAAAATATTGAACGTTAAAAGCGGTTTGGATTATTTTAACTATTTTGTACCACACTTGACTCAATTTACGGATGGTTCACTTTTAAAAATATATCCATGTATAATGAGTCAACTTATTATATTTTAACAAAACATGAGTTCATGAAAGGAATTATAATATGTAAAAAATCCAATAAGTAAATAAAAATAGTTTTTGCCACACTTATTAAGTAATTTCTCCCCAAAACGTAAATTAAATAATGCGACGTATAAAAATATAAGTGGTAGTTGATCCATTTTTAATAAAGAAATAATCGCCGTATACTAGTATATCTACATTATCTCGTAAATTAATAAAATAATATGATTTTTTTTATGTACAGATGATAGGGTTTATTATATTTAACTCACTATGATTAGTTATTTTTTCTTGATTGTATTAACAATTTAAATATAACCATTCGTTCTTCTTATCGCTCTCCTGTAAAGTTATTAGAAGTACAGTTGACTCAGTATACTTAGGAGCCGTCGACATGTCCTATGAAAATCGATATAGAATGTTTAGTTCATTGAATTTCAATTATTATAATAGTAGGTATTTACTTTTATAATGTGTCACCTCTGCAAACTAAGTTATAGATTTGCAAACAGATTGAATACCTACGAAGAAAAATATAATTTATAGGGTTGATGACCGCACGTTTGTTTTTTAGAAATAATAAAATTGAAAACTGTCGACCTCCTACGGTCCTGTTTACACAATACTCATTCCTAATCGCGATGGAGACAATTTAGTCTGTCTGGTCTACATAATACAGCCCACCCACGCCAGAAACTCAAAGTCGTGGGCGGCTTACGCCAAATAATGTAAGTATTAATATTAATTGTTGCCTGTCAACAGTTGTTTTCGATTAAGAAGTAGTGTCTATTCTATTCTATGGATAATAAGTCGTTGGCTGCATCTCTACTGGGAGTACTAGGGAAACATAACATTATGCAGCTATCGGCTGGCGCGGGCGGCGCGGCGCGCGGCCGTGCCGTCCACGAGCGTGTAGCGACAGACGCACCTATACGTACCTATGTGTGTTATATACAATAGCGGTAAACACGCATTGTACACTATACAGTAAATTATGCGTACATTTGTGCAGAAGATGAACTTCGAATAACAAAGCTTCCATGGAGACTAAACCCATCGCAATTATTTTAATTGTGTTATCTTTTATTAGTAACTAGCAGGGCCCCGCGGTTTCACCCGCGTAGTTCTCGTTCTCGTGGGAATATGGGGTTAAAATATAGCCTATGTTACTCAGGGTGAATGTAGCTTTCCATTAGTGAAAGAATTTTTGAAATCGGCACAGTAGTTTTTGAGTTTATTCATCACAAACATAAACACACAAACATAAACACACAAACATAAAAATCTTTCCTCTTTATAATATTAGTGTAGATGTAAAGAAGGATGCCCCCCACCTCAGACACGTTTAGAAAGATAACACAAAAATATAAGTATTTTAAATAGGAATTATCCATCAAAGCTTTATCTCAAACTAAGACGCCGTGATCATAACAAATAAATAAGTAATTTTACTTATTATTACGCAACTTTTATTTTCACGTTAAGTTTGGGGTTGCCATTTTATGGTCAATTTAATTTAAATTCATATTTTATTTAATAAATCTAATCGATTACGGAAAAACTAAACGTTAGTCAGGTTTCAGTTTTTTAATTTGAGAAAACTGGCAGCCATTTTAGTTTGTTTTAATGAAACCCATTCGACTTTTAGACCAATTATGTTCATAAATACCTCAGACCAGAGATACTATACTTTATAATGATAAAATCACTGTTTGGCTTTGCCGTAGTTAGATATGAATTAAATTGATAAAGACCAAAATCCGATGCAACTAATCGATATTTCTTTTTAAATATGGCCATATTAGCCTTTGACAAATGATAGATTTGACATTAAACTACCTACTCAAGCTTGCTCCCAGCTTGTCAAAGTGTCAAACAAGTATAAAAGGAGCTATAGCAGTTTACACTTAAAGAAGATTCCTATTATTCATAAGGTTAAAATAAGTTAATAACGTTGAAATTAATAATTATTGTGTTCAAATGACATACTTTTCATTCGAAAGTGGTTGAAAGTGTGTAGAATGAGTTTGTGACTGTGAAAAAATTAATGTTTTGAAAAAATTAAAACTGTTTTATTTCCAAATGGCGACTTATTTTCTTAACTGGCATGTACTAGAAGGTGTTCATAATAACTTAAACTATAATTCCATAAACTATTTATCAGTGTTCACTGTAGGCCAAGGTTGTTCTAATATGTGGGCATTGTTCTTTAATTCAGTTTGGCCACACGTCAGCAGTTACAAAACCAGAATAAGCTAGTTTAGTCAAAGTGTTACAATTATACTGTATAAATGTGCTGCCGACTGTATTAATTTTGAAATAAGATAATAATAAATGCATGGCGACCACTTTCTGTGCCATGCTATGCAAACAACTTGGCGATAAAGGAATCACTCTATGCAAATAAACAAATTGATAGCTATTTTAAACCCTCATTGTAAACAGTTGACCTTCTGCACTAGTCTGCACTTCGCCCACGTATGTATATTAGATGCTTGATTGAATACCATTGAATAGTCAATGAGTCGCTGATCCGTGACGTCACTCAGCCGGGCAGGGGACGTGTCCACTGCACGGGCAGCCTCCCTGTGGACACAGTAACGAACACGTTGGCTTCATGGTGCACTGCTCTGGTGCCGGGATATGTCCGGCACAAACACTGAGGGGCTTTTGAGTGACAAGATTGAATTTTGTACGAATAAATTAGATTTTATTGGTGCTGTGTGTTGTCCTGAGATTTGAAGGCAAAGGATATTGCCTGTGTTCTAAAATTCTAGGACAACACCCAGCATCCCTATAATTTAATCTTACCTTTACTTTGTATGGAACAGTGACAAGGGAATTAATCCTACAATGTTTCTTTAAAGGTACGTGGCCTACAGCTGTAACGGTAAAATCATTTTTGATCATTCTCGTATGTTAAACAATGACTTTATTTGTTTATTCATTTGTTCTCATGTACATTACACTTTTTATTATTTAAGCGGCTTGTGTACACAAGCCTGTCAGGACACTGACCACTTACATCATTTCAGTAGTTTCTGAGATAGTAGATCTACATAAAGCACGCAGGTGTTACGATTTTCCTAGTTTTTAGCGTTTTGTGTTCTTAACATACCCAATATTTCGCCACGGCTGCAACTAATATGTTGAACACACATCTTAAAAACTCTAAAAGCTTTATGTTATTTTTGTTTCATTTCCAAAAACACCACTGGATATTATCGAAATGTCATGGCGCTCCAATCGAATTTTGAATTTACCCCATAAAGAAAAAAACGCAAATACAAAGTCGATTTCAGGAGTTATTTTGGTAATAACCATTCTATATAATAAGCTTACCTTCACTCAGCATCACCTCTCATTGCTGTATGCCTGAAATTGGTATTATTGTAAGAGAACTCTCACATCCGGACGGACCGTCTCCCTGTCTACGTCACCAAACATCTATAATAGTTATTTTTTATTAGCTTATACAGTTTCATGTACAGATATTCCTAGAAATGAGTCCTGTTGCTTAATAATCCATAACGTAAATCTTGTCGTGAACCGCCAAATGACGAACCCCTGGGGGATCGCGTACTCCACAGTAAGAAACCTGGTAGAGGAAAATCTTATTATAAATCTACCCAAATAAACTATTGAGGAAAATAATTGATTTTATTCCTATACATAAATAATGTGTCGCGCCAACTTGAAATTCCAGTAACCCTCGCCACGGAAAAGTGAGCACTGACACTTGACGGACATTGTACGGCGGAGCGTCCACAGGACTCGCTGCCGACTCGTTCCCAGGAGCCGGCACACGCTCAGCATACGACATGCGAGCGTGCGAGCTGCTTATTATGTTTATGATGATTTCCTAGACAGGCCCAACATTGTCATGATGGATCAGCCAACAGCGGCTGCCTGGAATAGCAGATCGATGCGGAACACAACTGTGTTGTTTTTGTGGGCTCTATAGAATACTTAACGTGAGGGTCTTGTGAGGGACGCGAAACCTTAAAATAATCCGGAAAGGGACGATCAATGTAAGAGAAAATTGCAATATAATATATCACTGTTTTGGCAACATTAAGTATGGCACAGTCTATCTTTATTTTTATCATAATGGGGAAATATATTCGTAAGAAAAACAGTGAATAAAACACAGCTTCTTAAAACAAAAGTCGTCAGTGAGCTCCTGTCGAGCCTTCTTTATGCGAATATTATTCCGTATCTAGCTTAGGCTGACCCAAAAAAAGTTGACGAAAAAAGGAGGTTATTATGAACGGCACCTGTATATTATTATCTACTAAACAGGACGATCAAACCTTTTGGAATAAAATAACTTTCGCGGAAAAACAGGAAAGAATATATATAAGGAAGCTTTAAGATCAAGCACCCCGTTGCATTAGCAGTTCTACTAATAAAGCTCTTTCAAGAGAAAGCTGATACTAAACAATA
Source organism: Hecatera dysodea (assembly GCA_905332915.2). Taxonomy (NCBI): domain Eukaryota; kingdom Metazoa; phylum Arthropoda; class Insecta; order Lepidoptera; family Noctuidae; genus Hecatera; species Hecatera dysodea. Next base: position 21,937,309 of record HG995296.1, on the reverse strand, counting down.
ATTTCTTATCTTATAATGACGACTAAATACACCACAAATACACCATGAGCACATCCCATCATTACCACTCGTGACGATGCAGTACTGTCCGCCTTGCCATCCACAATAAGCCTTCAAGTCAATGACTCCAGTACTCGCCTCGAGTGCGATGATCCAGTGCTCCATGCCGGGCGCCTAGTGCTACTACAAAGGGTCATTAGTCGTAGTGTACTAGTAGTGGTCATCACTGGTACGTGTCTGCGCGTACGCAGCTCCGTGACTATCTAGTGCGGATGTATCGCGGATAGCAACAGCCATGTCATTGAGATGATTCGTACTCTGTGGCCGATTAGTTATGACTTGACTGTCATATAGATTAAAATCACTCACAGTAGATAAATAACTGTTCGTCGATCTTTAAGATTGGAAATTAAATAATTATAAATAGTTCAGATGTTAAAATAGCCAAGCTTAAACATTTGAGATTACGAGAACGATAAAGCTCGATAGGTACTGTTTGGCCAAATAAATGTGAAAATTATTTATTTTACTTTGAGGATTACCTACATTATTTCTGAGAGAAAGCGTTTCTTGTAAGCTCGCACGTTTACAGATCAGATACCCAATTAGGAAGTGTGTAAGTGATAGCGTTGTATCTTGCTGTTAATTAGTAGGTAAAAATGCCAAGTAAATGGAATGAACAGACAATTTCCTCAACACATGACACACGAAAGAAAACATGTAAACAGCTTTTGATAGAACCACTTGAGTGTTAAATTTCTGAAGAGCGTATTACTCAAATACTCATTTAGGAACTTCAAACCATATTTTCTAAACGCTGACAAGTTATGTTTATGTGTATTTGTAGGGGCTATTCACGAGTGTTCATGGAGATTGGACAGTTTACTATGAGTAGTTTGTAAATGATATGGAGATGGAAACGGTAAAAAAGTAACGATATCTCTGGCGGACGTAAAAAGGGAATATTGAGTAAGATCGTAAACTTTCTTTGTCTTTGTGCACGAAATAGGTTTAGCTTCAAGTGGTGGTCACCGAGGGCAGTGGCCCGGCATTACGTCGCCGTGTCCATCTCTCTATGTAAATAAGAGCTATCTGCGCGAGTTCCTCCTCGCTCGCTGTGACCCAAGACGTTGGGCGGCGGCAGACTCTGTGTGTAGATAATTATCTGGGTATATATGTAAATATATTATCTTTTTTAACAGAGACTATTCTAGAAAGTAGGTGTGCCTTTCTTATTATCTACGGGATTCCGTATTAGGGTAGCGGTTCAAATTAAACGAAATCGAAACTGACATTGTAGCTACAATTCTTGCTTGTTTCCAGAAGAAAGGCAATTTAAATATTTATGTGTTTTTATGATTTGATGACTCTATTGTTGCGACTTTATTGTTTCTATATTGCTTTTAAACGAATATAAATCTAGACGTTGACTTTGTAATAACGGAATACAATTCTACGACGAAAATATTGTCACGAACTTATAGACGGAAATAAATTACAGCCATAGCAAAGCAAGTAATAATTCGCAAATATGCATCAGAATAAAAATCCTACCATTAGAAAAAAGTTTTGGCATACATACATATGTAGGTACATACATCTAATAAATCGGTCACTGCTAAGTCGTGGTGTTCATAAAACAAGTAGTTATATACTCATCAATTCATCATGTACCCTCGCGGCCTCGTTCGGATAACACTCGGCCGATTTGTGCGCCGACGTTTATGTCGCGTGACTCAGCGATTATGAGCGATGGCCAGCTCAGCATGAGCCCGGCTAGTGCGTGCGACCTACCGCGCAACGGCGCGCATGCGGCGAGAAATAACACGAACATGATATGTGTGCACATCGGGCAAGTAGCAGATATGGCAGATTCTAATTCGACATGTTTTCGTAATATCGAACGTGTCAAACCCAGACAAGTCACGTTCGTTTGTGACGATAAGGATGCGGATCGCGCATTGTGATTATTTTATAAACATGATATGTTCCAAGAAATTAAGTAGTTCTGCTTTGGGACCATGCTGGCAGCTTTAATGTAAATGACAGTATAGTCCACAGCAAACATGCACATAAAGTAAATCCCCACAGCGAGCCACATATGAAAAGCAAAAAACAAATCCGCAGTGGCCGTCCCTCACCAGTATATCAGTTTCGCGAGCCAGTGGCCCGCTCGCGGACAGGCTTCCGCCTCGCCGGACTATATATATCAGACGGATCCACAATATTGACTCCGCGGCTCTTCCGCGTACCCTTTAGTCCGCGATGAGCGATACGCGATGAGGAACAGTCGCCTTGTGAGCGAGTGACAACAGCACTTCCGACAACATTTACATTAACGACTCCGCAGTCTTATTAATGCGTACGTGCGTGCGAGTATATTGGAATGACTTATGGAAAACTGTAGGACTGTTTTCAGGGTTAGGTACAAACAAAGTCATCTACTTTAAACACATGAAAAAAATTAAAGAACTCCCGACAAAAAATACTAAAAAAGTAGAATAATATGTTTTGATACATTTAGTTTAATATAGGTAGGAATATTTTGGCCCAAGCGCCGTTGCCTCAGGAGACCGCAATTTGACGTCCAAATCCAAGCTTGGCCAAAATCGTTTACCAAAATATCAAGATCTCTCAACAATGCAGAAAAGAATCGACTAGAAATTTTTTTTTTTTTTGCTTCATCATCAGACCCTGATGGTCTCCATGGTCAACCATTTAAATGGGCCTAAACAAGAAGCGTTTGCTATACGAAAGTGAGGATCGCTCGGGCACACGGTGGAGCATACGGAGGAGGTCTACCCTGCTTGGGTGGAGCAACGTCCTGTACAGTCGCAGGGTGTGTGGGTGGTGCGGGGTGGCTCGCTATCCAATAACAACCAGTCCCGGGTCGGCGGCGCCTTGTGTTTCACGAGCACCCCAAAGAGATTTTTAGAATCTATGATGGGGTTCGCTAGGGCTATAGTGCCTGTCAGGGCTGCGGAATTAGTGGGAAGAGGGGTGGTATGGGTTTTAGTCAGTAAGAGTCTGAACTCTCTCCTAGAGCAGAAGAAGTAATTTGATGATTACCCAGCATGCAGCATGAGATCAATGCTATTATATTCTTGCAATACTATTGAAGTAACTAACAAAATAACAAACACGTCGATCAGACCCAGTTGGGCACAGCCCTTTATCAACTGGAAAAGAGCGGATGATTTTGAAATAGCTGAACTGATTTTGATAAAACATACATCAGGATCACCGCTAGCAAATTTACGTTCAAATAAAAATAAAACGGCATCCAAATCGGTTCACCCGTTTAAGAGCTACGGTGCACACAGACGGACACATATAGCGTGACCGCTATATGTGTCTTAGAACACCCCTCTTTTTGCATCGGGGGTAAAAATATCTAAGATAAGAGCAACCACCTGCTGTTACAACATCTAAACACTTATAGGTTCACAGTTTATGTTTAATCAACAACAATTAAATCCTTGTCGGAGTAGATTTTCAAAGGCCGCTTTCCTGCTAGATTCACGGCGACGCATCACGTGGGGACGCGACACACTGTCAGGAACAGACTGGATGCGGAAGTCAATGTCTTAAAGAGGTCTGCGGTAGGTCGAGGTAATCCGGGGTTTAATTAGTGCGGCTTATAGCCGAGCCTTATTCAGGAGATATTTACGAGTTATCATGTGTGCATGGTTGAACTAATAGCTGTCTGCATCCCAGATTGGCATTAATTGCGTTTTTGACATATTCAGGTCAGGTCGTGGCTAACTAGCTGCTAATTATTTTAATATAGATTATAAGTGTGGAGTCACTCGGAGGCCGACTGTTCAGTAATTTGTCCGTTTCTTTGTCTCAACAAGTCAGTACAAGTACTCTATTGGGAGTAATGAGTCAGACGTGTGAATTGGCACATTACTTCGCAGTTACGCAGCTATCGATGGCCGCGCGAATATGTGAGCATCGAGAGCTAATTACTGATAAATGGTTTGATTCGGCTTGCAGGCGAGCTAATGAAGCACTCTATTGATGGACCACAAGTTGTCTTCGTGTTTTATTCTGCGCAAGTGTGTGCATATCTTGTTTATCTTTTCAAGGAGAATTTCCTTATAGTGAAGCTGTAGGAATCGTTACCACTTCAATTTGAGGCGATGTTTATGTGCTTCGGGGTCCTTACCCGACATTGCTCTTTAATTCAAGCGAAACTGATGCATTTCTTGCAAATCACAAGATCATACGAAAATCTACATAATTGCTTATGCATTACCCATGTGGTGAAGCAGCCGCGTCGCTGATGCGTATCATTACGCGCGATGGACGCATTAGCATGGACGGTGCTGCAACCCGCAGTTGAACGCGGAAGTGCACGCAAGGGCGGCGCGGGCGCAGGCCGGTCCACCGACGCATAGGCAGATAAACTGCACTCACATTAACCTCAAAACTTTGGTCAGATTAACAATATTGTAACTTTCTGTTGTTTCAGATACTGGTAGTAGTGACAGGGCGAGTGTATAATCAAGAGTCCGTGAAAATTTGAAAAAATGCACGGCGAAGACGAAGCAGGAACATTCAAAGTTTGGACTCTCACAACTGCTGAATGTATACATGAGCCCATGCACTAAACGTTAGACGAGCTCTGTATGAGGAAGGGAGAAATACGATCATAACAATGCTCATTAGTTAAGGCAGTTCCTGCCGGCGCAGCGAACGACGTTCTCTATGACATCCATTAACAATGAGCGATGATCGATGTTTATTTAAAACATTATTCGATATCGTCTTATGTTATGTTATTACCCCGTAACAGTCATTTAATCTCTCCCATTGTTACCGCCAGACAGTTATGTTATCGCTACCTGTCAGGAATTCAATAAGTCGACGAACAATAGACCATAAACTGCTGTGACGTCACTCAGAAACTAAGCCAAAGAAAAGTGATATCGTTTTATTGGCATCGTTTTAAAACAACGAGTTTTTGCTTTGATGGTTCCGCTGACCTCATTTGACTGACCGCTTCATTCGGAAAACGAGAGGGCACCAATTAAGTGATGCTCGCGAAGTATTTTTGAAGGTTTTATTACAAAGATGAACGGTTGACTAAATGGGTGATTGAATTTAATAGTTACCTAGCAACGCCGTTGGCCAGTCACAAAGGAACCACAGACGTGCTCTTATGACCTCTTTAATTTGATACTGGCCTTACAAGGTTGTGTGTTTACATATCAGCTTACACCTCCAGTATCAAGTCCATGTGAGGCCGGCCAGGTCGCTGACCGGCGGCGGGGGGCGGCGGGGGGCGGCGGCCGAAGACAGCGGATATCGCAAGCGCAGCGCATTACCTATGCGCTGCAACTCGCTGCAGCCGGCGCGCTCTCTTCAGATCGGCGCTACTTCCGGGCCTTTGTCCGAACGTATTCATACTGAGCATGTGTGCCGGCCAGGTGGGAATTTCATTAATTAGCGTCTCCCGTCCATTGATCAATGCCATGCAGTCTGGAATAATAGAATATTATAATAACCTGAATGTAGCAGATGGGCGCCGTAAGGTTTGTTACCTACCTGGTTACGAGGCTCGTCTACTATCTATCTTGCCCGTTGAGGATTGGGCTTGTGATAAGGGTGACGAAACGTCCAGAATGATCTGATGCTTCTGTTCGGGGAGCACGCCCGTTCGTAATTGAGCCTTTGCACAAATTATAAAGGTCTTTGTGAGTCAATGTTAGTCATCTTTTTTAAATCATACCTGCTGATAGGTCACCTATAACTTGGGTTGCCAATATATTTTTTGAGAGAATTATCGTACCAAGTTATTTGGACAGGAAGAAAATTTTTGGATGGGAAATCATCAAATGACCCCTCCCGCCCTGGGTGGAGCGGTAGGGAGTGTCAGACTCTTACTGACTAAAACCCACCCGTGTTCCTCTTGTGCCCTTTGCGTTCCAGGATTAAAAAAGTTTTGTTCGTCTTTTCATTTCTTTTGTTTATCTTTAGGACTCGGTAACGTTGTTTTTTTTTGTTTTTATTTGGAAAAAAGTCTTTGTAAGTAATAACCATTTATTAGTAAATTCAACTTCATTTTTCAAAGATATGTCAGGAAGATCAGTACCCAATTATTCCTAAATAACGTTGTGTACGTTCTGTTATCTTACAGTATTGATCAGGTATCATTACCCATATGACTGATTCGTTTTACGCATAACAGTACAGATTCGAAAAGAAAAAGTATAAAGTATATTAATTATCGAAGAAAAGGTAGGATATGTTTTTTAACCGACTTCTAAAAAAGGAGGAGGTTCTCAATTCGGATGTTTGTATGTTTTTTTTTTTTTTTTTTTTTATTGTTTGTTCGCGCATAACTCCGTCGCTTGTGAACCGATTTGAAAAATTCTTTTTTTGTTGGAAAGGGTATACTTCCCAAATGGTCCCATGAAAATTTTATCGAAATCAACCTAGCGGTTTTCGAAAAATCTAAAAAAAATATCTACATTGTCTACATTGACGACCTCTTAGTGTACTCTGCAAAGGAGCAGTGCTTTTTTTACACCAATGTGATTGGTTCGTTTAGGTGGGGGGAGGGGAGGGGGTGTAGGTACCACTAAAAAGTGAAAAATAAAAACTTTTTACAAAAAAATACAACCGACTTCTACACAAAAAATCAAAAAAGTGCAAAATAACTTTAATTTCGGAAGTCGGTGTTCAAAAAACGAAAAAGCAACCACAAACACCGAGTTCCGAAATTAAAGTTATTTTGCACTTTTTTGATTTTTTGTGTAGAAGTCGGTTGTATTTTTTTGTAAAAAGTTTTTTATAACGTATGGTTGGTTCACCCCTGACCTGAGCCCTGCCTGACCAGCGTTACGCCCAGTCAGGCGCCGTGATCACGGCACATAGTGTGTGCCGTGGCATTATATCTCCGCGATCACACGCGCGGTATCTTCGATTGCCGCACAGGGCTATTGCGTCGATGCACCGGTGCGGGAGGGTACCCGCGAGGTCGGCGACCCCATGTCCGGTGCGCAGCATCACCTCCACCTGCGGCACCGAGGGCCATTAAGAGCAGCGCGAGTGGCCCGACATCCGCGGTTTTGTGTCAGCGCCTTTGTGCCTGAGATGGCTCTCAAGGCTTTACAATATAGCATACACGATTTTACATTCCTTTTAAATAGAAAAACACGTCGCTACGACGATGAGAATTGATGGCGTAAAATAATAGAGTATTTGGACAATTATAAATTTTCACATCGCTCATCAGTGGACAGTTTTGTTCTTGTTCAATCCGTCCGAACGTTCGTTAATGACCGAGTCGAGCCGCCCGCCACAAGCGCCGCGTGTGAGGAATGAGTTAGCGCGGCTAATTATACGATTTCACCGCTTGTTGATATTTATATTGGTGTAATAACTATAAATAAGACAGTTTACATAGAAACGGAACGGAAATAACAAAACTGGTCGTCAATGTTGTTTGTACAATCTAGTTGAGAACTAAATATAGTGTAGCAGGGAGCAACGTGTGAATGATTCAATTCCAATCGATATTTTGATTTATGGTCAGTATTTCCGTTCTGAATAATTCGATTGAAAAATAACAGCACAAGTTATGTAGTGCGTGGTGGCACTTGTGCGCATGCGTCACGGGTTGGCGCCGCGTCCCCGCCCCTCACCGCACGGCGCGCGCGCAGAAAGACTCGCGATTGTGAACAATACTCTGATGTACATATGTATGTCTGGAGTATTTATTGGGTATTGACCCCTTTCCCGCTGAACTGACACTACATCACTGTTTCATGAAATATATTATTTATACATTTGACACAATTGCGGCGAGCACGTTCCCGCGGACAGAGCCCAGGCCCGGCGCTAGTTGAGAGGCTCCGCATGAGTTACGGCGTACTCGTAACCGATTTACAGTTTACTTTAAAATACACTTTTAGCAGCTCTTTGAACATTATTTTTGAGAGAATTAATTTTATCTGCCATTAATCTGAACAGATCAAAGACAACGATGTTTACGTACTTTGTGTGAGAAATGCATTTTTAAAATGGGTTTCTGGCAAAAAGTGGACCGAAGACCAGGTCAAGTGGTCTGTGATCCTGAACACCGAAACGCTGCTGCACAGCTGAACTCGGACTATACAGGGTAGCCAGCAGGTATCTGTAGCCTCTGTAGGTGATGCGAATGAAATGTCATTCGTCTGCTAATAGTAAGAGCGTCATGTAATAGTTCTGTCATCAGCTTAATAATTTGCTCATCTTCTTACCAGCTTTTCAATATCCGAAAGCAGTTTGGTAGTGCACGCACGAACTAGTGTCTCACAGCTTATTGCTACCTCCGCTACAGCTTCACGTGTTTTGACAACATTACGTCTCTCAGTGTTTCAGCAAAACGGAGATGTGTCCCAGATGTGAGGTTGGCTGTCGGTATCATCGACATAAGTATCTATATTTACATACTCGCTTTATATTCAGATCACTGAAGAAAAACATATTACACACGATATGTTGTTCAGTTTCCTTAGCCGAGTATTTTCTGAATATACATACACATTATGTATAGACCGTATGTTTAGTTTCTTCTAAACCTATCCCCTGCATTTTACTTTATACTGTTCAATAACCAAGGATTATTCGAGCGATTAATATAAGTACTTAATTAAAATTCTGTATACATGGAGAGCCATGAAGACAATGTTTTCCAGTTGTTAGTTATTTCAACAGAGCATTCTGACAAGAAGATAGTTTGCTCAGTATTTCTTTCAATTGACATGTTTACGTTGTTGGCAAAATAAAGAGAACTTGAATGTTTAACAAATTGTGATGGTTCGGTAATCCACAGGTGTAGAGTTAGTATCTGTTATTTATCTCGCTGAGACGTGTTTGTCAGTTTGTGGGGTATTTTCCAGCGGCCGACGAAATAACGGATCATCAGTGTCTGCGTAGTAACTAGCGTGCAGAAGGAAGTAGTTTGTTATGATGGCGTTAAGTGCCGGAGTTTTTACTCCCTCGGTGTTAGTGGGAGAACATATTTAACATAACAGCTTAATAATAGTTTTGATATATAGCTCGTAAATATAATTTTGCCGGGCCTCTTTTCGCACAGAGATGCGCATACAGTTAGGTTCAGCTTATTAGGTTCCAAAATGTAATAAATATCAGTGCGACAGCTCGCCTCGATAAGGGCACTGTTTTCCGTCGTGTCGGCGTCGCGCCGTGTCGGCGGCGCGCGTCGCGGTGTCCGACAGACTGACACTGTCCGACACCGCGGTCGCACGACGCGCACACACGCGTGACATAATTAATTGACGCACGATATTTACCGCATACGTATTGTATATTACATTATCAATAGTTTAAATGAACAGAGAATCCTATGATAAACTTTCTTCAAAATGTTTAATTTAATGCATTGCAACTTAAGGTGGACCTCGAAATTCCAAAAGATCACAAACCCGTAGACTACCATCAAACAAATGCTTGCAAACTGGGTGAATTTACCTCCTACAGAAAGAAAAATAAAGATTATATGTAATTATGTATATTATTGACCCGTGCAACTTCGTCTGCGAAAAACTGGGATATTTATTGATGATCCGCTCTCGTTGATCGCAGCGTGATGATATATAGCCTCCCTCGATAAATGGGCTATCTAACACTAAAAGATTTTTTCAATTCGAACCAGTAGTTGCTGAGAGTAGTGCGTTTAATGAAACAAACACTTTAGCTTTATAATATTAGTATAGATTTAATATTTCTTCTTCACCGGCCGTCACAGTCAATTTAGAATTTGAAGATCAAGTCGCCGGATATTTTTAAATATTTAGTTTCGATAACTCTATCGGTGTGTCATAAAAATATCTATTTCCTCCATCATAACTTAGGCTCTAATAGACAGATACTGTTGAAAAATTTAGATTTCATTCCATTTAACTTATGATGCAATATATTATGAGATTACGGTAACAAACTATTGATTAATATTCATAGATGACACAACTGACGCTTGGAAATTCCGGCGCACGGCCGCCGTGTCAACGTGACGGCGACGGCGACGTGGGAAAGGAGACGAAGTTCACTCATGAGTCACGAGAACTTCTTCCAATACTTGTGAAATGGTTGATGCAGAACACACAAGTGTGGTGCAAGCGGCAAGGTCGCAGGCAGACAGCGCCTCCGCGGCTCGGCTCGGCGACATCCTTATACGCCGCATGTGTATTCTTATACGGTTGCCGTTTTGCAACAGTATTGAGGTCAATGATATCGAATTTCGGTGAGTCATCCTTATTTGTGTTGCAAAACGCACAGCCGCCATGCGACCCCATGGTGCTGGCGCCCACGTAGACCTTGCCACTGATATATAGAAGGGCTATTCTCTGTCACGTATTTCAGTGGCGTCTACTTTTAGCGCGGCGGCCATTAGTCGCGTTGTCGCGCCGCAACATCTGTCACAGTGTTGTCTGCCCAATTGTACGTTTTGACGTTACGAATTATTTTATGAATTTCATTTGAGACTTGTCGGAATATTTTTCGCATTCCGTAAGTTATTAGCGTTCATAAATCACGCGACGTGCCATTTAATTAATGTCGCCGGCTCGTTTGTTTGGACTGCGGCACTTTAACGATCATATTTCTAGTAGAAACTATCTGTTTTAATGTGCGTAAATTGTGAAGGATTTTGTTGCTTGACAACTGCTTCAATCGAAGTTGTTTTCCCTTGTATGTAAATGAGAAAGCCGGAGCTCGGAGCTCGGAGCTCGGAGCTCGGAGCTCGGAGCTCGGAGCTCGGCAGCTTTCTTAACATCAGACCTTTAACAAGCTGCTACATTGTGTGCTATCTTACATCTGTGAGACGGTCGCAGTGCGCGTGATTGCAGTTATTAATGTCCTGCGGTGCGTAAATGGAGACAAATTCCTCTAGCTCGGCCCGGAGCGCGCCGCCGTCCAACCTGTTCCACTGACGTGGTTGCGACCACTTGCAACAAGTCGACATTCTTCAGACATTTTATTTGGATCAACAAGGAAATCGAGTTGAATATAAAGTAATCTGTTTATTTACTCGGCATTAAGAGCTGAAGCTACAATATATTTCGTACCATCTGGTGTGTAATAAGGCAAATGGTGTTTAAACAGGTGATACAGAGGGTTCGGCAGACTGAAGCTGAATACTAAGGAGTCTCTGACAAATTGCGCGGAACCGGCGCGCGACCGGAATGCGGCGCACGGGACCGAACCCCGGCCTTCGTCGCCGAATTACATCCGGGCCGGCGCGGCGACGGCCCCGAGAATAAACAATCGCGTCGGGAAATTAACCAAACAGAAATACATTATTCTATGAGACAACTAGCTCATGTAGTGAGTGTGACTCTCGTAGTAGGATCGATTAGTGTTTATTTTTAGAATTCGGTCGTTGATCGATGAAAACGCTAATCCATTCGATATGCCCAAAAGACATCAATTAGAATAATTAAGTCAATTTTTCATGAATAGATTGATCTATGTATGTATTTTCCAATTAATTTTAATTTTGTAGTGTATGTTTGGACACAATATTAAAACACAGAGTGGACAACATTTCTTTAACTCGTGACAAAGCAATGAATGTACAAACCGATGCTGTGTGAAGTATCCAGTTACAAGAACTCGGTAAAGATGTGCCGGAATGTTAATGAATATTCACGAGATGAGCAGATAAACTCCACGACTGTACGCGTTCTCACGATGTATACGATATTGTGACGTGCGACAGGCGCTGTTTATTTCGTGTCACTTTCCCATCCGGCCATCACGGTTGTCAAAAAAGCTGGTTGTTCATCCGGCGCCATGCTGGATTGTTTGCACGTCGTTAGGTCATTACAGAGGGTTTGTGCGCAATGTTAATAGCGCGCAATTAATTAAGTCGGCCTGGCAGGACAGGTTGCTGGAGCGAGGTCTTGGAATGACGGCGGACCAGGTTGAAGTCCAGGGGAAGGACTTGCGTTGCTGGAAAAAAAAAATTGTGCGAAAAAGATGGTACCTAACGTAGAATGTCTCCGTATCCCGACAGAGTTATTTGATGAAACTCATAAACTAGAGTTAAGTGGGAAGCATAAGTTTGCGAAGTCCGCCTGTAAGAAAGGGTTCCTAATACAAGATATTGAGAACCGGCAGTAAGAATATCTTTATACATATAAGGCGTTAACATCGTCTGCAAACAATTTAAGGAGCTTTTCAGAATAAAAATAAAAATTGATTACGAAAAATTAGTATGTATCTCAAACAATCCTGTTAAAAAATATGCAATATTTTCACTACACACAATTTAATTGATCATGCTCGCTGTGCTCCGTGTGGAGTGGAACATAAACAGCCCGCACTACAGTACACATAAATATTTTATTGAATTATTTTGAAAAAATAAATCGGTCATTTTTTTGTGATACTTTTGTTGAGATTGTACCAAGCATGTACATACCTACAGGGAAATCTCGTAGTTGATTTTAGAACCCAAGAAAAAGAAGTGATGATGAAGATACAGTTTGTGTTCATTCACCCTTATTTCATTTTGTTGTTTGTTCCAACAATCAGGTAAATGAGGCAAACATCTTCCAGCGACAAGATAAATGATTAAAACAAAATAGAGAAGGAGCTTCCCTCCGCCCTCCATTTCATCAAGGTAATGAAGTGAAGCCAAGTGAATCACAACAAGCGAACAAAACGATCACCTGCCAACTTCCTGTAACACTAGCACTGGGCAGCGACTCTGCCTGTACAGTGGTTTGCTTTTGTACTCTGATTTTTTTGCGTAAGCTTAACTGGTACAACTCAGTAGTACCTTTTAAAGTCTCGCAGAACACTAAATTCGTGCAAACTGGATTTTAAACTTCTTGAAAGACTAGCTCTGCCCTCGACTCCGCCCGAGTAGCGACAGAACTACGTCTGGTAAGTGTTCGGCTAGACGGCACTCAACGAAATGGACTGTAACTTGATTCGGGTTATTTGATTTTAAAGTTCTGACAACCTCTGGCATGATTCAATGTTCGAAGGGATACTCACCGTTGTTCAGATGAAAAAAAAAAACACATTCCATTTAGCAAATTGATTTTTTTTTTTGTTGTCACAATTCAGGTATCTGTTGATTACAACACGTTCGGCGCCGGGCGTCATGCCTCCCTCAGCAGATGTGGGTACTGCGGGCTGCTGATTGATTTCCAACCCCATTTGTTTATATAACAATTTCATTTCAAAACGTTTTACATTTTTCATATCCAATATTTGAACAGTAATAAATATATTGGTGTGGATTTTTAACTTCTTTTGCAATATGTATATTTCGCATTTAAATATTATTTTAAGTGAACTATAAAGGGTATAATTCGCTTAAAACAAAAATGTAATGTGAAATACTTTGATTGGAAATCAAGCATTTATTACGGGTTAAGCTGATATGGTACACAAGTTATTTGTTTAGATCTTTATATTTTGGGTGGTGAACAATCTTTGATACGAGAAGTGGCGATAGCTAAGGACTGGATTTCCCTGCTGGAACTGTGTTTCCCTATAGCCACCAGCTGACGGGCTTAAGGCAACAGTGAACAGGTTACTTCTAGACAAGCCTGCTCCATCATCGACCACATCATAGCTTTCCATAAGATGAGGTTGTACAGTATAGACAATAGGTCTGAGCTATAGGTTAACTTACCGTAAGCTTTGATCTTTAGCGCCCCGTACCTACGTAACAATGAAATACAAATTATAACCGAACAAAACATGACATGCGCTCAGTGTTTCTACTTACTACTACTTATACGCTCAACTAAAAAACCGTTACTTTAGGAACCCGTATCGCCAGTCATTATCTCTAACGAAGAGCAGCATTCCCGGCCCGGGGATTGAACCCCAGACCTTCAGGTAGGCCAGCAAAAAACTAGTTAACTACCGCCGCTAGCGGCCACTCGATGGTTCATGCAAAAAACATGCACCTCTTACAATATGCTACGATTAGGAAAAAATACGGTCAAGGTTGACTTTTAGTTATGGCGATGGTTCCGTACTGACTTCATAGTATAACATCGGCCACGTGCGACGTACGTTTCTTGTATGGAAGACTCCGTTAAATTTTACTTTAACTTAATTTTTGTATTTGTCGTTAGAGCGACAATAGAAATAAACACTAAAAATGTGAATTTTCGATCTTGAGTTACAGCTTGTTGCTCCAGCAACTCCAAAACAGGAAAATGTCAATGAAAGTTTGTCTAATTAGTTGTTATTGTATGTGTAGTGACATTTCATTAGACGCTGTGCTTGCCTATAATTTAGATTTATGCAATGCTATTATATTTTTAAATGATAATGTTATGTATTACGGATGTGTTTGGGTGTGTTTAGTTGGTTTGCTTTAATGAATAAATAAACTGATCGTTTTGCTCGGGAAATGAGTTTCTGCTGAGCAAGCGCCTTTACGCCTTTTTGTGCTCTTCTCTCGAGCAAGAAACTTTAAATTTATGACAAACTTTATTATCAGTTTGATGCTCTGATGGAGTTTGAGTTCAAGTTGTGAATTCGAGTTGAGTTTGAGTTTACGTTTTGGAATATCGATACCTTTAGGCTCAAAGGGCGTAAACGCCATTTTGGCCAAAATTAGATTTTAGTGTAGTCATATTTGGTTTTTCGTCCTTTTTCGATTGGTATATTTATAATTTCGATATTCGCAAAAAGTGGTGGATACGCAACATTTATTGGATCGCGAAACATTGATTTTCTTTAAAGTTGGGGTCCGTGGTTACCGTTCGGGTACGGAATCCTATAACTGACATTTATGATCAGACTAGGAGGAATATAAAGATTTTCACAGTCGTACTTATAATTTAGGTACATTTTAAAATGTTAAATACAAAGTAAAAGTTAGTAAAACACTTAAAACTATAAAAAATAGTAGGTCACCAGGGCTCCTGAGAGAGGGGTCCCGTAACAATAGCCGCCGTGACCTGAAATACTGCTTTCTGGATGAAGCCCTTGATCCAGCTGTCCGACCAGAGCCTCTCAGATGTTCGTTGATGCTCTTAACGGTCGGACATTTCTCGCCAAATTACTGAACCATATTATGTTCTTGAGACTTTATTTTAAGATTATTTGGCCATAAAGCCGCGATATAATGAAGAACGTAACGCGACATTAAATCCCTCCAGCGCACGTTTTACTGACATATAAAAGCCTCATATTCTGAGGCGCGCCCAACATTATACACTTGTACACCTTCATACATTGTTCATTGTAATTGTTTCAAAATGGCGGCGCAACGGGTACTAATTGTTTCCGTTTGAAATGATTGTAATTTTGTTGGGATAGGTAGGTAATTGAATCATGCAAAGTTATGTGTTGTTGTTTAATGTCATTATGCGGAAGCAATTCGGTACTTCGTGTTCAATGTTTTGAGCACAATCGCCGGGATATTGATTTAATTACTTCTAACGACTCTTCTAACTTTGGAGTATATTTTATGAATCCTAGCATAATATTATAAATGCGAAAATGAATTTGTTTGATAAGCAAAAACGCCAAAATTAAAAAAAAAAATACAGAGATAGATGGCATCTTGGAGACTATACTAGTCTACTCTAGTCTTCGTAGTTGTCTAGTAAAAAGCTGGTTACCTATCCTGATGTATCACCCCGGCCTAGTCCTCTTGGCCATAAAATATTTCTCATCAGTTGAACTGTTAAAATGAAGATTTAATTTTTCGCGGAACCCTAAAAAGGGGACATAGTCACATATTCCGTATGAACGCAAATGGGCTGGCACCGTTACTCTGTGGGAACGGACACCACACACGACCGGACCGGACCGGACCGGACCGGACCCTGCACCGACCGGTCCGGGAGCAATTAATAGCGATTGATTGCGACGGAACGGACACCTCTTATGTGAAAACAGGCTTGGATTTACATAATATCTTGTAGCCTATAAAATGTTAATGTCGTGTAGAAGAGTATTGGTATTTTGTTCACTATCTTATTTACGGTCTCAGATGTAATTTTCACATCCGTAATCCCAAATCAGGCTGAGGAAAGAAACTGTGTAACCACGTAATCAGTGTATGAAATGAAAAGCAGTGTAAAAATGTCATGTAAGTACTGAGAACTCTACGCTATCCATGGGGTATTATGCAGTCTGGGTCTCTGAAAACTTTAAGGGTCATAAGAGTACAGATAAACTTAATACCAACTCTTTTTGTATTATCTGCAATTTCAAAAGAATAAAAGCTACAAATAAAAGTAGAAATGCTCCAGTGTGGGTTGGTCGCAGCAGATGCATTATCATTATCATCATATCGGCTGAAAGACGTCCACTGCTGGCACATAGGCCTCGCCCGAGTGTCACCACTGTGGTCACCACAACAACCGGTCCTGTGCGTCTCGCATCCATCGGCTACCCGCGACCCTCTCCAGGTCATCGATCCACCTTGCGGGAGGTCTTTCCAACGCTTTGTCTTCCGATATGAGGGCGCAGAACTTTTCAGCCTCATCGATCACCTGTTCTGCGAGCAATGTGCCCTGCTCACTGCCACTTCAGTTTGGCGATCCTTCGGGCTCTGGCGGTAACCTTGGCGGATATCGTCATTCTGAATTCGGTCACGCATGGAAATTCCGAGTATTGACTTCCCTGTTGACCTTTAGGTTATTTTAAGCCTTCTGATAAGGCTTAGGATGAGGCACGTAGTAGCGTAAATTTTGTTCAAATCACTTCGAATTTGAATTAATTGACAACTCATCTAAACTTTTAAACTATGTGTTTAAAAAGGTAAAATTGTTTGATTATATGTAGGAAGTCATTTCTGGAAGGACTAGAGTTCAGGAGGAGGAAGGGTCGGCTTCCAGTCAAACCGAATCCAACTGAATACCAGTATTTTATGTGTCGTGGCGGCCTATCAGGCTTCCATAATCGGAGTCAGTTTTTCTAGATTCTGACAATCCGTAACGACTGTCACAGAAAGATCCACAAATAATAGCCACTAGAAGGAAATTGGCCAATGACGAAAATTGAGTGCCATAGACAACTATTTATGGATAAAATGTAAGGTGTTTGTGGTATAATACATGGGCCACAGGAGTTGTGGGCAATAGCTAGTTTGTTGCTGAATATTCCAGGTTGGGCATCGTTCAACTTTGAAGTGCTTAGAACAACATTTCAGGTAAAGTTAGTTCCATCGTGCAGTTGACGTTATTTATGGAGCAGCTATCTCTCGTTCGAGACTCTCCAGCAGTGTGGCGTAATTGGATTGTGTGAGAGCGTGTTGCTGACTGCATAATGTTAGCCGCCATTTTATGAAATTAGTTTATAATACATCGCCGTCTGGAAAGAGTCTAGATTAATATAGGATTTGTTGTGAGAGACTCTCAAATAGGATGATATCCTGTAGCCAGAGGCTAAGAAAAAACTTTCAAAAGGATGTTACGTTCTAAAAGTTTTTGTATCTCAAAAGTAACAAAATATCCATAATTTGATATGTTGGTCCAATTGTTTGCGTTCCTTAAAGTACTAAGATTTTTTAATTCCACTCAAGTCTGTCGAATAGCTTCCTCAAAAGTGAAACATTAACATGATCCTCATATTATTTCACCAGAAGTACGGATTCATATTTTCTTTCCGCTGCGTGTTCCATTTACCTCCGTCAATTACAGGAACAATTCGTTTATTGTGCGTGCAAGCAAAATAGTCAGTAAACTATGTAAACAGCACTATTTCGATTCCTTCTCGACAAGCGTGTCAACGGGCAGACGGTGCCTGAGCCTTAGCTTGTTTTAATTCAGACAGTACCAAATAGTTAAATGTATATATTATTTTAGGTATATCAGCTCAAGTGTAACATCGGTAGTTGTATTGTAACTTCTAGTACATATTAGATGCAATATTTACGCTATAAAATCGAATCAAATCTGCTGCAAAAAGTTCTAGTTCAATAAGGACGTAAGTATCAACACACAAATGAAAACGTAATTTCCTCGTGTTCAAAATGTAAAGGTACTTAATACAGCGTCGACCACCTTTCTGGAAGTGATACCCATCGGAGCGCTTGTTTAGTGGCTAGCGTAGGTAAGTAGGTGCATGCTGGACGGGCGCTGCCCCGTTATCCTATTAGATGCCATTTATGTCGAGCCTCACTACGGGCTATAATAGCACGGAGTCGTTAATACATACATATCGCTGTTCCGCGAATTTATCTGTCAGAAAGGTTGTTTTATGGGATGATAAAAGTCTCGTCCTGAGCTTTTCGTTGTAAGAGAAGTAATACTTAAGTGTGCTTTTAAGACCCGTAGGCGTAAACTATCTTTAAGACTTTACAAAGCATTTTACACTTTACTCCATCTATAAAATTACTTTCGCAGATCAAAGCCTTGGGCACCGGCAAGTTAATTATAAGTTCTGCGTAAGTGCTACCTGTGAGTAAACACGTTATCTCTCGGATCGCTCGGAGCTAATTGTCCTGGTACTCTGCCTACCCCAGTTTAAAGGCTAACGGTGCTCGATATATATCGACGGCGGCTTCCGGTCGTTCATTAGCTTACTGAGTAGCTCATTACTGGTATTGAGATGGCGGACTGAACTGATTTCCTGGTCACTGTATCACATTTATGCGATGAACATGTCACCGGAAAATGACAAACTTCGTAAGATATAAAATATCTTGAGAGATTGTAAACTCTCGATAAATTGTCAACTGAACATTTGGAACACTTTTTTACGTATCAAATTTTGATATCTATACTTATAATAAATCTGTAGAGAGGTCAATTCTGTACAGTGAATATATTTTCAAAATAACTATCAGGGGGTGATTAGTGATCGATACTGGTGCCAAAAATGCAATCAGTAAAATTTTTGTCTGTCTGTCTGTCTGTCTATCTGTCTGTCTGTCTGTCTGTCTGTCTGTCTGTCTGTCTGTCTGTCTGTCTGTATGTTCTTTATAGAAACAAAAACTACTCGACCGATTTTAACGAAACTTGGTGCAATTATTCTTCATACTCCTGGGCAGGTTATAGTATACTTTTCATCACGCTACAATCAATAGGAGCAGAGCAGTGAAGGGAAATGTTGGGAAAACGGGAGAAGTTACTCCATTTTTTAAGCTTCCGTCGCGTGTGTAGCCTTAATGGTTAAAGTTATATAGAAATCATGTATTACGGAAATGTTTTACATAAAATTATCTAAAAAATATCCCGGAACAGCATATGTCTATCTTTTATGGTTGACTCACAATAACACGTATAGGTTATTATAATAATTATAATTTTGCACAGGCATTTCAGCTTTACTTTCATTTCTTTTTTTGTTTTAAGTTGTACATATTTCACACACACATAGTGATCTATCAATGCACAGCCCAAACCACTGAACGGATCGGGCTGAAATTTGGCATGCAGGTAGATGTTATGACGTAGGCATCCGCTAAGAAAGGATTTTGATTAATTCTACCCCCAAGGGGATAAAATAGGGGATGAACGTTTGTATCAAACTTTGTCAATTTTAAACCGATCGGGCTGAGAGTTTCAAAATCGGGGGTAAAGTAACTATTCCACGCGGACGAAGTCGCTAGCAGAAGCTAGTAATACATATAATCTTTCGAAGTCTCATACCATTCGAACCTAATCTATCCGTGTCGGGGAGCCCTAAGCTCCCTGTGCCCTATGTGTCGCTACTTGGCTAGGCCGGAAAATCCCATAAATTGTAGAACCGTACGCTGATAGGTCTCACAAAGAAATCGAGAGAGACTATCAAATTGTGATGCGTAAAAAAGTAATCCAAATGTTCAGATGACAATTTATAGAGATTTTAAAATCTCTCATGATCTATACTAATGTTATAAAGAGGAAAGATTTTTATTTTTGTATGTAACGAATAAACTCAAAAACTACTCGACCGATTTCAAATTCTTTCACCATTAGAAACTTTCACCCTGAGTAACATAGTATTAGAGTATTGTATCCCCATATTCCCACGGGAACGGGAACTACGCGGGTAAAACCGCGGGGCGCTGCTAATATTTTATACTTTTACGCATTTTACAATTATCCAGTGACATATACATAGAGTCGGAGGAAGGCAAGCATGCATGTTTATTGTCTACGCACTTCCTCGTGCTCAAGATATTGAAGCAACACATCTGCGGCTTATTAATGGCGAAGTGCACTCAGTTATAGCTTTCATATTGAGATTGCCTGTGTTATATGAAAGATTTAGGATTACAGGAAATATCCAAACTGACTTGAGATTGTTGACTGTGTATATTGAAATTACTGTCTTGAACCTTGTTTTTTTTTTTCTTAAAAACGAAAAAATCTCGTGTTTTACAACTAAATGATTAGTTTCATCGCATTGATAAATATTGACTTGATAATGTAGAAATATGCAAATGCAAATATTTCTGTGCTCGAACAAATATAAATAATTCAGTCAACAGTTGATGTATCTGCAAGACGTCCGCGCGGCACTTTTATCATAACTCTCATCGTTCATCGTGTTCTCATCGAATATTCCTGTGACGTCAGAGTTTGTACTTTGTACATTATATAATCGGGGTTTTCTCTTACCTAGATATGTTCCAAATATACTTCTGTTTTAGAGGAGTGCTTGAATTACGACAGTGAAATAGGTACTTTTTCTTTTACAAATGGACGAAATTACGTGGTTTTCGAAGAAAAGCTATGTGTCAGAGGCGAGGTCTTCACATTACCAAGAAAACAAAAAACCGTTGCTTTGTATTAGTCAAAGTCAATCAAACTCGCGCTGGTTATACGACTGTTGTTTACCGCCGAATTACGCGGAATACTGTAGTCGATGGAGAAAATAACTACGACACCGGCCTGAAATAGCACGAACCAGTGCTCTCAGCACGTAGTTCCTGAAAAAGTGTTCTTTTGGTTTTTCCATCATGGATTTCTCAATAGCTACCCAACTAACAAAAACGTCATATAAGTCTTGACTTATACGACATACAGTTGGATAGCAGTCTTATAATGATAGTGAGATGACTACTAGGTCCTTCAGACGTCTTTGATTTGACTTATTAGTCGTGCGACGAATATGTCATAATAAGCTGGTCTTAGTAACGTCGGTAAGACTAAATTAAACGACGTTATATTACAGTCATACTTAGCTAAAACGTTTGTACGACAACGCAATAGTCATACTAACGTTATAGTCCATTATACGTTTTGAACTGACCAAAATAGGTCTTTGAAAAACCTTTATATGTCATTTATATAATGTAGCAATTATATAGACGTTTTCACAGTGACGTTTATATAACGATCACTTTCCTGTTTTACAGCGGTCAATTGGAGACTCTTAAACAACTTGGTTGTTTATTTAATACTCAAATATAACTTATTTGTAACATGATGTCCGTTTTATGTCATGCCCTGATCTTAATCACACTTGTAGTCACATTTAAGTCAGGTTTTGACTTTAAAACGTCTAGGCCGTCATATTTACGGAACCTTTGATTAAATTGACTATGAAAAATGGAAGCAGTGTACAACACGTGAACAACAAAAAGGTTCAGTATAAATATTTATTTTATTTATAAAAATCACACACGATATTGTGCGATTTTTTTCGATGTTGAATGCGTTATTTATAAGTAAATTTGTAATTATTCTATACAGGTTGTAAAAAAAATTGGCAGCAAAACTTATCAAAAAAATGTTTTTACGATTCCGTACCTCAAAATGTACGGACTGTCTGTCTGTTTTCTTGTCTGTCTATCCGTCCGTTTGTCTGATCAAAGTATGTCGAAAAAAAAAAAAAAAAAAAAAAAAAAGGGCTATTCGTGCAATTTATAAATTAAGTCCCAGACAGTCCCTCAGAGACAAATTTAAAGAGATTAATATTATGACTGTGCCTTCCCAGTATATCTATGAAAACCTCTTGTATGCACATAAAAATATTAATCTGTTTAAAAAATACAGTGATATCCATAGCATAAATACTAGGAACAAACACAATTATGTCGTTCCTAAAACCAGGCTCAAAAAAATAGGTGGTTCGTTTCGATGTCAATGTATACATTTTTATAATAAACTTCCTAGCCCTATTCAAGAACTAAGCAGAAATAAATTCAAATCATTTATAAAACGTAAGCTATGCCAGAAAGCTTTTTATACAGTTAAAGATTATCTTGAGGACAAGAAGGCTTGGGATTGAGCTGCTTCAGTTTTGTACACGGCCCAATGTTTTAATGTTTTTGTTTTGTTCTCTTTTGTGCGCTTTTTGTTTATATTTATACAGTTTGACATTTTCATTTACTTTTGACATGAATGTTTACTTTTTAAAGTATTCTTTTTATTTTATTACAATTTCTTATTTTGACATGAATACTTACTTTGTAAAGTATCATATTTTTTTATTATTTTATATCAATATCTCATTTTGACATGAATACCTACTTTGTAAAGTATTATATTTTTTAATTTTAATTTTATTCCCTATTGTGAATGTGAGGACTATGTGGGTTATTATTAGCTTTTTCCTCTTCAAGTATTTTTTTTAACGTTGTCTGGCTGTTTGAGTATTTTTGTGGCCTACCCAAATGTCCTTTCATTGGCATTGTTCGTCGAGTTGTTGAGCTCCTTATTGATTCTAAGTTGAGCTAATCGACTCTGACCAAGGCTTGCACTGACTGGACAGGTCCACTCAAAACTGTGTGGTTCCTTCTTAAAAAGACCACTTCAGACACTGATCTGTATGGTCCTCATATAACGTATTGTGAATATGGGGATCATTTAGATCGCTACGTCAGGGGTTCATTCATGTTAGTCTGGCGGTTTGAGTTCTTTAGGTGGCCTACCCAAATGTCCTTACTTTGGTATTGTTCGTCAAATCGTTGAGCTCCTTAAAGTTCTAAGTTTGAGCTACACGATAACTGACAAATGCTTGCACTGTTTGGACAGGTCCACTCAAATCTGTGTGGTACTTTCCTCAAAAGACCACTTCAGACACCAACCTACATGGTTCTCATATGATTTGACCAGTACCTACAATTGTATGGACTTCAAAAGAGACCTTGACCTCTGAGTTTGTTTCGGTGTTTCTTCTCAGGGTAGTCAGCTAGGAAACACCGGCCTCATCTAGTTTTATAACGGCCAAAAAAAAAGATTGACGTGTAAAAGTGTTTTTTACAACCTACTTACAAAAAATAAATCATTTATCATTTATCATTTATCATTTATCATTTAAAGCGACATATTAGTATCTATTTATTGTTTGATGCTCGCAATTGAATCAAAACCTATAGGGCACTTCGCGTTGACCTAAAATAATGTGATTTGTTTAGAAGCAGGGTTTCAGCACAATTTATGGAAAAATTTTGAAAATTGTAAATCTATAACTTGAACACAAAAAAAATAAGTATGTCTTCTGTCGAGGCCCTTTATCTCAAGGAAGCGTGGAGGTATCAAGTTAAAATTAATAAGTCGTAAGTCTATAGTCCCTTAGATATTTTCTAAAAAATCAAGCTTATAGAATTTGTAAATAAAAATAAAATATCTAGTTTTAATTTCCGCGAATATTTGTGGGTTGCAGGTATGCACCTCCCTCCCGCCCGCTATATTATGCACATGCAAGATTACAAGGCAAAAATATGCACATACAGGAAGGCAAAGCAAAACCCAACACCAATACCGACACGTCTTTCGCCTCTCCACGAGGCATCCTCAGGAGACGTGTTGACTCGCCGACCGCAACTCACTTTTCCGATAGTATAAAATGAGTGCTTTCCCATGGCCAAATCAATGTATTAAGAAGTCTAAAATCTGTTCTCGTTAGAAATTTATCTATATCCAAATACTGAATGATCATATTTTCGTTAAATTTACGTATGTTAAAATGTTTGTAAATCTGCACTGCACTTTTATTGTGGCCAAAATGAAAAGCGTTTTTAAATTTATGAGGAACCCTAATAGCCGCTAGCTGTCATGGCGTATTGCATGGTCTTGGAATAACTTTAATACGACTTTATGTCTTTATAACGTCGTAAAGAGATAAATGTGGGACAAAAGCAACATGGCCTACGTTTTTAGAAATAAATATATTTTTACTAATAAAAATATAATACTTTAAACGCAAAATTGCGAGGGGGCATGAAAATCTGAAACAAATACACATAGGTATATTATCATAAAACTTTAATGCCCAGTCGAACTAAACGATATAAGAGACATTAGATACATTTATCAGCGAGATAAATACATATAAATTAAATAACACTTTTATTTCCTTGTAATTTATTTTGCACTTTCAAGAAAAATGAATAAGTCTTACACGTGTTGTTGCTTGACTCAAATAAAATGTTTTAGACATTCAAAAACACCTGTGCGATGACAATACAACAAACGTGTCATTGTAAAGTTGTGATGCGACTTCTGCGCGACGAAAGGCGGTAGTTTCATAACTTTCATACAACTTTTGAATGACGTTAACGAAGTCAGCTTGTGACTTTTGTATATACATTATACGACAATGTTGGTCGTATAACTGGGGCCATTTTCGCGTTTAGTAAACGTTATTATAACGTTAGTGCAACTTAGGTATGGTATTAAGATAACGTTTACTAAACGTTTCAACGACGTAAAATTGTTAGTTGGGTAAGATGTGGACTGTTACAAGCAATAATGAGTTTGTCTATCTTATTACCTGGTACTTTTTCAGTTACCTATAACTTTTTGTAACGTCCGCTTACCCGGCTCCGAGTGGGACTCGTCACGGGTACATGCTGGACCTCGTCATGTCCTTAAAATGTGGGGGCCGGCTTCACGTCTCAGCGGTAGCAACTGAATAGGTAGCTGGGTATCTGTACCATCATGGAGCGACTGGCGACTCCCTCCGACCTCCACAACCTAGTTAGTCACCGAGCAGTCGGCAGTATGAGGCCGCTCCGTAAGATTGTTAAGTCCTTGTTGTTGTTAGCAAACTAACCTACTAATACTAATTCTGACTATGTATACATACCTATATATAAAAAGCCATGTTTTTGCAACATTAATGCAGAATTGGCATATTTTTTTTTTAATCGGACCAGTAAGTTCCTGAGATTAGCGCGTTCAAGCAAACAAACAAACTGTTCAGCTTTATAATTAGTATTAATAAACTTGAAATTGAGTATCTTTGACTGAACTTTGTTTGGCTGAACGGATTTGGATGAAACTCAGTACACAGCCACAGTAGACCGCGTCGTAGGCGGCAGCCGGTTAGCTCTATGTTAGACTTATCCAGTTCCGTGCATAGCTTCAGTAAGCTGTTTTAAGTCCCAACTACACAAGCGCGGGCCGGAGCCCTAACATCAACACAATATCGCTGGAACTTTGCGACTTTCGAAAGGGAACGAAACTTTTGTGTAAACAACATACTTAAGCATTAGTCTTTCGAGAAAATATCGCGCCCTCGAGATTAAATTAACGTCGTCTTTAAGTAGGTGACTTATTCTTTAAATTATTTCCGTTTTGCTCCGCTTTCTTTATACTTGCGCAATTAATATTACCTGACGGTGACGAAATAATAAAGGTCGGTCCGCACGGAGGCGGATGTGGAACCGGATCGTCACGTGACGAGGAATACCTGCTGACTGTTTGTGCACCCGACGCGAGTGGCGCTGTTGAGTAGTGCGACGCCTCAAGTACACCGTGCTATGCGGCTGTGACATACATTGATTTACCCAAACATAAGCTATCGATAAAGTTTGTTAGTAAGCTGTCAATGTACGTCGACGCTTGTTTACGTATGGTGTTGTTGTAAGAAAGCGCGTTGTGATGCTGCGCGCGCGCCTGTCTCGTTGATATGCGCTGAGCGCAGGCGCCGCCAGCCTCGCGTGTCATGCTGATGAGCTATTAGCGGGAGTTATTTATTCTCTCGTAATTATGATAATTTATCGGTTTATGCTAACACAAAGTTAATTCTTCTGTGGCCATTTGAATTTATTATGTCTTAGTTAATCATTGTTTGGAACTTGGAAAACAAGACACTATTACAATATTAGCTCAGATGGCAAGGTGTCGGATTGGAAGCCCCGCCTCGTTATTCTTTAAGCCCTTCATAACCATACTTAGCTCATTACTGCCAGTCCTGGACGAGCTTTGAAGGTAAATTCGCTCTTTTCCTTTGCCAACAGCAAACATAGATTTCAGATAGAAGTCCGTCGGTAGCTCGCGGCGACTGCCGTACATCAAAACATTCAAAACAAATAACAACTTTTAATAGCCTCCAAAATATTAGATCGAAGTGAAGCAAATCAATCAAAGTTTGGATTCAAAGTGAGATACTTTCCTAGCCGGTATCTGTTTATTCTTTATAATAAAGTGATGGGAATGTAAACAGACATCGAAGGGTCACAAATACCGGGACGATAGGTTCCGCGGCTGCGTAAACAATGTGTCTTCATCAATTAATTAAAAGCAAACAGCTCGTTTACCTATGTTTATTTACATGGCTTCATTACCCGAAATTATAAAAATGTTAACAATGTTTCATCCTCTTTCTAAATTATGTTGAATTGGGGTCATCGCATATTTGATACTTATTTAACAGACAAGCTGTGCCCGCGCCTTCGTTCGCGTGGATGGTTCGTGGGGAACCGGGGAACGTGCATAACCTGACCCGCTTAGAATGAAGAATTTAATAGAAATAGGTAATGCAGGGTACTGACTGTATCTACTTCTATCGTTTGAAATGCCGACCATATCAAGTATCTATTGGTACCTCGAAAAAAAATTTGAAGAGAGAAATATTTTTACAGTCTCTTATCTTAGTTGGGAGTAAGTCCCACAATCGTACTGTATGAAACGAGAAGGAGTGGGAATATTAATGAGTATTATGGGATGGGTAGTTTAGATGGAGTTTAAGATGAGATCTACACAGCGCATCGGCAGGGCGAGTAACCGAGAAACGATCGCGCAGGTAGCCAGGATATGCAGGATTAAAAAAAACTTTTTACAAAAAAATACAACCGACTTTTCCACAAAAAAGTACAAAATAACTTTAATTTCGGAACTCGGTGTTTGTGGTTCCTTTTTCGTTTTTTGAACACCGACTTCCGAAATTAAAGTTATTTTGTACTTTTTTGATTTTTTGTGGAAAAGTCGGTTGTATTTTTTTGTAAAAAGTTTTTTATTTCTCACTTTTTAGTGGTACCTACACCCCCTCCCCTCCCCCCACCTAAACGAACCAATTACATTGGTGTAAAAAAACGCACTGCTCCAATGCAGAGTAAACTAAAAGGTCGTCAATGTAGATATTTTTTTAGATTTTTGTGATTTTTCGAAAACCGCTTGTTCGATTTCGATAAAATTTTCATGGGACCATTTGGGAAGTATACCCTTTCCAACAAAAAAAGAATTTTTCAAATCGGTTGGCAAGCGACGGAGTTATGCGCGAACAAACATAAAAAAAAAATACAAACATCCGAATTGAGAACCTCCTCCTTTTTTACAAGTCGGTTAAAAAGGATGTTATAAAGGAGATATATTATTCGAGTGTTCCTGCGAAGACGGATAGGGAGCCACTTGAGAACCTTGCGGAATTGAGAGACATGGTCGAATTTCCTCAGGCTTAGTAATTAGGGAACGTTTGTGACCTGTTTCTACATAACACTTCAATTTAGTTAGTTAGCGTCATCACTTATGCAATTTACAAAACAAACAAAACTACAAACAAGCTATAAAGAAACAAAATGTTACAAAATCGTAGAACTGTCTAAAGCGACTTTTATTGAGTGATACTCGTACGTATGTCCACGCGTAAGATGAATGACATTCTATCTATACTGACGTTGAAGTTCGGATACGCAGACAGGATTTACGTGTAATCTGATTTTCCATCTCGATAATTCAGTCTAGTCTAGACATTCAGAACCAAAATTCCTACAGAAAATATTATATATAAAAATGTAGAAGGTGGACCTAAAAAGCAACCTAATAAACAGTATTTTA
Organism: Hecatera dysodea; assembly: GCA_905332915.2. NCBI lineage: Eukaryota > Metazoa > Arthropoda > Insecta > Lepidoptera > Noctuidae > Hecatera > Hecatera dysodea. The sequence continues at coordinate 21,909,368 of HG995296.1, read as the reverse complement.
ATCATATTTATTGTTCTATTCCAGTTAAGTTAAAAAACGTTTATTTTTCTTGCAGAGAAAGATCACATCCAGTCAACGAATGTTTAATTGGAAATATTCAGTACTAAGTGTCATCATAGTTATCTTTATGGATTATACTACAGCCCAACAATTCCCGCGGACCTGCCTGGCTCAACTCTCAAGTGCCTGATACACAGCGGAGCATGCAGCGATACATCTGTGCAGAGCTACTTAGTCTGAGAGCTGGTTGACGCGCCTTGTTCTCACGAGCGGCGCGCGCGCAGCCGGCCGCGATTAGCGCCTGATATACGATTACCGAGAGCACAGGATACATCATAATGTGAGGTAGTTAGTTGTAATAGATGAATATGTTTTAAATAGCTTGTGGGAGAAGGAGGTAAGCTTTCACAGATTTATTCGGTTAAGGGCGGAGCTTTCATGTGTAACTGATGCTTATTATAGTAGAGTCTAAAATTCCTATTAATTAAAGTAATAGTAGGGTGACTTTGCAGCACCTTGAATAACGTCTCTTCTACGGATTACGGCAGTTTGGACTTTTGAAGCATTTTTGAAAGGGGTATGTTTGAGCCACTGAGAAAAGGTTTTTAATCCGTTCTGTAGCTCCGGCGCAGGGCAGTACATCTACCATGTCACACAGGTACAATCTTTATCTCCGAAGATACCCAGGTCCTACGTACTTTGCTGACGTTAATATTTACAGCCTCTCAGCAGATGAGCACGTGCAGGCACATCATCAACTCGTTAATATTAATAACTAAGTATTGAGTGAGGATTAGCTTGGCTACGTTAATTTGCCATTTGCGTCTTAGAGATTTCAATAGCTGCCTGGCAAGTGCTTCAAATCTGTTGTTAGGTTATCATCTATGATCAAGACATCTAGGTACCAATCTCTCCATTAACCTGTTAAAGAAAATAGTAATTTTCTTTGTATCTGCTTAGATTGGTTGCCATGCAGATTAATATTTACAGAACACAAACGTGCTTCCAATTGAACAGAAGGCTTCATGAAACGAGTTGCCTTAAAATAATGTTGTACAGAACATGACTTACCTATATGCTGGAGTACTCCAAGTGCCATTACCCACTTGTTTTGACCTGATGAACACCACCTACGCTGCTATCGTCAAAAAGACGCAAAATGATTTGTACGTAAGTAATCTCTGAGAGAGCTGATCTGATTTCAATATACTAATGGATCGCATAAGATGAACTTGTGACCGTGAATACCGTTGTTATTGGCATCTTAAAAGCTCAGCGGGTCGTTGTCAAGTTTACGTCCAGTTTCGTGGAAACGGCTCGACTTAGATACAATATGGATGGCGCTTCGTCGCCGACACTGATGGAATTTTTAACTAACTGTCGAAATCTATGCAAGCGACTAAGTAGTTTCTACGCCAGGTTGGTATGGATTATTGGTAGGTGGAGGCAGCCCACAGATTATGTTCTACAATACATAGTTTCCAAATCATACCTAATGTTTATTCAGGTCCAAGTAACTTGAAATATCTAGATAAAGAGTCTGTTTATTCTGCCAAGTTTTAAATGAATTATTTTAGGAAAGCGGTCAACATTTTATTTCGAAACAATTATTTTTGATGAACAGGCTTTCTAAGGACTCTCTTTTACGATTGTGACATTCTAAAAGTGCTGAATTTCTGTTTAGAATTAATGAATTTTATTTAAGTTTTGCTTGGCTGTTGCTGACTTTGACAGAGTTATTATTTCCTACCCTTAAATTGTCGGTTTTACGTCTGAAACTTAGTTTATTAGTGAACTTATTCCGGAGTAAGTAAGGCGTCCTCGTCGCAATCTGAATCAACTTGGAATGTTTTTTTTTTTGTATTCGAGACAAAAAATACTTCATCTCTATTTTAGTTTCTTAAAGTACAGGTTACGTGTAGGTTTTGTGTGTCCATGGGTATTTTGGACCAATCTGTCAACAAATCTAGAGAAACAGAGCTTGTAACTATTGATAGAATTACATAATATGTGCTACAGGGATACGGAATAGTTTTTTCATCTTAATAATGATCGAGCGTTTCTTACTCGAGTTTCACTTTGTTGTGACATTCTTTGAATTCTTAGAAAATTTAAACGTAGTGTAAAGTGCAAAAACCTTCCCAAAAAGATACGTGTGTTTGTTCTGCTCCCGTTACATGATGGTTGTAATATTGTAATACTAAGTACGAGCGGCCGTCACGCGGGCGGTATTTACAGAACTGTTGCCGCGAGCTGGGCTCCATCAACCGATCAACGCTTCCTATTCCACGGAATAACGTACATTGTTCGGTCCAATTCTACGAAAAAGTAATTTCGTAGTACCAGGAACACAAAGCAATGGAGAGCTTTAATGTGAGCATTCTTAAGAAATAGTTGACGACGGAACATCTTGCGGCTCGATGTCTCTTTCATCTTAATTCGTTTTGCGACTACCTCAATCGAATGCTTGTTTTTTGTGAAAGAGTATCTGGAAAGAAACTGTTTCCTGTTAGAGGTAAACGCAAACTACCGATGCCATCTTTATGTGTCTAGTGGCGTTATCTGAAAATTTTAAGAATGTTCTGCAGAAAGAAGCAGTCAGTTATTTTACACCCTTAGTATGAGTTTATATTCGATCGTTTAAATACTAGCCTTATTGAATATGCACGGCGCCATAGAATAAGAAATATTTTATTGAAAAACCGTGACCTTTTTGAGTAACAACAGAATTCACTTCAACTCGACCGAAGGCGGCTTCGCTAGCACCGCTCTCGGTACTATATAACTAGCGAGTACTGCTTCGCTCCAATAACACGCCTGTTGAAGTACTTTCTACAAACAGAATGACCGATGCCAGTACTTTGTCATCGAGTGTGAATGTGACTGGTAGTATCTCTGGGGAACTACTGGAGTTATAGAATCACTTGTTGAACTCCTGCACTGTCGCCAACAGCCGCAGCTGGCGAGCTGGTCGTATGGTCACTATACAGACTGGGGTACAAAAGATCTAATCTGTTTATGGTCTGAGGCTTTTTTTATCGGTTCTTCAATTGGACATGGCAAATGAGTAAAATTTCCCATCGATCTTCATTTGTATGAATGATAACCGCAGCGATGATCAGTTCAGGCAGATATTACGTTTCGGTAAAAACCAATTCATCGTTGCTATCGAAACTTTATGATAAGTAGTAATAAAACATTTATTAAAAAAGCAAAAACAAGTTACTTAAAAACTAGGTGTATGAGCGGAAGAAGATGATAGTAAGACAGAATAAAGGAAGAGATAAAAACAACTTTGAACTTTAATTATAATATTCTCTTAGAAAGTAGGAAGGAGAATTTAGAAGAAGATCGCAGTATAATATCTTCAATTGTATGCCATTCGAGGCATCTCTCCATCCAGTTCTTGTTTCACAGTAGTAGGTCGGTTCGCTCCGGTGGCGTTGCTTCCCCCGCTAACCTGTCGGGGAGTACTACAGTAATGCCATCATGTCATCAAAGTTGGACTTCTGGTATTTCTTTCTGAATGTTCCACGTTTTGATTAGTATGCAGTACTACGACGTTATTAGTATTCGCGCGTATAACTTTGTTGCTTTGTAGGAAATAATCCGCTAATGAAGAGATTTGATGAGCTTCCGCGTGTCTCCTGTGAATGGGTATGAGCGCTATCGTCGTATATCTCGCTCTTTATTGTCAATTAGAGAAGCAGAGGTGGTCGTTTGTTGTGCCAAGTTCATATCTCATCTAAATGGTGCCATTTTGAACGTTACTGACAAATGAAAAGATAAAAAATGAAAAGAGAGAGAAGTCCAAGGAACAAGCAATGCTTTGAAAGCAACCTTTCCGTATTTTGCGAAACAGAACTAACACTAAACATTAGGGACTATTGAATATCTAACTGAAGAAACAAAGAGCTGTAGTTTACTAACAAACGCACCGTGCCTCCTATTGCCTACAATCAAAACAAAACCAGAAAATACAGTGGAGCCCTGACGCATATCATAAGTCATCACGACAGCAGCCACAGGGTATAAACACAACTAAGTACCGGGAAAACATTCACAAGAAATGAAACAAGCAAACAATCCCCTCGGGGTGCGACATTAGTACCGATACGTGGTAAACGCCCCCCGCGGGGTGCGCGAGCGGCGATTAAGTTGTCAATACAAATGTTGGCTGTGGGCAATACGTGAGAAATGTGTGGTATTTGCGCGTACAGCACATCTGTCGCACTTTCTAATCATGTTCGATTTCAATTTAGCTGTCCACTTAGGCAAAGCAATTAAACTAATGTTCATTTGTCAAATTGATTAATTACTTAAATAGAAATAGGTAAGTGCGTAACTTAGTTTTATCCTGGTAAAAATTATGTCATAGTAAATAAATAAAATTTAATGACTAAATGTGTCTCTGAGCGCAAAACCCGAGAACGACTGGAACAATCCAGAAATTTTTTCATGTGTAATGTTATCTTCTGAAGAAGTTTTTTATGAAGAGATGGAACATAAAAACTTAAAAATCCACATTTTAGTGTCTCCCATACAAACAGTTCCTAGCTGTTACGGCCTCAGTTCAATCGCTTTCGACAGAATGTCGTGTGTCGGTCGACTCAGCCAGCGGGACATAAAATTGTCTCTATTACCTTGTTTTAACGCTCAAGACTTGCATAAAGGCCGTAACACGCACGTCTGCAACTTGCACAGAAGCATGCAAGTAGCTTGATTGCCATAGTGGCATACGATTCACGCCACATCGGCCCAGAACTTGCACAAAGCTACTCAAGCCAGGGCCAGTCCACATGGCTGACCCTTTTCTTTTTTGGATGGGAAATCATCAAATGACTTCTCCCTCTCTGGGCGGAGCGAAAGGGAGTGTTAGGGAAGGTTCATATCTGACGGAACATGCGTCGCGTATTATCGGTCGCGACACTTGACCGTTCACATTCACACTCGACGCACTAACGTATCATCGGTTGAGTGTGAACGGTCAAGTGTTTTTCTATACATTTGTCTGTTCTGTCGTTATGCGACCGATAATACGCGACGCATGTTCCGTCAGATATGAACCTTCCCTAACACTCTTAGTGATTAAAACCCACCCGTGATCCTTCTTGTGCCCTTTGCTTTCCAGGGCCGCGGTGACTCTTTCGAACAAATTCCGCATTAGGGATGCGGAATTTATTCGAAGAGTAGGCACTGACCCTATGGGGCCCTTTTTCTTTGCTGACGGCTCTTTGAGGCGCGTGTGGAATACGACGCGCCGTCGACTCGGGCCTGGTTGCTATCGGACGGCGAGCCACCCATAGCCCGCCGTCCGCAGGCCCGCATGGCTGACCGTAAATGTAAATAAAGTACCTAGAAAGTGAATAGATTCTATTTCCACAGTACGTTTCACGTTTGCCACAAAGCCGAGCAATCACGCGGCTCAGCGAGACTGTCGAGCAATTAGTTGTCAGTCTGAACGTTTCACTTGATGGCGATAAAACAGCCGCACTTCACCTTCGCCATCAAAAAGATCGTAAAACACCCTACAGATAAACAAGTTAGGTACCTACACGTACCGAGCAGGTTCCGCGACCGACTGAAATATTTCCTTTGCAAAAACAGCTAAATGTTCCAGAAAAATCTTTATGTTGGCTCAAGTCGACTATTTTATTTCCTTTTTTTTGTGTTACCTCATAACTTTGTACTGGGTGTCCCGATTTTGATAATTATTTTTATATTAGAAAGCTGGCGCTTGTCATGTGGTCCACAAATGTAAATGTGAATGAGATCTGACTACTAGTATTTGAGTTTACCCTAATAATGTGTGGCTTCGACTACGTTGATGATGTTCTCATTCTGTCATTGTCGAAGTAAAATGAAAAAAAGAAAAACTGTATACGATGATTTGGAAGAGCATCTTAGTATTCCGAAGTGGTCCGTTTCTATTGTAATTTGCTGAAGATCTCTCGGAACTTTTCAAGAAATGATAGCAAACCTTCCGGGGTTGCTGAAATCGCGTCTGTTTATTGTTTACACTAGTTTTTAACAAGTACGCTGTGATGGGTACGGTTAGGTGTGGGGTGTCACCACTAAAAAGCGAAAAATAAAAAATACTTTTTCACAAAAATATACAACGGAATACTAAACAAAAAAAAAAAAAAAACACAAGAAGTATAAAATACTTTTAATTTCAGAAGTCGGTGTTCAAAAAGCGAGGAAACAATCGAAATTTATACCGAGTTCCAAAATTAAAGTTATTTTAAGCTTTTTATGTTTTTTCTTTAGAAGTCGGTTGCTTTTTATGTTAATTTCTGCTTGGGTCTGGGGAGGTTCTGACTGCTTTGAATAAAAGCCTTAGCCAGACACAAGACTCTCATGTAGCGAAGGGAACCCTAACGCCCGTATCCGCATTATTCCGTATCGAAGATAGATTCCATTAAAATATTCCGACATACATTGATAGCTGTAATTTTTCACGTGCTTCGGTTTATTTAGCGAGCGCGCAATGCATGGGCATCCAATCCAATGCGATTGATGGTCATGGAGGCGCGAAGATTTCTCATTGGCAAGCGGGATATATAGGTACCTACCGCGACAACAAGGTAGGTAGGTATTTAAAAGGGTGGGTTTTTAATTACTTTTTTGTCGTCGGTTGGTCGAAACTTTAAAACGGAAACAAAAACCTTCAGCAGCCCTACCATGACATCTTAAATCCATCATGATTCTTGTGTCAGAGAGAGACGGAGTTACACAAGACGAATAGCACTATCCCTCTCTCACACTGAATCATGATAGCATTGGCACTTCGTAGTACGGCCAAAACTCTGTTTTTAATTAAATTGTATTCTATTTAAAGTCGTAACCGACATAATTCCGTGTTCGTATAAGCTTCGTTTTAAAGTAGGTACTTTTCTACATTGAATATTCAATGTAAACCACTCTATCTTTGGATGAAATTGTGTAATTCCCTGTAATCGGAGCGCATGAATAAAATACGTGCCGCGGTAGCACGCGACGCGCCGGAGTGACGTGACGAGGGGCGGCGCGGTGACGTGACGGTGGCGCCGCGGGACGGGACGGTGACGGGACGGTGCTGGGCGGTGGGCGACGCCGCAGTATATGTAGATATATATCAGTATTGTGACTCGGCCTTATCCTTGAAATAATTAACTACAGCCGCGCGGCCTGCCTACTTTTTGAGTTTCTAGTTTTGTGATTGTAAATATTTTATTTCTCATTAAAATCAATGACTCTCGTTCCGAACGTTCGTATGAAGATATCTACATATACTGTGGCGTCGCGGCGGTAACTGTCACGCGACTCGCAGATATTCGTGATAGGATCGCGTGCCTGCGGCGGCGACCGCTGCCCTTGTGGACGATACACTGACTTACATTTGTGAGTGTTATCGTATTGCTACAATAATGAATGGACGTAGTTTCGTAGTAACGTTGTAGATACGATTCATGACCTTTGGTTGCTTATTCTATGCAGGAAAGTTGTGCTGAGACACAAACACTATGGTTGTTTTGAACAATAGGAAACGGCGTCCAGAATTATGAGACCTACAGAATTAGATTAAAGACCGATTAATCTTTGAAAAGTCTAGCCCAGATGTTGTATAATTAACGACCCACTAAAGAACACGTCGAACCCTTCCAGTCCTCCACCACAATCTGTCATGTCGGTGCGGTTCCGAGCATATTGCGCTATAAATCAGAGTGCTTCGCAAATACCCGCACGTTCGCGTCGCCGCCGCCGTCGCTCGAGCCGGATCGGGCACGCTCGGCTATATTCGGACGGCACATTAATCGGTCACCGCTGCGATGACGTGCGTGTCGTGCGACAAACCACTCAGTGGCCGTATTATGATATCTTAAAACCATCATGTTTTCTGTGTGAGAAAAGGATAGTGCTATTCGTCCTGTATAGCTCCGTCTCTTTTTCACACCGAAAACATGATGGTTTTAAGATGTCATAATACGGCCCCTGGTCCTTATTGAAACGTTGTGGACTGCGGTCGCATTCCATACAGTCTGATGTTCATTCCAGTCGAGTTGAAACCGCGGATAGACTGATTTGTGAATGCGGAAGCATCTATTCAGACAACCTGTACAGTTTATCTTGAATATAGAGTATGAGCAAAGAGAGAGAGAAAGAGAGACAAGGGCTACCAATCATGGTGAGACAGACCAAATTCGTTCACATACAGGCGGTTAAACGATACGGGTTTTGCCTAGAACAAATGGAATGGTAATTTTATAACAAAACTAAAGCCAAAGAGGTCTCTGACACATTTGCCAACACATTGTGTGAAACTGGTCTTCGAACCGTAACGTAGAACACAACTTGTTTCTTCGAAGAACAGAGAAGAGAACTTAGTACAAACGATTAAAATAATATAATAGACACTCATACAGTACCAAATATGTGTCGGTCCCCTTATTTGGCTCGTGAAACCTCTTTTATGTGTTCTGTGGGAAAAACTCATGAGAACTCAAGAACTCACGAAGTGATAACTTTACGAGTTGCCTCGCAACTGCGACAGAATCAATAAAATTAGAGTACATTCCGTAGTTAAGACAAGCAAATTAATGTGTGAGCGAAGAGCAGGCTCTTGTGAGACCGCGCCCGACGGTGACGTATTAGTACTTACTGGTGGATTACCAGCAACCGCTGCCAGTAGCTACTGCAGTACCTATTCCTCGCGAATGAGTGACTATACTTTATTTTATATTTTATTATACAACGTAGTTTCAAAGATAGAAGGATATTTTTTTCTTTGCTATGTGCGCTCGTATGTAAGTTATTTGTTTAGTTCCATAATACAAAATTACGTACAAACTTCGTCTGAAAGTTGATATTTGCAGGCCGTACAAATATTAGTTAGCAATATTACTTCGAGGCCTGCGCACCGAAGGCCGCGTTCAGGTATCAAGTGTCGGCCTGAGGGGCGGCGCGGTGACCTAGTGCTCTTGTTTGGGATGCGCAGGCGCCGTCAAGCGTGCGCTGCCGTCACAACCGGTGCGCGGCTGTGACCGACGACGATTTTTTTGTTAACACCTCTGTACCGTAACGAGTAATGAGCACTATTGTAATTGATTGTCTATTGTTCAATTAATGTGGCTTTTATACATGTATTTTTTGTGGACGGCAAATCATCTAGTGACTCCTCCCGCTCTAGGAGGTGCATGAAGTCACTCTTGCTGACTAAACTTCGAGTCGTATGACAAATTTTTATATTGACCTAGAAATATACCCTATAATACGTTACTTATACTACTAATACTTATTCGATTTTAAAGAAAACTTACCCTCCCCGACTTTTGCCTAACGAGCCAGCCCGCGCCGCTGAGCCATTAGCGTTAAATCCCCTAAATATAATAACTGACCCAGCCTGTCCCTTGCTGCACTCCCTCAATGACCCCGTTAAGCCGAGGCCCGTATCCCACAGGGGATGCCCTTAGCGAAGCTGTCATTAAGTTTTTAGTAGTTTTTAGCCCTGGCTGGGGCCCTTAAATTCATTTGAGGCCACCACAGGATTGTCCGGCTAAGCAGTAACCAGCCTTAGTGTGCTGAACTGCGAGTGGTCACGTCAAAAAAAAGAAACTCTTTCTGCGTTCTTAAAACGGTTTTTATTATTCAAATTCTTTGTTCAACAGGATTCAAAATTTAAAACAACGTAGGTATGTACTTTTTAAGAAGAAATCTGGCCTTGATTACCACGCAGCTTACTGACAATGACTGAGATGACACTGCGTATGTTTGCGACTTTGTTTTATAAAAACAGGTTTCAACTCCCAACGGTAGTCTCGACGAGGCTTTTTCATCATACTGAACAAACATAATGAGAAATCTAGATTGGACAGTTAAAACTGTATCAGAGTAATAAAAATGGCACACAACAATAGGTAAATGACAAAACTTAACGCCATATCATAGAAGACACTGAACGAAACAATGAAGATCAAGGTTAAAACAACGACGACGAAGCTAACGGCACCGGTGATCAACAGATCAGTCTGTAAGCCGCAAGGCAGGCAGAGCGTGGCAGGATCTCAGCTGTGACACGGCCGCTCTTGAAGTGCCGGCACTGTGGCACTGTAGCACTGCCGAATTAACTGGTTGTTATAACTGGAGCATTTCTACCGCGACACAAAGCTACAGAGACTAGCATCACGCGAATAGTTCCTGTAACTGGAGCTCCACGCGGCGCTCTGCTAAGTGTTGCGAATTCCATTTCCGTTTGTTACAGACTCATTGAACACCTTACATTAAATATTTTTGTGACCGATTCCAGTTTATTTCCAGTTAGCTATAAAGTTAATAGATCGTTCGGTTTTATTGACGGCAGTAAAGTTAATTCGTGGAATCGTAACAGCTTCACTTCATATTATGTATCTAGAGTTTCAGGAATATTTAACCGCACACATTGTTTGATGAAACTATTAAACTAGACGCACATTCCTCATAAAAGTGTTCTTAAAAAACACTAAATTGTTCAGCCTTTGTAAGCACATGTTTCAATTGTTTTTGACTAGCACTTCGCCCGCGACGTCGCGTCACGTCTGTGTAGATTTAGTAAATAAGTACAAACCATGTTACCCCCTTAAAGGTAGAATTTTCAAAAACCTCTCCCTGGTCAACCTACAACATGAAAATAAGCACAATTCACCGGTCCCAGTAGTTCAGGCTGCGCGTTGACATGTCAGTCAGTTTCCTTTCATATTTATAGATTTCATTTCCGTGTTCATCGGGGCAAGACGCAGCACACGCCCTGAAGACGATCCGTGACCCTGACACATCCCAGCCAGCTCCAAGACCGTGACCCACATGCCGAGGCCTCGGGGTCCTGCATGACCGCAGAGCACCAGACCTTGCAGCCGCGTAACGATGACGAAGTGTTATTGCAACATTAATTATAGCAAGTCGGAATATTACGCTCTGCGCAAATTAACTGTAATTATTTTATGGTAAAAGGAAATGGTCTTCGAGAATATTAGTGGGTACTGTGCCGTTCGACTTCATAAATTATAAGGTGTGTGAAGTGCAGCTAATTCATGTAGGATAATGGATGCTGGCGGTGATGACGAATCTTCCAGACCCTCACGCAATGTGGTTTAAATGATTATGGTTTTGTAAGTCGAAACATTGCCGTTGTTTTTCATTTCTAGATACCTACCTGCCGCCCGCGGCTCCGTCCGCGTGTATGTCGAAAAATATCCCTACGAAAAATACTCCCGGGATAAAAAGTATCCTGTGTTATTTGAGACTATAATCTATGTACCTCTGTGCCAAATTTCGTCAAGATCTGTTCAGCCGTACTGGCGTGATTGAGTAACAAACATCCATCCATCCAAACTTTCGCACTTAGAATGTTAAGTATAAATTAGTACATTATTTAACGAGGGAAATTTATCTAATAGGGTTCAACCCTCATTATGATGCCTTCGAAATTAATGAAACTAAATACTATGAGTTGTGGTACATGGATACCTAAATAATTATGATTTACTTATTTCTACTTTGTTTAATTTTTAACAACGGGCAATATTTTGTTGGGGTGTGTAGTACCTATTAGGCATTTTTAATATACGATAACAACGAAAGATTTTATTTCGTTTGATATATTTTCATTTGTTATACCTAATCATTCATTGTTATGACTACTTATGATATACTTCTATCACCGGAAGATTGATTAAAAGTTATAATGTTCGTATTGTCTAAGATTTCTTTTGAACCGTCAACAAGACATGCGCGGAATTAGTAAATGCGTCCTGCGTACTTTTGGCCCAGTAGAAGTCTCGATTTAAAGGTGGTGTTCGAGACTAAGGAAAGTTAATATTCCAGCAGGGTTTAAAAAAACCTAACATCAATGGGATGACGATGACGGGAGCTAGGTGAGCGAGCGATGCGAGCGGGCATAGCTCTCGAACCTAACCTATCTGTGCCCTAAGTTCAATTATACAAGATGTTTTTAGATCAAAATAAATTTCAACTAATTAAGAATTTACTAAACGAACATTAGAGAAGTTGTTGTTATAACATATTATGTTGTTACATAATCTGTGGTAATAAAGAGTGATTTGAATCTTTTGAAAATAGGGCAAGTATTCTTGCACTAAATAAGCGTCACCCGTTGTGTAGATCTGTGTAAATACCTGCTCACCTGTAGTGTATCCATATTAATTACGATATATTATTAGCACCGCATAACCCCACCTTGTTGCCAACTCACATTGTTATAGTTCCCCACCGAATTGTTTGTGACCATCCAATAATTACATTATTTTACTAGTCACAGTTTAACTTCATTTGTCGAACAGGAGGATACCGCAACCTAATCTCTGCTTGCCTCCTAAATTATCTCTTAACATGTCCACAGGAAGAGACAGGTGGTTCTGTCTAACTGTACCTATAGCAAGTAGAACGCCTTTCAAAGGAAGTCATATATTAAGAAAAAAATCTCACCTTGACCCAGTTTTCTGTCTCAAACGGTCTACATTCTAAGCTCTTTGCGGATATTGTGATAATTATTTCGTGTGGGCTCTAATATAACATCCTGTTTATTTAGACCGACATCCGAAAGTTGGTACTTATGTACTAACAATCAAAATAATAGCTGGATGTAACAGCGGATCCAATAGCGGATCCAGCAGCGATGGGGAATGGCCGCGCTCATAGTATCACCAGCCTATTCTGTTAACATTTATAGCAGACCGATGACCACCAAATAGCTGGGGAGCTCCGTTATCTTCAGTGGAGATTTATTGGTTTTAATGCTTTCGGAGCGTTATCAGGTGCTGATAGGCGCTAGGAACTCCCACGACTGATCAGTCATCTCGCTTATCAGCGCTGATAACAGCTGACATGCTACAGCTAAACACTCGTGTCACAGATTGCGACGCCATATATTGTTCAGTTCACTTGGGTTTGCCGGGACAGCGGGATAGTGCCCACTTTATAAAATGTAATACAAAATATATGTCTGCTTCACTCTTCCTCTCAATTTCTGTTCTTGTTCGTGAGGTTGGGTTCCCGAAACCTGTATAGATCTGAGTTATCTGTAAAAGTATATTGGGTGTTTCAAACCATTTGTTTACTGTTTTTCCCGAATTGTATAGAATTGAGGAAAATTACGTTATCTATAAGAATTAGCAGATTACGATTTGAATTTTATTTACTTACTTACCTTTATCAAAGTAACAATCTACAAATTTAAAGTGCATTATCGAATAAATTAAAATTAACACAAACAAACAGACAAACTGTCTTGATAAGATAACTGTATGAAGGTGAAGTACCTATATTTGCACCATCGCCGAAGCAATAAGGCACCCGACAGTGCTTATCTATTATCACTCAGACCAACACTGATTTACACAAGGAAATATTTGTACAAAAAGATCACAAATATGTGAATAGTGTTACATAGCATGCAATATTCAATGTTAAGTAAATACCGCGAAAGCATTACACATAACCTAATCACATTTAAATTAAGTAATGAAAGTTACCGAGGTGTACGGAACTGCCTCAGGAGCTGACAGCAGTGCAGTGTGAACATGCCGTGGTGTCGGTACGTGCTGCTGCTGTGTGCCACAGTGCAGCTGTGTGCGTGCGAGAGGGCGCTGGTGCTGTTCCCCGTCGCCAGTCGCAGCCACACCCTGCTGGGAGACCACCTCGTCACCACTCTGCTCAATGGAGGACACAACGTATGTACCTATTTGTGAATCCTACACATTGACAACGTCATAGTATTTAGAAACTGGAACTGGTATACTGTTCATCAATATCGTCATCATTTTTCTGCTCTTACCCCACTTATGTTGGCTCAGTTATCTTCTTCTGTTCTGACCTCTCAAATGTCACCCTATCACTTACACTTAATGTCATAAGCATTCTTTACGAGTAAAAAATTGAGTGACGCAGAGACAAATATGGTATGGACACACATGTACCATTTTATCCTCTTCGTGTAAAAAGAATGGAACTATCTGCCTGCATCTCTGTTTCCGAACACACTCAACCCTAATCTCTTCAAAGTTAGTTCCCTTCTCTTTTCGTAATGTAAAGAGAAGGGAACTAACTTTGATGAGATTCTCACCAAGACAAACGATTCTCTATCATGATTTTTGCTACTGGCGCCACTTCAAACTTCCTCCATGAATTCACTTCTCACCTTTATCCAGTCCAATAATCATCTCCTGTTCTTATAATATTTTGTATCCGTCATTTTCTCGGCTCAAAATTCCGTTCCATTATACAATACGGATGTATGGACATTTCCGGTATGCCATTATTTATAAAGCTGACAGGATAATTCATTTCATAACTGTTACCGTGGTAACATTATGCTGGTAGCCATAGGTACTGAAATTAAAAATCCGATTTAAAGGATCGTAGTTATACATCTGACAGAGATTTGCCCAATCAAATCAGGTAGACGATGTAATTGATCCTCACAAATTGAGCGTTACAAGTGAAGCATTCAGTAACCTGATATTTTCTGGCTTTTCTTTTATTTCAGTTGCTTTTAGCAACTGCTCGAAGTCTTCTAATTGCTCGTAAGCCCGTTGCAAGGCTGCTCAAGGTCGGGGTCAGTCTGGCATTGATGTAACAGGACTAATGAAGCATCACAGTGAAGTTTTTGTGAACATTTTTATTTGTTTTTTTTTTTGCTGTAGGTTACTAAAAATTAATTGAACAAAGACAAATTTTCGGTTGTTATAAAGGTAGGTAAGTTGTTTTTTCGCCCTTTTCATGGGGCACAGTAAACCCGCTTCATTGAAAAAAATAATATGGATGTTACATTTTTCAAAATAACGGGTTATTTTTACTACTGGCACTGCATAATAATAATAATACCTTTATTTCGGGTAGCATAGACCCATAGTGCTTTAGTAATGAGTTCAAACCTTCATATTAAATCCACATTTTGTCAGATCATCTTTAAGCGCATATAATTCGAATTCGGCGGTATCCTAACTACAGTACGTGGTTTACCAAATATTACTAAACAGAAACCATCCGACCGCGGCCGCGTCTAGGATTAGATCGGTGGTCACCCTTTTGGTTATTAACTGCCCATGGAGTTACAGTATATGTAGTAGTGCATTGAAAGTGGGTGGTAATATATTTGTAGGGTTTAATCGTCGTTCAATATCTACAATTTCAAGTATTTTAATTTAATTTTTCAGGTGACTTACATAACGACATTCACGCGAGTGAGAGCGACTGAGCGTCTCCGGGTGATTGACATCAGCTCAGCTGCTGACGACGCCACCGGTAGTAGTTGCACTCAACTATATTCAAATATTAGTTATTTTATATTTATAATTAACAACACGAATAATTATTTAAAAGACTCAAGCCCCTTGTAACAATAAAACCTTCTGATTTACTCGCTGCAGTGTTTCTCAATAAATATCTTATTCAGAACGCTCGGGTATACCCCGCCTGCCCGAACTGGCCTCCTCCCGGCTGCCCTCACACCAGTTCCTGCTGGACGGCGCGAGGACTGCCGAGCGCGCCGTGCGCCACCCGGCCGTGCAGGCGCTGATGAAGGACACGGCCGAGGAGTTCGACGTCGTGCTCGCCGAGTGGTACTACAGCGGACTGCTGGCTCCGTAAGTGTCTGGAATACATCCAGCGAGGCGCCCAGCTGTCCAGCGTTCAGTTTGTCTCCCTTGCGTCTCAACCTTCTTTTAATTCCATGAGCTCAACTTGAAGACAAGTTAACGACACCTTTGCTAAAGTGTAATTTAAACAACATTTTGTTTTATAAGATAGGTTATGGCAATGGAAGTTAGTAAGCATACACAAGCTAGCAACTGTAATGAAAAGATAGATCTGATGATCCAATTAAAACATAATTGTAAAGAATCGACGATCGAAGTACTTGAATATAATCGGATTTAAAACTCTCTATATTATTACTGTACAAGCACATACATATGTACATTTCAACAGAATTATTTATGTTCCTGCACAGTAAATAATATGGACAGCAATACAAGAACAATTTTCTATCTAATCAGAGTACTCGTATAATGAAACCAACCGCACAAAACACAACGGGACAATCGACTGATTTCCAATCATCCCAGACGGAGATTATACGAACAATGCCAAATAAAAGATTTGTCATAATATTGTCGATTAGGCTTTCAATTCAAGGCTTAATCAATAATCTTCGTCGAGAGTCGAGCGCGGGACAATGGACCAGATTGGATGTAGCGACCGCGCGACGGCAGAGCGCGAGCATCACGAGTGAATTAATAATTGCACAACAGATAAATTGAATAATATGCTTTTGGTCACGTCGTACAATACATTATTTCAAATGATATGAATCCATCGCAATATTCATATCATTTGATTTAGTTTGGCTGACGCTCCTGATTGCTCCAAATCAGGCAACTTACATACTTCCATTGAGTTCGAGGCTAAATATTCGCTCGGGTAACCGATCCACCGACCGACATTAACCACCAAGTTCGACTTGGTGGTTAATGTCGGTCGGTGGATCCATTAAATGCCGTGTTTCCTTCGTGTCTAGGTAAGTTAGTTAGCCGTTGGTGCCAGCTGACATTTTAACATCTTTTATAGTCGTCACGGGTACACAGAAGCTATAAAAATGTCAACAGTCTAGTCAAGGGGTGTCGTATTAGCCAGTTACTGGGATCTGGATGTCAGATAGGTAGTTGCTCCATGTAAAATACTGGTATTTAGCTGCATCCGGTGAGACTGGAAGCCAGCCACAACATAGACGGGAAAGCACTAAGCAGATGACTCCCAACGAATTGTAGTTATACCAATGCCGTTTGTACATATGTAGGTTAGCGGCAGTGTTCGACTGCCCCCTGGTGTGGTACAGCTCCGTGGACGCGTCCTGGCTGAGCCTGCAGCTGGTGCACGAGGCCAGCAGCCCCACGCTGTTCGTGGACCCCCTGGCTGCAGCCCTGCCGCCCCTGCCGCCCAGCGTGGGGGACCGCGTGTACAGGATCGGGAGACAGGCCTACCTCTCCGCCTGGGTATAGTGGGTATATACTTTAAACATTTTGCAGTAACTGTGTTGTTGAATGCCATAGAGTAAAGTAATATAAACTACGCTTCCATTGAGTATCTTAAACTTAGACCTACATAGGGCTGACAGAGTTGCGGAAATTTTAGAAAGAGTTACCGGCTCGGAACGCAAAGGACATTGAACAACTGACTAAAACCCGCCCCGGTTTTAGTCAGTAAAAGTCTGACACTCCCTTCCGCTCCGTCCAGAGCGGGAGAAGTCATTTGATAACATCCCATCTAAAAAATAAAATACATAGACGACATCAAAACACTAGCGAGTATCGGTGAAAACGAAAATATATTTTCCGACGCGAGACGTGATAAAATCAAAATTTAATAAAACCGTTTATGGAGGCTGTGTTCTGGAAAATGTCTATCGTTCACTTATCACGAGATCAGCCATTATAATTTAAAAGTTTAGTAGCTCTCTGTAGTGTGTGTGAGTGGCTACTAGTGCACGGCATTGTGAACTCTATCAATGTATTATTGGTCTCTAAATCCCAATAGAAACTAAAGTTAAATTGCGTGCTATTGGAAATAAATATTCTAGGGAAATATGATTGAGAAACTGCTGTTGATGCATAAAGAACTGCCACGTTAAATAACGATAACAGTGTCTACTAACTAGTACCTGCTGGCTACTTATATGATCTCACATTCTCTGTCCGTAATTGTGCTGAATTAGGGATCAATTCTTGTTCATTCCCTTATGTATATGTATGTATTTATGAAGAGACCTTTCCCTTGCAGTAAGATAATAATAAGCAGATGTTATTATTATATATTGTATCTCGTCCAAAAAAACAAGAATCGCACAAAATATGCCTCATCTGTCAAGCAGGCACTGACCCACGAGGGTAATCATTCTAACAAGTGCACGAAGACATGGCGTTTAAATTATTTTAAATTGGCATTAAATATGCAGACGGCAGTAATGAGAATGGCAATGTCCTTTATTGTCACGTCTGCTTATTAAACTGTAGAGTGGTCGTCAGCTGAACGACCACTTCAGTCTTTGCTTTTTGTTAAAATTACAATCTTTGTGTTGTGATTCTGAGATTGATAAATAAGGGATAGTAACGCCACGTTTAGATGAAAATATCCGCTCGCGTATACTGCGTGTTTACTGCTTGTATACGTCACTGTTGAAAGACGCTCATTCCTGTTTTAACCGTTTTTTTCCGCAACTTTGCACGCGTTAAAAAAGCTCTGTACAAAAATTCGTCAACACTGAAACAAGCTAACTTACCTTCGCAATATAAAATGAGTGAGGACTCAGATAAATAAGCTTACTCTTGAGACGCTTGACATCACTCCCTATTACTACAACACAGTAGGGCTACTTTATGTCTTACAATCTAGCTACTGGCTTTGGAACGATTTGAATTGCCTACAGGACATACCAGCGCTATTAACTTTACTGAAATCCTCAATTAAATAAAACCGGAACATCTGTTCCACAGCTACATAACCAACTACGTGGAGTCGCCCGCCTACTACGAGATCTACCAGCTGGCCATCCAGCGGCGCGGGCGCTCGCCCCCGCTCTACGAGGACCTGGTGGACAGCGGCGCCATGCTGCTGGTCAACTCGCAGCCGCTGCTGGGCCAGGGCCTGCCGCTGCCGCACTGCGCCAAGTACGTCGGAGGGCATCATATTGAAGGATCTGATGCGACGCTGCCAAAGGTAAGTCACTTGGAACTGTTTTTCAGGTTCCGTACTTCAAATGGAAAAATTACAACCTATATAACAATAATAATAAACCACTATTTCGGACAGAATCCATTTACGAGTTAGTAACAATTTACTTAATTTTTTAAAGTTTATTTTTTCTCGTAACTATTATTCTATTTCCGTAACTATAAATGCGAAAGTTTGGATCGATGTTTGTTACTCAATTCCGGCAGAACGGCTGAACGGATCTTGATAAAATTTCTAAATAACTGTCTAAATAACGCTTTCCGTAGGTAATGTAAGCTCGGAAAAAAAATGACTCATTTAAATCGTGAGTCAGACACGCACTTGTACAATATTTTGTAACTCCAGTAGATTTTCTATTTCCACACTGTGACCAGCGTTAATGGCTCCTTAATTCATAAGTTATATTACAATATCCATACTTGCATAAATGTAAACTTTAAATCTGCTCCTAACTACAATATAGCATTCGTCTGGAAGTGAGCCCAAACAACTTGCGGCATTGCCACGTTGTATGGCAATGCTTATCGTCGGTCCGAAGTAAAAGTCACTTGCATATTAATTAACTAAGCCATAGCGAAAGTAAATCTTTCCTGTTTCCTACCTTGTCTATCTAATGATATGATATAATAATGATAGATGAAACGACGCACGGGTAGACCATGTCCTATCCTTTGGAATTATTGCCGACATTCACGCGAGTAAAACCACTGGCACGAACAAGTTAAACTATGAATAAGTGCATGTACTGTCGATGTAAGCGGATTGTTGATAGTTATCCGCACATAACAAGTGGAAGTCAATTGAATGGAAAAGTTTACACACTACTCGAAGAGCTGCGCAGACAAGCTGAAGCCATACTGTGTAGCCGCTTACTGACTGAGTAGGAATATAACGATTTGTGTTGATTACTGTCGCATTCCTCATCAATATTTAACAACCCTTTTTGGCCATTGTGTTCACGACACAATCGCATACGAGTGGAGATCGGAATTCCTGACCAAAAAGTTCCGTTGAATGTGGACTGTATCGCCCTTTACTGCAGTTTTTTTACTGTTTTGTGTTCGACGCTGAAGTAGTTCTGTCGATAGAAGTGCATCCACTCGATATGTCGCAGTAATTCGACCGAACGCAATCTCGGGAGCGCAGTGATGCGTGATGCGCTGCCATCGATGTGAGCGTTAAACTTTTACTGAAGATATCATGTCGGTATATGTAGTTAGTTATATAAACGCGTCTTTAGAAGCTCGAATCAAGCCGTGTGCAAAGTCCCTTACCCAGACTGTTCGTAGTTCAGCTTCCTGAAAGAAATAAATAACATAAAATCAATGGGTCCGATAGCCCGTGGCCCCGTTTCGTTTAGAACTCCCATTTCACAGTAAGTGAGTACGCTGAAGCCATCATAAACTTGTATTACTGACGTTTAAACCAGACGCCATTTAACTTCTATTTCAGACGGAGTCAATTGAAATGTTCTTGTAAAAGATGAACTATAAAGTGGGCTTTGTGGAACATTTTAAAACGATCCTATAAAACAGCACTCACGTTTTTGTGTATGCAGAGGGGCTGCTATAGACATTCACATAAATACCTATAGTTAGTTTGAGGTCCTTTTGCTAGGTTTGTGAAATTTGGTTTTCTAAAGAACTTGCTTGGGTGTCTCGCTGCTCTTTTCTGATTAATTTCGTCGCGGGATCCACGACAGTTTAATGGTTTCTCCGGGACACGTTGTTTCAATTCTGGTGGTAGCTATTGATGATTCTCTCAGGAGCTGCAATGGTTTTGCAAGCTTGTTAGTTTATAGCTCTCTAATGATCTGGAAGTACATACATACTAGGCATTACTGAGTTCATTCTAACAGCAAAAATAATAAATCTGTTTTTTTTTTTATAAAATAAGCCAAGCATAATTATTATGGTATTTCCTATTTGAATAAAGCCTGGGCTTTTTTACTTAAAGAAACAGTTCATTTAAATGAACCTATTCGCTTCATTAAGCCATGTTTATGTAAGGCTTACCTACCTGAACGGAAATTATGAATATTCATAATTACTTCGTTTACATAATAGGTACTGTATAATTATTACTGGCTGCCTTCGCGTGGTGTCCGAATATAGAAAAAATGATTATGTTTAAACATAAGTATGAGTTCTTGAGAACAATACGGTATATAATTAATTATACAAAGGTACAATAAGCATTATCTACATTTCTTTATTGCTTTTACCTTGGTTGCAGTAAAAACATTTATGCAGAACCATAACGTAACCACCAACAAGCATGCAATGTGATCTTATTTAAAATCTACGATGTCTACATCTCTTCTATTCCACTCTCCTTTCGCAGGTATGCTGGAATGGTTGTTATGTTTAGAAATAAGCATCACCTTTGTGCCTATTTCCTTCTTCTTATTTATTTGTTAAATGTGTGTACAGAAACTTTTAAATAAATAATCAATAAATAAATCCAACTATTTTAGATGGAACGAATATTCCTGTAGGGTGACGATCGATAAAACTCTTTCAAAATTGTCTCACTCATTATAACCAATTATTTTGTTTGTTAGCCGCTTTCTCCCCTCTTCTGAGTAATGTGGTGGTAAAGTGCTCATATTGTTCATTCTCATTAAAACAGAAAAAACGAAAAGCCTATGCCAACCAGAGGACGTCTTTCGGTCTAAATGATGATAGTTTAAAAATTCCAAATCGGTCGATGTTTTAAAGACTTTGTTTTTACCCACAGAACCTGCAACAACTGCTGGATAGCGCCAAGCACGGCGTGATCTACTTCAACCTGGGCGGCTCCGTCAGCGAGGACCTGCCCGTCGCCATGAAGCAGGAGCTACTGAGGGCCTTCCGGCAGGTGGAGCAGACCGTGGTGTGGAAGTACCGCGGCCAGCTGGACTACGTGCCCGGGAACGTGCATCTGTTGCGGAAGGCGCCGCAGCTGGCTGTGCTGAGTAAGTTTCAAATTATGGGTGGCAAATGAGATGGACGGTCAGGAGATGCCGATCTTAAACCTAATTCTACACTGATTTAGAATCCATGAGATTTATCCATCCTGCGATTCCTTAGGAACGTTTCCAAGTGGCCCTGCTGGTGGTATGTGGTCACCGCCTATACTCGAGACATTGTAGGTAAGCGCAGCGGCATAGCACGAGATTACGCGGAAATGGTTTCATGCGCAGCTGTGCAGACTGTCATAATATTGATATAAAGTCAGGAGGAGGACAGCACTACTTAGAAAAAAAAAATCCTAAATTGCACAACGTTTTATGATTGAATAAACAATTAATAATAAATAAGTTGACCTTGTTCCTGATACCGATCGATGGGCTACTTTTTATTTTAAATGTCTTTTTTTTATTTATTTTAATAATGTATTTTATATAATTTTGAAATGAATGCGCGAAATAAACTAAAATTATAAAGAAATACAGCATAAGAAAATTCGTCCTCAACGTTGTCATCTGGTAATGTGCCCAAGAGACTGGCGGTCCTGCCACGTTGAATGAGTCACGGGAAGTGACAATCAAATCTTTGAAATCTCTCTTATTGGTATTAAATGAAAGTTATGTCATAGTTGAACTGCTGTGTCACTCGACTGTCATAACTTGTAGATTGTACTATAGATGCGAAAGTGAGTTTGTTTGTTACGCACGCTAAAATCACCCAAGTCACCCAACCGATTCTGATGAATTTTAATGAGACAGTTGTAAGCTACATTAACGCAAGCGAAGCCGTGCGCAACAACTAGTCTTGTATTAAAACTGAAAAAATCATACTTCAGCCTGCGGGGATTAGATACATCTAGATGTGACGCTGTGGTACATACCGTATACGTATCGGTAGACTGCCTAAGTGTGGAACTAGTGCCACTGACAAAGAACAACTAAACAAAACAAAAATAACTGACGATCAATATGCTTAGTTTAATATGCTTATATATACATACTTAAAACTATTCCTCTAATTCACCAGAACACCCAAACACCGTGATGATGATCACGCACGGCGGGTTCCTCTCGTACATGGAGGCGATGTACCACGGCGTGCCCATCATTGGCATGCCGGTCCAGGGCGACCAGCTACTGACCGTGGACCTCGCGGCCAGCCGGGGCAGGGGCCTCAAGGTGCCCGTATCCAGCATGATAGGCTACAGGGTCAAGGAGGCTATCATCGAGATATTAGGGAACTATAGGTATGTCCAAGAATGTCCACATCATATGCTCTTTAGGCTCTTGCCGAGTGTTGGAGCGTGAAGTGGTCTCCCAGTGTAGCCGGGGCCAGATAATCACCAGTATCTGTTTTACATGGAGCGGGTCCTACCTGACCTTCATAACCAACACAAGCACAAGTTACTGCATGGTTTGATTTGCAAGAATATGAGCTAGATCAACTAGTTGGTGTTTATTTACAGTTTCCAAGTTTTCTCTCATAATTTACATCGTACTTAAAAATGTAATGGCAAGGCCGTCAGTTTATTTCCCTGAAGACATTTTTGATACCTTTTTTTTTTTTTTTTTTTTTGGATGGGAAATCATCAAATGACCCCTCCCGCCCTGGGTGGAGCGGTAGGGAGTGTCAGACTTTTACTGACTAAAACCCACCCGTGCTCCTCCATGTGCCCTTTGCGTTCCAGGGCCGCGGTAACTCTTTCGAACAAATTCCGCAACCTTAGCAGGCACCGACCCTATGGGGTCCCGTCCTTGGTGCTGACGGCTCCTTCGGCGCGCGTGGAACACAACGCGTCGTCGACTCAACCTGGTATCGGACGGCGAGCCACCCACGCTCACCGTCCCCAGGCATCAGCCACTGCGCAATAGCACAGCGGCCGACTTATCTCTGGAGGAGGCCGAGATGGGACCATTACTGGCACTCCATCTCAGCACCCTCCCGAGCGTTGGGAGTCGCAGCACCTGCAGCAGAAGCGGCAGAAGCGGCGACGGAAGCCGCGGCGGCGGCAGAGGCGGTGGCGGCGGCGGACCTCTTGCCCCTGGTCGGGGCGGATGGCGCGCAGGCCCTTCCCCCAGCCCAGTGCTCGGCCGGTTTGCCAACAGCCGCACATGCACTGCAGTGCGGCGTGGCCTCGCACGAGCCGGCCCGATGACCGGGCTGACCACAGCGGAAACAAAGTCCGCTGCGGTCCACCTCCGAGGGGCACGTAGCTCCCGTGTGGTTGCCCACATGGCAGCGGTAGCACCTCAGAGGCCTGGGTTCCAGCAGTTTTACCCGCGCAGACACCCATCCCACCAAGAGCCTTCGGCCCTCCGACACAGTTCTGGCCGCCGTCACGGGGCAGCTCACCACAAGGGTTTGCATGCCCGTGTTGTCAGTCCGGAGGGTGCCCGCCTTGACGAGCTCGGCAGAGCACCCCCCAGTCCTGGCGACGGCGGCCACAACTTCCTCCTCCGTCACGGAGTCATCCAGGCCCACTATGCGCATGTCAATGCGCTTAGTCGGCCTGGACACCCGGACCTCGTCCGCGGGTAAGACCGCCCTTAGCCTTTCGGCCAGGGCGTCCGCGAACGGGCCACTCTCCGCTCCGGCGAGCTCGAGCTTCCGGGCACCGGTCAAGGTCCTCCTGACCCCGATGCCCCCGCTGATGCCCAGCTCTTGGAGGCTCACCGCCTCCTTCGCCCGCTTCAATACGGCGAGGTAAGTCACGCCCCTCTGTTCCGCTTCCGGCTGCAGTGTGAGCACTACAGCCGCGGATTTCGGGACGCGAAGCCTCGCCGCAATGGCGTTGGCCTTCCGCCGCTGCTTCCTCGCCTTTTTCCTGGCCGCTTCTTTGGCCCTCCGCTTCTGGCCAGCAACCTGCCACTCGGCCCCGGCCGCAGGAGGGTCCGAGGGTGGGGGTGGGGGCGGCTGTGGCACCACTGGCGCCGCAGCCTTAGCCGCTCCTCCCCGAGCCTTCCTCCCACCCCTCTTCGCCGGGGCCGACTTGGTCGTCGCCGGCGTCGCAGCCACCGGCGCCACAGGCGCTGGCGCTGCTCCGCCCTTGGCCTTTGCCTTCGCCTTTCCGGACGTTCCCGGGCTGGCAGCCGCGGCGGCCGCGTACGAAGCCGCCTTCTGCTGCTGGCCCGGGGCCCTCTGAGTCGCCGCCGTTGGGGGCCGCTGGACCATGTCCTCCAGGGTGGAGAACTGCTGCCGGAAGGGAGCCAGCTCCTGCCGCACCAGGTTCCTCACCTGGCTCAGCACTAGGCTCCCCTCCAGCGCCGCCGGACTCAGCACCCCCTGCGGCTCCTCGGAGGCCGCTCTGGCCATCCCCGCCAGGTCCCTCCGGAGCGACTCATTCTCCCGAACGAGTCGCTCCGTAACGGCCGCGAGGCGGGCGACCTCCGCCCGAAGCTCTGTCGTCTCCCTTGAGGGAGACGCGCCAACGTTGGCCGCCGCTGCCGCCAGGATGGAGGCTTTGGCCGCGCTGATGGCCTCCCGCTTCGAGGACTGTTTCCTTTTAAAGGCCACAGCGCGGATCGCGGCCTCCACGACCTCCGAGAACTGGGCCCTCTGCTCCTCAACCGTGGAACGCACCTCTCCCGGGGGCTCCGAGTCGTCGGAGTCGAGAGTAGGCGGAAGAGTAGAGGGAGCCCTACGACCGCTCCCTCCAGGGCGACGCCCCTCCTCCACCAGCCTCCCGGCCCGACTCTCCACCTCCCGGGTAGAGGGAGCCAGCCCCCTCCCTGCCTCACAGCCCCTGCCCCGCCTAGCGGTGGGGATTTTGCGGGCGGAGGCAAATTCGCCCTCGGAGGACGACCCCCCGGTATCCTCCCGTCTGGGCCGCTTGCGGAAGAACTTGACGTTCTCCGCAGCAGCCCCCTCTCCTCCGTTTCCAGAGCCCGCCGAGCTGACCGTTACTAGGTCTGGCGCGGAGCCGGAATCCGACTCCGCACCACCCCGGCGCTCAGGCGAACCCTCTTCTACGCAACCGTACGCCATCAGCTCCTTAAAGGAAGCGGACTCGGATGACGACGATTGGGAGCCTCCTCGGCTCGTGTTGCCACTGGCAAGCGGAAGACGTTTGGTGCCCACCCCAGAGTACGGAGGGCAGCCCGCCGAAGCGGGGTGGGATTCCCCGACCGCTGAGCAGTCGGGACCCACCTGGGGACTCATTTTGCAAGCGTCTTTATTCATATTGTGTGCCTTTTAAGGGTGCGGTCCCTGTTCGCTCCGCCCCTTCTCAGGGCCCTCTCCTCACCTCACCTCTCCACCTGCTCGCTGCTCCCACAGTCACGTCTGATGATCAGACGCGTACCAGAGAGCAGCGAGCAAGCGTGTGTGTGTCTCTCTTGGTCTGATCCCTCACTTGCGACCTTCCGGTATGAGTGGCTCTACCGGGAAAGCCCGCAAGATCATTGAGACGCTCAAGCCCCACCACGACGACAACGTGGAGACACATTCGGTGGGGACATTTTTGATACCTGAATCAACACTTTGTTTACTTAGCTACTGTATTATTTACTATTCTACAGAGAATTTTATTTTTATTTTTTGTCTGGTCCATCAATCTTGTCGGGGATTATGGGGCCATTTAGAGGATGTGAAGTAATGTAGTGCCATGATTTATACGTTCCCGCTTTATTCACGAAATAAAATAAATTCACTCGGCCGGGAAATAAAACTGACATTTTAAAGTTGTTTGATTCTCAATTTAGATGTCACTCGAAACATTTTAAGCCTGACATATTTTTTGAGAATAGTAAATTAAATATGAAATACATTTTAAAGCGTGTACGCACCAAGTCTTCCAACTTTTAAGATTTTGAAAATCAGCGAGGGATTTGCAGAAATAATTAATCTTGACTCAAAGTGCTGAACAAAGTAAGAACCCGCAATCCTTGCATTATCTTAAACCGATAATCCCAACTTGATTAATGACTGATCCTCATTCTGCCTTTAGGTACGTGTTATCTGAAAGTAAAATTACCTAAAACCAATGAGTTGGGAAAATCCGAACTGACGACAATTTGGAACAATGATATAAGTAGGGTGGCGCTGACGTTGTCCTAATTTATTCAGATCAATTCCTTATCAACAAAATGACTTACCAAAGTTGGGGTATTCACAGCTATCGCAGCAACGCAAAGGAAGCATCCCTCGTGCTGCAGAACCCGCTGGTTCCGATGAAGCAAGAGCTGCTGTACTGGATCGAGCACGTCATGCGCACGCGCGGCGCGCCGCACCTGCGCTCCCCCGCCCTGCAGCTCAGCGTCACGGAGCGGTTCCACCTCGACGTCATCGCCGTGTTCATCATGCTTGCCTGGTTCCTCTCCAAGGTCGCCAAGCTTGTGAAGGTTTACTGGAATGACTTCGGAACTGATGGCCAGGACTTGGACGACAAGAAGAATGAATAAATGTGTGGTGGAAATATAGTCTCTCTGTAATGTCTGATCATGTAGACATTTAGGCTTGCTCGATAATTTGTTTTTGTAATGAGGATATTAAATTGTTTCATTGTTTTATTATGCTTTCTTATGTTATCAACCTTGTTAATTTATATAAAAAAGTAGGTATTCAAACTGCAAAAATACTTACCTACATCTATCTATACTTATAATAGGTAAATCTGTAGAGAGGTCAATTCTGTACAGGGAATATATTTTCAAAATAACTATCAGGGGGTGATTAGTGATCGATACTGGTGCCAAAAATGCAATCAGAAAAATGTTTGTCTGTCTGTCTGTCTGTCTGTATGTTCTTTATAGAAACAAAAACTACTCGACCGATTTTAACGAAACTTGGTGCAATTATTTTTCATACTCCTGGGCAGGTTATAGTATACTTTTCATCACGCTACAATCAATAGGAGCAGAGCAGTGAAGGGAAATGTTGGGAAAACGAGAGAAGTTATACTCCATTTTGTAAGCTTCCGTCGCGTGTGTAGCCTTAAAATTACATAGAAATCATGTATCACGGAAATGTTCTACATAAAATTATCTAAAAAATATTCCACAACAGCATATGTCTATCTTTTATGGTTGATTCACAATAACACGTGTAACTCCCGATAGCTTAGCAGTTCGGAGCTTTCTGATTATATTTGTTTACTCTTACGTTTATAATACTCTATCTCTATCACTCATCCCTAATTTAAAAAAGTTAACATTATTACCTATTCAATAAAAAAGAATCATAGAAATCAGTATAGAAACACCAAACTTATACATGAATACAATAATAAGCCATCGCGCCGTCGCGCTTTAATACTGAATCATGCTGTAAGATGTTATTGTGATTATTTTTGTGTAACTTTTGTTGCTATTTTATAAAAAAGGTACTTATTAGTTATTTTGGTAATGTTTAAATATTCGTTCAAATTACAAATTATTAATAGTTTCAATTTTATTTCTTTTTAGGTGAAGTAGTAGTAGAAGTAGGAGCATAGATTTTTAGATACCTATAGGTTAGTTTTGGCTAATTTATGTTCTGCTTTTTTTTTTTGTATTAAGTAGGTAAAAGCGTTAATGGGTTGTGGAGGTCTGGTAGGCAGCCGCTCTAGGTACGTTAAATACTGGTATTCACCTGAATCCGGTTTGACTGGAAGCCGACCCCAATATAGTTGGGAAAAGGATAGGCAGATGATGAAGTAGGTAAAAGCGTAGATACTTTTATTAATTAGTAGTTATTTTATTAATTAGTTATACGTAAAGAAAGAAAAGAAAGAATAAAATTTATTTAGTGCAGAAAACACACACGGTACAAAGAATGCGAAAAATTAAAAAAGAAAATAGTACATGTGCTGGTAGACTACTGTGTGTGTCACGGCAGCAAGAAAAAGGTCCATTTCAGCGTTATGCCAGACAGACTGACGCTGCCTGGCGCTGGTTTTCAAATGGACCCAGGGACGAGTTGTGGAACATTTGAAATTAAATATATATAATATATAAATAGGAAATTAAACTTGAGATAAAAAAATTACTCAGGATATAATATTATAATGTGTATCGTCACAATTTTTAAAAAGTCGGATGAATAAGTCGGGTCCAGCAACAACAAGCCCCCTCCAAAACCTGTTTTTAATATTGCTGCGTGGGTTATAGGTATTTATTTTAAGTGAAGTAGGTAGGATAGGTTATTATAATATAATTTTGCACAGGCATTTCAGCTTTACTTTCATTTCTTTTTTTGTTGTAAGTTGTACATATTTCACACACACATAGTGATCTATGAACGCACAGCCCAAACCACTGAACGAATCGGGCTGAAATTTGGCATGCAGGTAGATGTTACGACGTAGGCATCCGCTAAGAAAGGATTTTGATTAATTCTACCCCCAAGGGGATAAAATAGGGGATGAAACTTTGTAAATTTTAAACCGATCGGGCTGAGTTTCAAAATCGGGGGTAAAGTAACTATTCCACGCGGACGAAGTCGCTGGCAGAAGCTAGTCAATAAATAAATACATCAGTGTGTAGCTGAGGTTCTTTTGCTATCTGATGGAATCGATATCTCAGTTCCGACTATGAAACCGCTTCGAGAGTGATTAAATCGTAAGAGTCCATTTACCCTGTTCATATTACTGTGCGAGTATGCCATCACAAATAAAGAAATGCAAAATAGCACAAGTAAGCCATGGAACCCGGATAGAAGTGTGAATATTAATTGCATCATAATAGGATATACAATATAAGTAAAGACTCGCTCAGCGTCGCGCAGGCCCGCGGGACCTCATTGTGCATTACCCTGCACGCCTTGTGGCTACGTGCGTCATGCGAATGGATGATTGTATGATATATATATGATTAAGCGACTTTTCTATATGACGGAACCCCTTGTAGTTGTATTTCATATGAAAGCACAGATTTCGAAGCACATGGACATGAAAGTGGCGTGCATCCCGAATTGTAGTCGTATAAAGTAAACTGTCAAGTTAACTACTTTTGACCGCAATATGTAATTAAGAGAATCACGAAAATAATACATTAAACTGCAGTGAAGCGGTAATAGCAGTTCACAGTTTGTGTTATTTACATGAACACATGAAATTAAACTAGTTCGGTGGTTGAGGCCCGCGCGGCGCGCTGCTGCGGGTGCACCGCTAAATCATTAAAGTTGCTTCCAGAACCAGGGCCATGCAATCTAGACTTAGGCCATAGCACTACAGTGCGTGATGAAACGACAAACTAACGAAAGTTTACAACGTCCATTTCTGATGCTAAAAATTAAAAGGTATTCGTATCTTACAAACCCTTTATTTAATCATTACGTACGCTACAAGCAGAACGCGTCCTCCTTTCATTTATTTACGTGATCAAAGGAGACCACTCACTTTTCATAATTGATATTAATCGGCCGACAAAACTGAGAGCCTCTCAATAATTTCAATTAACTAAATTTGCCTGTTGTAGTGGCTGGATACCGGGCTGTCTCTTGATTTGAGACCCCTGACCCTCAAGGACCACGGTAAGTGGGGCAGTACCTTCTGTAGCTTCAGAGCAGGCCAAAATAAATGTCACGAAATCAAACATGACTTTCTAAGTTGTTCCATCTTGTACGATACAAAAGTAATTGAACAATTTGATGCTGTGCTTCCCAGAGACAAAGGCACCAGAGACAGTCCGGCGCAAAATACTTTGTGATCTAATTATTTACAATAGGGTTAGTATATTCCCGCCGTTTTCAGCCAAACTAGTTCAGACCATGAAATATACATACATTATGTATTTAGCGATGTTATTTATGCTAAAGTAACTACTTGGCACGGTTTGAAGTGAATGGATTTAGTTCACATAGTGTAAACAAACGGAAATAATTCCTGGGCCAAGTATATAATAATATTATTATAATAAATAAGGGAATTACTACAGTGTTGCGTTGCAACGTTACCAGTGCACGTGTCATGGTTCAACAAAGTTAAGCAGAGAATATACGTCAGCACATAGCTTATTCTGATCTAGTTTATAGCGATAACAAAACCATGTATATAGTTATTATTTACCTTCTATGATGAACATAGCAGTAATACATAGCAAGCGTAATATTTATCTTATTTATGGGATGAATAGTTTTATCATCTTACAGATGTTATTCTACATATATTTCAACAAATTCTTGCCGAGACTGGAATATCCATGTACATATTTTGTTAAAATGATACTCAAACGTACGGCATATTTTTGTTGTCTTCTAAAACCGAAGCACAGAGCCGCTACGCAGATTGCTCAAACCCGAAGCACAGTGCTGCTACGCAGATTGCTTAAAAAAACCGTGCAATTACCAGTCGGACTCACGCCCTAAAGGTTCCGTACCTACCATTATCTATAAAAACGGCAAAAAAATCACGTTTGCTATATCCCTTTAAATATTTATTTTGTTTTAATTTTAAGTATTTATTTTGTGAATATTTCAAGCATCTACTTGTTGGCGTTGTCAATATTGGGCAAAAAGTAGCAAAACAATCCGTTTGTTGTCGGGAGCGGGGTTAAACATTTATTTTATTCTGTTTTTTAGGATTTGTTGTTATAGCAGCAATAGAAATACATCATCTGTTAAAATTTGTCTAACTACCACGGGTCATGAAAAACAGCCTGCTGACAGACGGACAGACAGACAGTCGGACGGACAGCGGAATCTTAGTAATGGGGTCCCAAAAGTCACCGCGGCCCTGGAACGCAAAGGGCACAAGAAGGATCAAGGAAAAAAATGATTTCAGACGAAGTTTAGAGTGATGAAACAAGCAGGTACATATCTTGTTTATTCAGAGTATTATTTAACGTGTTGCCTCAGTCGGAATACCTATCAATTTCGCACACAACAATTTGTGCTGAAAATTAATTCGATAGAAGTGAACGACCGCTCGCACATCGCCGCACGCGCCACGCGCCCGCGCCGTCCTGCTAGCGACGCGACGTAAACGCGATTAATGATCCATGATTACTGCTACAATCCGATACTTTCTCATACTACCCACACAAACAACATCCGCCTATATCACTAGAGGCGTAAAGGTCATAATACCGTCTCTGAAGTTGATAAGGGTGGCTCTTAAGCTCGAAATAAAAACGTTATAAATCCGTGACATTAACTGTCCGGCAGGCGGCGACCGTCTCCGAGGACATCACGGCGTCATTTGTCTAGGTACCCGTATTAGTTTGCTACTAAAATAATTTATTTCAGGAAGTAAGGGACAGGAGAAACATTGATTAATGATATAGTCTAATCTATACTTATAATAAATCTGTTGAGAGGTCAATTCTGTACAAGGAATATATTTTCAAAATAACTATCAGGGGGTGATTAGTGATCGATACTGGTGCCAAAAATGCAATCAGTAAAATTTTTGTCTGTCTGTCTGTCTGTCTGTCTGTCTGTCTGTCTGTCTGTCTGTCTGTATGTTCTTTATAGAAACAAAAACTACTCGACCGATTTTAACGAAACTTAGTGCAATTATTCTTCATACTCCTGGGCAGGTTATAGTATACTTTTCATCACGCTACAATCAATAGGAGCAGAGCAGTGAAGGAAAATGTTGGGAAAACGGAAGAAGTTACTCCATTTTTTAAGCTTCCGTCGCGTGTGTAGCCTTAATGGTTAAAGTTACATAGAAATCATGTATTACGGAAATGTTCTACATAAAATTATCTAAAAAATATCCCGAAACAGCATGTCTATCTTTTGTCAATTTTAAATCGATCGGGCTGAGAGTTTCAAAATCGGGGGTAAAGTAACTATTCCACGCGGACGAAGTCGCTGGCAGAAGCTAGTTTATCATATACTGTCTTCTGCCAACGACTTTGCCCACGATCAAATCGTGCGAGAACTAAAAATGTCATGTATTCGATTTGTGTATCCAGGTCATAGTCTACCCGTGTGTCAAGTTTCATCCAATACCCTTCAGCCGTTATGACGGGGAGAGGTAACAAACAAACCCACTTTCGCATTCAGGATATATTGCGCAAACGTCACAGCGTTTGACAAAATAAATCATTAGTTGTAGACGTAAATGTAGTACGTAATACAAATGAAAACTTATTAGCCCGCGGCCACTAATGGAACATCATTCATTGGCCATATCTTATTAATAGCCCATCGCAGTCGGGAAATGAACGTTACACTGAAAACAAGTTTGCTTTATGTTGGTAATTCTCTGAAGTTCTAAAACGAATAAAACAAATATTGTTTCAGATCTTGCTTTGTTAGTTTGAGTTTTATCTTTCACTTTTGCTTGAATAGATACATCTTGTTTAAATGAATGAATGAATTTCTAAAGGGATATTAATTATAAGTAACTAGTTCTTGCCAGCGGTTTCGTCCACGTGAATGTCGACATTTATCCCAGCGACAAGTCCTATTACTATTGCAGAACACTAAATTTCACCGAAATCCGTTCAGCTGTTATGACGTAAAGAGATAACAACCAGACAGGAAAAATTACTATCGCATTTAAAATATTAATTCTAAATGCGATAGTGTTTTCTTCTGTCTTTAACTTAGTTTAGTAACTATTTCACTCATTAATCCATACTAATGTATAGATTAATGAGAGAAAAAGTTTCCATACATTTTAAAATAAATTATTATAGATGGGAACTCTAATTGTTATTTCCGTAGTAAATATTGCTTCCAAGCAAGCTCATTGTCAGTAGATAATAATCCTAACAAATGTAACTATCATAGTTTCCAATCTCACGCTGACGGCTACACAATTTACATAGATTACAGTTCGTAGTTTATCTTCTCGCAATTTGGTTAATCGTCGCAATAACCACGCTGTACAAACTGCGCGTAAACTAAGATGTATTGTATCCAGTGCACAGTTTATATCTTACTGTAATTGTTGCCGACATCGCACTTCAATTAGTTCCAAGGTAGCTTCACTTTAAAGAATTTAAACTTTTTTAGACGGCCGTTGGAAAATCAATATTATTTTACCAATTAAAGTAGTATCCTAACTTTCCTTTTTTTTCAGAATGAGGTTAAGTCCAACAGGCACAACTAATATGAGGACCTGGGAGATCCTGTACTGAGGCATCTCATGCGGGATCATTATTCGCATAAAATGCCTCGTAAGTACATGACTAACTTGTCTGTTTTGATTTATTTTGTTACTAATCCTCGTGTGTAACTTGTCATAACTTACAAAAATGGTTCCTCTGTTGTTCCCGGCTTATGTTTAACTTACCGCCAGATATAGTCACATGTAAGACAAAATAAAATAAGGCATACAAAAAAAAAAACTTAAAAAATAAAATAAAACCGAATTTTAAACAAAAATACGAAAAAGTATAAAATAACTTTAATTCGGAACTCGGTGTTTTTGGTTGCTTTTTTGTTGTTGAACACACCGACTTCCGAAATTAAAGTTATTTTATACTTTTTGGTATTTTTGTTTAGAAGTCGGTTTTATTTTTTGTAAAAAGGTTTTTTATTTTTCACTTTTTAGTGGTTCACTCCCAGCTAAACATACCCATCACAGCGTACGTGGTATTAATTGGTGTAAACAATAAAAAAACATGCGATTTCAGCTATCCCGACAGACTTGCTATCATTTATTGAAATTAACAAAAAAAACCGCTTGTTCGATTTCGATAAAAATTTAATGGGACCATTTGGGAAGTATACCACCATTCTTCAAAAAAAGAATTTTTCAAATCGGTTGGCAAGTGACGGAATTATGCGCGAAAAAACATGAAAAAAAAACAAAAAATCCGAATTGAGAACTTCCTCCTTTTTTAGAAATCGGTTAAAAATACGCAACATCACAAAAGCAACAGACGGTTTAGCACAAGCTCTTGCATTAAAATGGAAGTGGGCTGGACACATAGCACGCCTGCAAGATTAAAGATGGACAAAAAGAGTGACAGAATGGAGGGGCCCGGTGGGCAAAAGAAAGAAAGGGAGACCTCACAACAGATGGGAGGATGAAATAAAGCGCACAGCGGGTCCGAACTGGATACAAACAGCGCAGTCCAGAGAATTGGAGGAGGCCTTTACCCGCAGAGGGGTCTTACAGAATAAAATATATATATTAAAAAAAGTAGAATGCTTATCTAATGCAACTACTGTTTTTGATAGTCACAAAACTAATGAACTTTATAAACTAGTACTCTTTTTCTGGAAGAAATAAAAGGCTTTTTTATTTTATAACAGACAAAAATAGTTAATGATCACCAAAATTAAACCCGCATTTTAATGTAAAATTATAACCAAAGTTTTTACATCTTGCTATCCTATTTTTTAAGCAAACTGACTCCAAAAAAATCATTGTTAACCCAAAAATAATAATGAACACCAAATTATTAACTATATTTCAATTTAAAATCACATGCAAAAAATAACATCTGGTTATGCGATTAAAGTAAATTACCGTCGGCAAAAAAAAAAAAAACAAAAATAGTAAATAAGCTCCTACCTTTTTGTCTAAAAAAAAATCTTGAGCGTTTCGTTTATTCAACAAAATTTTAAAAAAAACTTTATTCAGTAATAAGCCTTCATTTTATGGCAATCACAGTGGTTTATTTAGGCAGAAATAGCGCATTAGTTTGCTCGCTATGATTTGGTGATTTACTTTTGGTGTTCGAATACAATTTGAAGTGCAGTCGTGACTAAAATAGCTAATACTTTTTTACACAATTGTATTTTACACTTTATTTTTCTGTGTCAAGTATTTATTTTTGGTAAAAGAACTAGGGATATCAAAGCATTTAATGATGGTCATTATATTTAACCCCGTTGTTCTTTAATAAAATCTATAATTCTCTATTATTCTATCGGGGCGTTCTATTATTTTATCGGGGTGCAAGTGTCGGTCACTCCACAACCTATCCAAGTTATATTATGTTTTGAAAATAATTATTATATCCTCAGTTTAAAAAAAGTTATATAAGACTTCTTCGGGAACCTTCTTAAAGTCGAACATAATATAAAATTTATGTGTACGCATAGTCTGAACTCATTTCAGTCGGCAACAACTCCTAGCTGAACCATTTACCTTTTTTGCTAGTGACACTACGTTTGGTAGTTTTTTAATTTTCCACCAAACCTTCTAGCAATTCCGTGTTCGCTTAAATTGCTACACATTTATGTATTTTTTTGAAATATAATAGAGCTCTTGTTATTTATTTTCTCAGTATGATGGACTACCTATTTGATAAGATAAAGTAATCAAATATTTGGTACCTACCAGTAATAGCTATAACCAAGTATAAAGTTGATGTTCATATTTATAGTTTTTGTGTTACCAACCGGTTTCAGACAAAATAAGAATTCTAACACCGACCAAACCGCCAACAACACAACAGCAACTTCCACCGCTTGTTTACAAATTGCGAACTCGCCTTTGATCTTGCCACGCGGTTGCCCTGCGACCCCTGACGCGTGACCATCCATCGCTGGTGACCGGGAGGAGCCCACACTCACTAGCGCTACATGTTTAATAGACCTCGTCGCTTCCGGCCCACGACCCGCAGCTAATTGTTAGTTATTTGTACGAGGCGTCCCGTCGGCGGTAACACGCGCGTTGACCAAACAAATCATCATCTAATTGATTTTATACGCCGTATTGAACAAATGTTGGCTCCCAACTGTTTGAACTAGGCAATCTAGATTTATATCGAGCATTATTTTAGATTGAGATAGTTAATTTAAGTTACGTGGGCGCAAACAGAAATAAACCTCTTACTCACGCAGTCACGCCACTGACTCTGAAGATGACCTAATCGGAGCCATGAACAGGCATTCGATTAATATAATATACTTTAATTTAGAATCGACTCCTACTTATCTTTTTCTTTCTTGCTCAAGTGGGCTCAAATTTTCATAATATTTTGCTCCACTTTAGCTGGACCATCAAATTAATGCATGTTTGTGTTATATGTATACAAAGACACACAGAACACCAATAAACACCATTGGACTCTTCCTGTTTTTCTTCTAGCTACCCATAACCATAAGAAAGCAGGAAGGCGCGGCGACAAACAAGAAACAATAGTGATGCGACACGTAGATTCTTATCGACAGGATCGATGCGTATCGACCTAGACCTTGTGCCTCGCGTCTCAAGTTCGCGTCCTCCCACGCGAGGCGCCTCGCTCCCCAGGCGACGCCTCGTAGCACGCGCGGGTGACAGCGACGCGTCGTCAGTCAGGGTACGGCTGTGTAGATCACATGTAGATCAGTATCTCTGTGGGAATGGGTTTACGACGGGCCCACTTACCTACTGAGATACTGCGCTCTATCGTGAGTTTGTAAGCTGATAAATTAGAAGGAAGCATTCTTCATTGTCAGCTAGTGTTATAGTATCACGATAGCCATGTTAGGTCGCAATGCGTACCTATGCTTAGAATATATTCTTGGATCTCTAATCTTCTTCTTTCTATATATAAAAAAGCGAAATACCACTCACTGATTAATCACGAAATCTCAGAAACTATAAAACCTACAAACTTTAAATTTTATACGGTGTAGACATCCGCTAAGAACGGATTTAACGAAACTCCATGAGGGTAAAACGGGGGTGGAAATTGCTTGTAGTAGATCTGCGCAAACGAAGTCGCGGGCGAAGTATTAGTTATTAACATTATTTAAATCTTAACTCATGAATAATAACTTGGATGCATAGGGTAGGTACAGTAAGTACTCAATATTAAATGTCATTACTCGGTAACGCGTCCAGTTTCAGCACACCTGCATTATTATCGTGAATCGCATTCATTCGCAGAATGTCGTCAGCCGAACATTCATTATTTTTTTCGCCCACATAAATATTTTACAAAGTTTAGTGTGGTTAGCGAAATAACTTTCTTCGAAATTTATTATTATATACATACATGTGTCAGCGATTTTACCAGTTCTAGTTATTATTGTAGCAGTCGTAAGTAACTGAAAATTCGATACTCAATTTTATTGATTCCTTATGTATTACATAGCTATATATATATATTTAAGATCAATATAGACCATGTCGGGCACAGCAACAATAGGATAGCTGACTAAAAAATCTAATTAGTCCGTCTGATAGATTTCCAAAAAATATTATAATAACATAATATATTTTATAGATGATAAAGCAGGCAAGCAGCACGTGTCAAATAATTTCGATAATTTCGATAATCTAACTGATGGACTATATAAATAAATAAATAAAATGAAATAACTTTTATTACGGACCAGTTACGTCCATAGCGGGTTATTATCAAAAATCCTAGGACAACAACACACACAATCATACTACACAACACAATCATACTATAGACACTGTTGTACAATCATATTTTTTTATTCAGGAAACATTCCTATTAGGGGAGAGGAAGAGGGCTAGTTGGCAATTCAAGCAATTCAATATTATTATTAACTAGCTTATGCCCGCGACTTGGTTCGCGTGGAGTTCCATACAAATGTTAACCACTTTTTCACCCCCTTAGGGAACGAATTTTCAAAAATCCTTTCTTAGCGGATGCCTACGTCATAATATCTACCTGCATGTCAAATTTAAGCCCGATCCGTTCAGTGGTTTGGGCTGTGCGTTATCTAGATCACTATGTCAGTCAGTCAGTCCTTTTTGAGTTATATATATTTAGATAGAAGTACATGTGTTTTATGGGATGTATAATTAATTATTAGGTTTGTGTAGGTATATTATATTAGTTATCTATATTTTATGTATTATTATGAAATACTTAGAAGTATATTCATTAATATCAAATTATGTTATTATATTTACCAGATCTGTACAAAATCCGTACAGAATGTACGCTGAAAAATTTATTTTCTCACGGCTTTCAAAGCTGCGATAAATTTCGTCCGTAATCGAATATACGCAGTTACATCCGCGTCAGTCCACATCGAACCGCTCGGCGCGCTCTGATCCGCTAAAACCACCGGATCCACACGGATCCGAACAGACTACCGGCGCAGTGCAGCAATGAGCAGCGGCTCGTAAATAATGCGGGAGATGCAGCCGATGAAATCCGGAATTCCGGACAAATCCGGAGGTAGACATAAGCGAGCGGCGAACGCTACCAGTAAATAAATTAGTTGCATAATGTACATAGATAATTCGTTTCAGTTGTTCAAACAGATTTCAACAGTGCGTTAAATAACATCTACTGTTGAAACCACACTGCGCTGCAGCTGGATCCAACAGATGAATCGATTATCTACGAACACATTAGAAGAAGATATTTCGTGGGAATAAATTAAAATACATGTTCCATAAAATCTTTAAGTAATCGTATTTTCCATCGATCACTCAAGCTTTGTTTGCCGCAATCGACTGCCTGACAACTCGAAAGTCTTTCTTTAACAATCTTATAAAAAGACTGAGAAATCGATGTCGATGTCTTAATTTTATTAACAAGTATACGCTCCTGTTGTATGGCTTGCGTCATGCGCAGGAGTCTCGGAAGCCGGGCTTAGCGCCACACGAGCCTAA
The DNA here is from genome assembly GCA_905332915.2 of Hecatera dysodea. Lineage (NCBI taxonomy): Eukaryota > Metazoa > Arthropoda > Insecta > Lepidoptera > Noctuidae > Hecatera > Hecatera dysodea. The sequence goes on along the minus strand of HG995296.1, from coordinate 21,870,242 downwards.
TGGTTCGGATTCGGTTGCGGCGCCGGATACGGTTGCCGCCATTACGGGAAGCGCCGGACTCCGGCCGCCGCTCGACGCCGCGCCGTGAGCCGTAACTGATACTTTTATGGATTTGGCAAGCGCGTCGCTCACGTCAATCCCACAACATTTGGCATTTCGAAATTTAACTAATGATATCAGATTTATAGCTTATTTCATATTTTATTACCGACCTGTGTGTAGATATGTTTTATTTATATTGATGTTAAGATAACAAACAAGAAGCAAATGGAATACAGAATATTCATGTTCGACATAAACAGATTACGAGCCGTCAGAGGGAATCTGTGACGCTTGTGACTCTGACATACTTCCAGCAATGTTTGTACGAATATTTGATATAAAAGAAAGCTTCGTATATGTACGACGTTGCTCGGTAGGCATCTATTACATACACCTACTTTATTTAAGATGTCCAAACAGCAGACTAACTTGTGTGTGACTGAAAGTTCTAAACTTTGGGTTCAACTTGTGAGTGAAATGTTGTCGAGAATTTCATCCAAGATTAAAGTCATAAAATTCCGCACGTCGACAGCTTCGTAAACTCTAAACAAAATAGAGCTTTAACTAGAGAAAACTTTCATCCATAAATATCCAATCCGGTACTAGGGCACTATGGCATTGAAGAGATAATGTATTCCATCGCCGGCAGAATTTTATGCTCAAGAGTGTGCCTTGCGCTTTACGACTGGGCCGGCCTCCCGAGGCAGCGCTCCGCTATAACCATAGATATAATAAACAAGTTTCTATGGCTATAACTAACGATCCTAAGCAGTGCCGGGCTCTCGAGAGAAACTACCGCGGACATCGTTTGCAGTCAGCTGAAGCTGTATCCGTTATTGAAGGACAAACCATATTGAAAATTATAATCAAGAGAGAAACAGCTAGAGTCATAGAAATATTATATCTGTTGTCGAGTGACTTTGACTCAGTATTTAGATTCAGGCCAAAATGTTTGCTTTTACGTGCTAGTACTTTAATTTTTGCGTAAACTTTCTGTTGATACAAAGTATCTACCACCAACTGTCATCGCAAAAACCTTCAATCAATTAGATGTAACCCTGAAACCTCAAGCCAGCCAAGCCAGTGGAGTGCTTCAAGTGACCAGCAGGTCGCCCGGGCTCGCAGCCCACTGACCGCTGACGTGCGGCGCTCTCCGCACGTCGCACATCGTTAAGGTTCTCACTTTTTACGCCTCACTGGTGTGTGAACAAAAACTGGTCTCATTCACTCATTCAAGTCGCAGTATGGACGAGCACAGAAGGCTTGTTAGCAAAATTGTTGTCGTTTCCACCTCCGACCAAAAAATATCAACAAGTCACTGGTGCACTGACAGTCTAAAAGAAAGCGTAGTATGACTCCATAAAAAAGGAACTAAATTTGTTACTTATACACAGGCCAAAACTAGGTCCACTCTACTCTCTGTACTTTAACTTCCTGCAACATTGAACTTAACATCGACTTGAAATGCAAGTCGATGTTAAGTTCAATATCGCGCGAATCCTCCACAACTCTCTGGGATCTACATAATTATATATTATAGTATTTCCCCGTGATAGTCTCAGTAACTCACAGGGAAAGTTGAGGAAACTGCAGACTTCTTCAAGCCGTGACTAGCTCTTCTGTATTAACTTATCAAGTTTACTTAGTGCTGCATACAATCGTGAATGGGCCGTCCTTGCGCCGGAGCGGCGGACCTCTTTACCGGCGTTTGTATAAATACTACATCGATCTCAACTGTGCACTGACTGGTATAAACAGCTACCTATTACCTAGCGGCACATACAAACGAAGTCTAGACCGAGGATAAACTCAAATTCTTTTATGTATTTCTCGTGTTTACAAAAGATTCAACATTTCCGTGAGTTGATTACGCCAGAGAAGTATTGATGGAATGGAAAATATACAAGTTTCTTTGATTTCATTGAAACGAATTTGTGAATGATGATAACAAAAAAAAAATCGGTAAGACTGACGCATCTCTCTAACGCACATTATGAATTAAATGAGCTTAAACTAACTATATTGGCTTATTCCTACCTAAGCACAGACGGTTATATTCGAGGAAATAGTACGATAATGTATTCAATACTGTATTACTATGTAACTGCTCACTGCTTCGCTTCTTACACTCGTCTTATTTAAACTGGCCAAAACAGGTTGATGTGTGCAAATATTACTTTTAATCTATTGACATGGTAAATATAATGTTATCATATTTACCACTTGTAAACCAAAGAAGATTTTATTAGAAAAAAATTGAAGAAGCTCAATTAATATCTTAGAACAAGTGCACTCAATGACGTGCAATTAAGTGGCGTTCCTGGTGGGTCCCGTGCGCACCGGCGTGATGTGGGCAATGCGGCCGCGGCGGCGCTCCCAACGGATATTAAATACTTCGACTTCATAGAATGGCCATAAGAAGGATGATCAAAAGGTTCAATCCAAAGGAAACAAGTTCAAATGTCTCATTTGGCTTTGACCTGAACAATAAAGGAATTGTATTAATTAAAAATAGCAACTTTAATCAAGAAATTGGAAGAGTTCATTGATTGTTGCAGAATAGGGATGATTCCTACGATAAAAAATATAGGATATACGAGTATACATACATATATAAATTAAAACATATGAGACTGTTTGTTAAATAAATTATATAAAAATATTGGACATGTATGCTGCTTTAACCAATATAAAGCAATCAGGAGTGGGGGCTTGTGACGTCACGTTGCGGTATAAAATGTACAGCAACTTGACGTCATTTAAGTTTTCAACGCACTGTATCGTCTTGATGGTTTGTTTACGTGACAAAGAAAAAATACGTGTCCAATACTTTTTGGAAATCTATCTGACGGACTAATTCGATTTTTTAGTCAACTACTCTGCATAGCATTTGTAGGAAATCAGATGGCTTTAGTTAATAAGATAGATTGAAGATTGTACATCCAAAAAAGAAATCATTGATCTTCAAGGATTTTAACTGCCTGAGTCTGGCTTACAAAATGTCAATTATTTATTGCTTATTCTCACTCGAGTGGACCTTCTGTTTCTGTTATCCAGTCTTGATGTGGTCCAGGGTTATTGCCTGCATTGGAAAATATTTGCTTTGGAATAACTGGAGAACGCCAAAAATGCGCACAAGTTCGATAGCAATGATTACACTGGTCACATTATCAACTTAAATTATTGCGTGTGTAGCAGATGGCACGTCAGGATAAAGCTCACGTGTTTTTTTTTTCAAATTGATGATTCAGAACTTTTTTTTCGTTTTTTAAGCATTTCACCATAATTGTAAAGAAATTTGTCAAAATAATCTGAATAGTTTTTACAAACTGTACTTATAAAAAAAAGAAAATAGAAGTTAACTGAAAAAAAGCTACTTTATTGAAAAAAAAAAATCTGAACAAATAAGGTAAGGGAAAATAATGTTCCTGGTAGTACTTAGCTGTAGTAACACAAAAACTAGACGTGTTCAAAACAAAGTAAATATGATTATGCAATACTAGCTGCTGCCCGCGACTTCGTCCCCGTGGAATCCCCGATTTTAAAACATTCTTTATTGCTGCTGCGCTCCTATTGGCTTAAGCGTGATGATATATAGCCTAAAGCCTTCCTCGATAAATGGTCTATTCAACCCAAAAAGAATTTTTCAATTCGAACCAGTAGTTCCTGAGATTAGCGCGTTCAAACAAACAAACTCTTCAGCTTTATAATATTAGTATAGAAGAGTACGTGGGTAATTCAAAATTAGTAAGCACATTCTTTGTGGCAAAATCTCGTTATCCTTTTTTGTTTTCGAAGGGAAAATGTTTACATATTTAATTTGTAAGTGAGCCCCAGGCTTTGGGAAACAAATAGGATATTATTATTCAATCAGGAGACTTTTTATTATATATTTTGGGTTCTTTAGAAAAAGGCAAACCCTTTTAACAGAGTCTCTTCAATATGATTTATGGACTAATGGACTTATTGGAAACTTTATTTTTATTTTTATTGTATTGCCGTCTAAAGCAGTTACCACACATGTATCTGTTCATCGGGAATTCTCGTGACGGTAAACTAATGTAACTATTAGATACCGCACGTGAGAACAATGCGACACAAGCGGAGGCTTGAACGTGAACGGATTCGCAGAACTGCAGCCAATAGTAGGAGTACTATTGGCTGCAGTTCCGCGAACCCGTTCACTCTCAAGTCTCACACAACCCAATAACTTGCGCATGAGAAGCTCGCAGCCGACTGTGTGGGGCCTTTGTAAGATACAAGCGTTCAATTCACGATGGATTTCGATACAGAATACTGTTTCCAGCCCATTTCCAGTTAACGGTTTAGTTTCAATGACGAACTTATTTTGTGCATAAATACCGGATTTAGCAGGATGAACTTTGAAAATAGCTTTTCCTATTTCAGCATCATTAATAGGTTTGCTTAAGGTAACCCTCCACTGCATGATAAAATATATCCATCAAACAAAACTTCTTTTAAAGCCATAAAGCTGGAAGTTAAAAAGAAAGCTTCGCAGGCAATTAAAAACTGAAATAAAACGAGAGACAAAACCACAAGAAAGAAAACAAATATAGGTTTATTAGCCGCGGGAGATCCGTTAAACTGTCCGGAGTGCGGCCCACCCTTCCTGCGTCCGCTTTCATCCGGGGCTGACGGACAAATGATGTTAATTTGTTTACGCAGCGACCAAGTGAGATGTAAGCTGACGCACATTAATGTAGCTCTGATTTATCATCGCTTAGCTTTTGATGTGGGGCGCTGGGTTTACGATGCTAAAAGTCTATGATGCGTTTTTTATTCGGTGGAATTATTTTTTTAGCACTTTTCAAGGGAATTAAATACCTATATGTCTTTCAACTATTGGTTTAAGTATTTAATATTTAATGAGTATATAAACATAAGGGTATTCGTTCTCTAACAAAACATATTTTCCCAAACATAATTATTTACTGAGGAAGTAAAAGTAACTAGTAATCTTTGCCTAAACAATATAAAAGAGTATTCAAATAGAAATAAAAAGTCATTGCTCCACAAGTTAACGACCTCAAATTAAAGTTATCTCTAGAAAATTCTAGCAATTCTGGATTTCCTACTTTGTCCAAACTAGGGCGGCACAATTCCGGTGATTACTTTTATCCGCGGAGTAGATCCGACTCGCGGATAAAGCGAATACCTCGGGTAAGATAGCTTAGATGTCTGAGACAGCTGAGATATCCGCCTAGCCGAGATTGATGGATGGCGTGATAAACAAACTAACGCTTTCTTTGACTCTCGCCGACCGCGACCATAAATATTAGGGTCTTCGTGAAATGTTTGAATTTCGTCGCGAAGATTCAAACTTGGGTTATAGTTTGAGATTGTGTTAATTTTGTGGATATTGAAACAATGTTTAACATTTTGTTATATTAAATTTATTCTGGCTCTAACAAAAAATACATTCAGTGGAAAGTAATAAAAATATTATTGTCGTGAACATTTAGTACTTTCGTTTTTCTTCGTAGGACGCGTATAAAATAAAACAATTTGTACGTGCTTTCGTTTCAGTGTCCCATCTTTTGTCTGAAAACACATGCTAACAGCCAAATGAAGAGCTTAATAAATACAGTTTTTATTACGTAACCCAAAAAAACAAGCAGATTCCACAACAGCCATCGTCAAGTACTGTCATTATCAGCCACTGGCCAGTCTCTCCATCGAGCACAAACAGCACATTTGCCGAGCAAACAGAATGAACACAACGTCCCAGTTCGCCGGCCGCGGTGCGCGCGCGCACTGTGAATGCGCGCGATGAAAGCTCTTCCTGTTGGCCAAGTCGCCCACAATGTTCTAGTGAACACTTGGGAAGCGTTTACACTGGTAAAACAAAAATTGCCTTATACTTCGGCAATTTTTCTCGAAATATGTTCCTGTTAAACTTGCAAAGTTCTAAAATGTTAGTTTGAGCTACTATAATTTAACAAATGGTTTAAAAACAGCTGCCAGATGTAGGTATCTTCAGGTAAAATGACTATTTCCAGGGATTGATCACACATTTAATCAAATTCATAGATCGATCGATAGAGTTGTTTGTAGTTTGACGTCAATATCATAAGTTATCTCTTCGACAAGTAGTATTATTCCATCATTCAGCACCATCGCCTGCTGTCACAACCGTGCCGCACAACAATCTTCCGCTCGTGAACACTCACCTTAACGGCTCACCTCATCCAAGCGTCTCGCGACGTGCTCGTTCTTAATTGCGCACGATTTATCTCGCAGAGTCCGGGCGCCTGCTGCCGCGCGCCGATTAACAGCTGACAGAGACGTGTGAATCCAGCCTACTTTACATTCTAAATTACCTTCTTCCTGCATGTTATTGTTGGAATAATATATTTAAAAACATCTGAATTTTGTGTTGAGAAGAAATGCTTACAGAAAATACACGTCTTTATTTACAGTGAATGGAATTCGATGAAACTTGGAACATGGGTAAACCACGTCCACGATCACCAGGACTAGGATACAATACGATACTTGCTATCCCGGGAGTAGATATGATTCCTCGGGATAGCCTCCGCCTTTCTCTCAACCGAAGCCGCAGGCAGAATATATGTATTAATGAAGTCTATGTAGATGGATATTATAAAGGTAAGAACTTCCACGACTACGTTATGATTCTATTGAGAAGTCAGCCTGGCTAGCTGACTTCTACTGGCTGGCTGGTTCTAGTACAGATTGAATATAAAATGTAATATTTGCTCAAAAGCTCAGGTCTCATGGCGGCTATATCCTAAGAGCGCATACAAAGTGCAGCATCAGTAAGTTGCTCGGGCTTTAGACAGTGCTGAGCGGATTAGGTGGAAGGAATCAAGCTTCGTGGGCTTTTCCTGACGAAACTAGGAATGTATTTAATTTTAAATACATGACTAGTGTCTCTGCTTATGTTTTTTTAAAAGAGCAGGCAGCAGACGCGTAGTCTCACATCAATAGTTTCAAGACTTTATTCCTACTAGCTTCCGCCAGCAACTACGGCCGTTTAAAAGTTCAGAGTTATCCCAAAGGACTGGAACACTCCCGAGATGAAAGGTATCGTATGTCCTATGGACGTGGTCTACCCGAGAGTCAAGTGCCATCCAAATCCGTTCAGCCATTAAGACAAACAAACAAACTCACTTTCGCATTAGGAGAAATTCAAACTAGACCTTACTATAGTTCCAGCTCAAAAGGGAATTCAAGCCATTTAGTTGGCGACGATCAGATCCCAAGATCCTCTATGTTATATTGGTTGTAAAATCATCCGGTCTAATGCATTTGATCTTGTTTACATCACAAGATAGGTACGAGCTGTCGAATGATACGATATTAATATTATGTGCTTCCTCTTCCGCCAGTTAAAATTAGCTTTCTTTACCATTATTTTTACTGCATTTATATGACTAGATCGGCTCCCGGCAGTGTGCATGTACATGTACATATATTGCCGGGAGGCGATTTTGTCTTAGGTACATCTTTTGGGACTAGATTTAATTAGTTAAACCTCAACCCAGCATGACCATGAAGTTTGAACATGTTTTCTCGAGAGGAAACCTTACAGCTACCAAATACACGCCATTGTATACCGCTGTGCTTTCAAGGGCTTCCAAATACGTATTTCCAAGCAACACTTTCACCAAATGCTAATACCATTACTACAACAGGTATCACGAATATTAATTTGCCTGCATCCACGGTTCCACTAGTGTACATCCAGTACAGTTATCAACTAACTGTGAATGTTATCAAGATGTGTAAACACCATAAACAATTCATGTGTACTGTCACCGCCACAGCCAAGCGCCATTGTGAATCACTGAACGAGTTCAACGAGGCTTTCACCTGCACTGCGCCTGCGCAAGTACCAGCGAGAGTGGGTTACCAACGAGCTTAATGTACGCTGGTATGACAGTTATGTGTGTTTGTTTAAAATTATGTGTTTCTTGCAGTGCAAAATAGATCAAAGTAATTAGAGCTTTTGACACATTTTCGATTACAGCTTGTTCAGCTTAGTGTCATGTATGAAAGCTCTCACTAGTTGTAGACTGGCTCGACTCGTTGATACATCCATTAGAATATACGTATGTACATGTAAGTATTATGATTGTACTAATAGAACACCGTTGTTTATAGCCAATGAGTTCAAAACATCAGTGAGTGTGATTCCGGTCGCAGGAAACCACTTCTAAATATTTACAGTTATTACGTGATGGCTGTGGATTGCATGAATAATGCAATCTGATCATTTTTGTAGCATTCTAACGATGACCTTCTACCAAAATTTTTTGATTTTTGTTTTTGTATATTTTTATCTTCAACTACGAGAATATACTCACACAAACTCTGAGACGCTCTGAGGAAATTCCTGCTCTTTATAATAAGTCTCAAGTAAGTAGAGTCTTGTATTAAAAATACTAAACTCAACTTACTTGGAAACTTACTACAGCTGCACGCTCCAAAAGGACGCATGTATTAAATACTTTCAAGAGAAAATACTGTAAACTACAAAATATCCTCCGACGCTAAACTTAATTTTCTCTTCTCGAAGTTAAACTAAAGAGAGATACGAAGTTTAAACTTTTTCTTTTTCATATTTTATGTTCGCTTTTCATTAATTGCTTAATCTATTGAAAACTGTAATACACATAATTGTGAAAGATGAAAATCCTCTTAGGTAGAACTGTGAATGTGGAAGTTATTGCCATATACGAGTAGACAGCTAGTCAGATTCTACTTCATTTTTAACCGACTTCCATAAAAGGAGGAGGTTCTCAAGTATACTGATTTTTTTTGTGTGTGCGACCTCATAACTTTGTACTGAATGTCCCGATTTTGTGGTGACATAAATATTACCTAAAGTAAGTCGAGAAAATGAGGGGTTTTGCACAAAAATGTAAGGAAATTAAGCAACAAAATCATTCAACAAATTGGAGACGACTGTGGAGCGGATCCAGCACTAAAAACCTTAAACTAAACACTAAAACACCAAAAATTTTCTTTTTGTTGTACACCTACCACAGTGTAGTTTTTTAACCAAGAGTGATTCTGACTGGCTCTCGATTAATGGGATACTATTGATCGTGAGTGAGAGAGTTCTCAGGCAAATCTGGGTTAGGTTTGTGACTTTTGCAGATAAACATTAGCCGGAAGAGAAACTAGAAAATTAAATATACCTTATCTCGGATACGCTACATTTTCTTTATCATACTTTAAGTTGGAGCTATGATTGTCGCTGCCAGCGAAGTGAGCTTGAAAATGTTAACAGCGCATCACGGAATATATGTAGCTGTAAATTTACCATCCGTATAAAATTAAAACTTCTTTAATCGAAGATACAAAAGCTATTTTGGATAGGAAGGATCCTCTTTTTGCTGTAGATATCGACATAAAGTTTATCAACTTATTTACAAAATCTCGACAGTTAAGGGAGGACCGCACCTGTATACAAGTATATATGTACATATTATGTAATCTATTTAATAAGTGCGTAAGTTCGGTTAAACTCGAAAAACCACAAAAACTTTCCTACATTGCGAAACTTGTCTTAATTAAATTCGTTGTGCGACTTGATTGAATCCCAAATTTAATTTCAGCAAAAAAATGAAATTTTATGGGTAATAGTAGCATTTTTGTAATGTGCGGGTAGTCAGAAGGTCACAGGTAAGGCTTCAATGTTACGACTCGTCAGTCGTGTACTCGTGTAGCAATTACTGAGAACAACTATTTGGTCGGTGACCCAATTTTATTTACCCTTCAAGTGACTGTCTACCTATTTTACTCGACATTTGTTAAATCTACAATATCAATTTGAAGTGGGTACCTACACTTAAATGTTGTGACCTTCGTAGTCAGGCTATATTTGTTTCGATTGTTTAACAAAATATCTGTATTAAAAGACACAATTAACAGGTAGTTTTAAGTATTCTTGCTTCAGATACTATTCTGTACCACCTCTGTATTCAGACTTCCGTCCGAACTTAAGTAAATTAACTGTGAATTCAATCAGGCTAATGTTGATGTTCATCTAAAGAACGGCTCTCCTGAAAATAATATTCGAAGGATAGCGTACATATATAAGCTTGTTGCACTGAAACACGCAAATTATCAGATGCTTCTCAAGCAAGTCGTGATCAGTTAGTCAGATATCTCTTTTTTGATTATCTGGCAGTAATTCTAGTGGTAGAGTGATTCTTGCGGCCTACCCAAATGTCCTTACTTAAAAGAGACTTTGACCTCTGAGTTTGTTTCGGTGTTTCTTCTCAGGGTAGTCGGCTAGGAAACACCGGCTTCATCTAGCTTAAAACGACAAGAAATATTGGACGTGTAAAAGTGTCATGTTTAACCTACTTACAAATAAATATCGTTTATCATTTACCGGTGGTTCAAGCGCAGCCAATTCCCGGTCAGACTCGGGTTCCCAATGCCGCCAAGATAAAAGGCAAGGGAACAGAACTTTCCAGTTTCATCAGCAAACATTACTTATAAACAATCCTACATTAGAGTTAAATAAATTTTGTAATACGTTTGGTATTCCGGAATCCTCTGATTGTGTTACATACAATTGTAGTGTAAATGGTACAGTCATCGTGAAAGTGTGACAAATATACAACATTGTCTACAGGACAGGAGAACTTTCGCGGAACCATCGGCGCAGGTCGAACGGAACAACAAACCGGGGTAATGACATCTGAGCCGCCTCACCTTTGATGAGTGCTTGTTCAAGTGGCGGAACTGCTATCAAAACACCATTGATCTATTGTACTGGCAGGTCAAGGTGCGTGCGTACACATGGGAAAAGTGAATGTAAGTGGTTGTTAAACTTTCATGCTGTATATCTCCACTGCACACTGTCTTCAGTAGTGGATTTTATTCGGCTACAAGATTTATCTCTGAAATCTCCCATTTTCTGAATCCAGCTCTTGGGAACAGCTCCTTTCGGAATCGAAGTGTATGCTCGCGAATAACTACATATGCATACAAGTCAAACCGCCATCTTTTTCTTTGAGTTGAAAGCGCTTAGCTTAGCTTATCACCCCAAGAGAATAGGAGTCAAATATTGCTTCCCGTAATCCTTCAAAATCAAGATACACGCATTAGTTAATCTGTAGGAAAACATGTTTCATGTGATCACAGAAATAAGAAACCCAGGTTTCGCATGAATGTTAACGTGTGTTTTCATACATGCGCACGTTACCTGTTTTGATACATGTACAGGTAATGTTCCCACAAGTCATTGTCACTGCCAAGAACGGAGGTGTTTACTAACACCTGAGTTACGCACTGGCACCTTGCGGTCAACTCGTTACTCATGCAAGGATCGCGTTTCTATATTTGTATGAATGTAATTCTACGAAATTAGTGACCACAACTGTGTGTTGAATTACAATAACTTACAACAGTTTAGACTTTGGTGAGTAAAATAAAACGATATTTTTATGTCTTTGTGGGTGAGTTTTTACCTAATAGGCTATTCTCTAATAATCGACTATTCTATAAGTCTTCGAGAACTGGCCTTCTGTGATTATTACTAAACATTTAATTTTAGTCTGGTATTCGCAATAATTAGCAACGCCCAGTTTATTGTATCGCCAATGAATCCAAAGTACCAGGCGCTCATAATTATCGCAGAGCTGTGCTGCTGTACGTTAATTTGATTGTCTTACGTTTCGTAATGGCAGATTACCCGCGGCTGTTTCGGTGCTGCGGCGGTGGGCGCCAATTAGTGCTAACCATGTTACTAGACGCCACAGAGCCGAGAACTTGGAGATGACTGACCCAACACTAATAATTACTAAGTTACGTGGTTAAAGGTGGTAATCTCCAGATATTGAAGACTAATAAGTCGCTGTGGTTATCCTGAAAGATTAATTAGGTATACGACTGATCCGAAATGAAAGGTTTAACGTAGGTCTTAGTGCTTACTAAGGTAAAATATTTTTTCTAGCCCGTACCTACTGTCCCACTGCTGGGCAAAGCCTTTCCCACCCTTTCAGGACGTCTTTTTCCATGCCACCTTGTGTTGTACCACTCTTTAACATAATATTCCCTGTACGAAAGTATTGAGCCAGGTAGGATTTTCGTTTTTGATTTACAATTCAAATTTGAAAGTCAATTTAATTGTTTGAAAAACATAAAAAGTGAAGTCGGTCTCTGGTCGTTTCTTCATTTTTTGACACCGACTTCCGAAATTAAAGTTGTTTTATACTTTGCAGTGTCTTTATTTGGAAGTCTATTGTATTTTATTTATTTCTTTCACTTTTTAGTGGTGGTACCTTATTTGTGCGCTGGAGTTGCGTTGTGTGTCTTCGCAGTTCAAGTCCAGACCAGCTCATAGTTCATCTACTTACTAACTTTACTTTGGGATCGACATAAACCAAACAATATCTCACTTTACTTATGTTTATTGATTTTGAGGTTACTATTAGTTTATCTTTGAAGTTCAACATCATTTAACTAAACCCAACGCAAAAAGAATCATATACAATAAAGTTATGCCCGGATAAATAACCCCAAAAACATGGTTGACTTGTACACATCTGCGTACCCCTTCACAGCGTACCGGCGTGATGTTATGTTATAAACTGGTGTGAACAATAAACAGACATGCGATTTCAGTAAACTTTATTATATCTTCACTTTTCAACCAGGGACTTTACAGTTTTTTTTTTGTAATACATATTAAGTTTCGGGAATTTACATAAGAAAACAAGTAATGGGGGGATTAAAAAACATGCTCGGGATTAATATTCTCTCAAAACAACTTACACTGAGAATATGTTAAATACCTCATTACGTAGTTATGTCAACTTTAGCATCAAGTGATCCTTGCCACATCTGTCATTTCCTATTTCTATGAAATAAAAAGTTTATAAGCACGTCAGCTCTGCTTCCCACGCGTGAACAACCGTGGGCTGCGGTAGGTTAAGTAGCGCTTCCTGACAAGTGCTACTGATGAGGATACAGTTAATCTGGTCGCTCATTAGTGCAGCAGAACGTGTGCTCTTGTTGCGTTAATGATCTGCTGCCTTCCGGCGCGAGCCCCGCACGGCCTGTGCTGGACTTAATAACCAAGCCAAGATTTTCCTATTAAAGGTTCGACCTCAGTGTGGTGCGGAGACAGAGCCGCCGACTGGGCATCAAATTTTCTTCCCTCAGGAGTCATCAGTCATGATGAAAGAAATTTATTAGCCGCGATTTCTAAGTTTTCCAAGAATCTAATTTTGTTTTTTTATATTCACTAAAAACTTAAACTATAAAATTTTTGTTATGATTACGAGGCCTTAGCTCCAAATAACTCTTCTTACAAATGTCGTAAAAGGAAACCACGGAAAATGTTAAATAAAACCGAAATTACTTTTTTCATTTCCAAACCAGAGATTAAACATTTAAACCGGACCTAAAAATATAGTAATTTCAACTGAAAATAACACTCGCTGTGAGTTCTTTAATCGCGAACTAATGTTTACGGCTGGTCAACATTATAAACCGCGGGATATTTTCCACGAATCTGTGGAAAATCGGCGAACCGAGCAGATCTAATATTGCCCGAAAATACAAATATTTGGAGAACTTTTTCCCCAAACTCCGGAGAAAAATTCATTGATTTCTTTTGCCTCAAGCAATAATGGTTTGAAAACTGTTGTAATTTTGATACAATAGCGTCGAAAATACAGAAGTAATGTATGTAGGTACGTATATTTTATTTGCCAAAAGTTGTGAAAAATGTTGTATGACATAAAATATGTAATGATATTTACAGGTTTATTTCATACTATACGGGTAACAAAATTTCATTCAGATTTTACGATAGCATAATCGTAAAGGATAGGCACTATCGTGACAAAACCAAGGGGTTTTAGCTGTTTTTGAATTAGTCACGTAACGGCACAGTAATTTCCATAAAATTATAACAAACAATAAATCAAACTGCGCCCAACCCTAACTAGTTGCCATGACAGGCACGTTTAGGGTCGCTACAACCGAAGGGCCCATGGCAAACAGATCTTTAAATTAATACCATTAATACCCACTGTGACTAGCCATCTGATTCCTCTACATCATGGCGGTCCATAATCTTAATATGGCGTCACCACACAAGGTATTATAGCTAGTAAAGAACATGCGAGTCAGTTCCTCCTAGCAAATAAGGGATAAAAATGTTGTCAAGATTGCGTATAGCGACAACAAGAAAAAGCAACGTTAGAAAACTATTCCACGGTAAATAACACCTGTCGTTCTGGGGGCACCGCAGTGCGCCCGCCAAGTCGAGAAAAGAAGCGGCACGGCCGTACCATACTTTTCTCGAAACAGTTCAAGCAATTTTTGACCCCCCTTTAACTTTGTTGTAGATAAAACCAGAAGCCTAAATTTACAGTAACCAAGCAGGCATTTTATAAACACGGTATATTTCTGATTCCATTCAATTTGAACCAGTAGTTTAAGAATTATAACTATTTTCTTAATTTTGTCACTGAATGACTGGTCATCATCAAAACTCTAAGGCACTTTTAGCAGATATAAGCTTAAAATTGATAGTACAATTAGTGTTTAGTGTATATATCAAGGCAAAATAAATTATTTTGCAATTTAGGTCCAGTTTTTTGGATACACCAACTATTTTATAATCCGATATAAATACAAAGTTACATTTGCAATGCTAAACAATAAAATATAATATGTATGACTTGTGAGATACATTGTGTTTTCATGCGGTGGTCAAGTCAATCTATTTATTCAAAGCATAAAATATTTTTAATATTGTTATGGGCACTATAAGATGTTGTTAGGTTAGCTAATTACGTGATAAAATAACTTAATTAAGACAGAAGTTCCCTTAAGTAGGGACTGAATAAATTAACCGATGTGGTATCACAAGGAACTCAAAACTTTTTACGGTAGAAGAACTGAGTTTCAAGACTTGGATTTTTTTACAAGTTATGTTTTTGTTGGCTTACATTTATTTACGGCAACACTGACGTGCGCGTGGTACCTCCCCTTTAATTCGCAGCAGTGCGGTGATGAAAACAAACAATTTCGCAGTTCGTCTGGTTTGACTACGGCTGTGAAATAAAACACGCGCATAGCGGGTAATGTACGCCAAATGCAAGGTCTCATGAAAATATTACGTTGCTCGTGAATTTTTGTTATGAAATAAAGCTTGTTTGTTTGTGCACTCCAACAAAGGGGTCGTAAACACGGCTGAAACCTGCACCGCACTACGCTTTGTTATTTTTTTTAGAACGTAAAGGCCTATGCGAAACACTTAAATTATAAACTTTACTCGATTTATTTGAATCTAGAGTCAATTAATGAGAAATAATGGAATGTCGGGTTACTAACTCATTGTAATTGGCGCGATTTATTATAGAATTATCGTTTTATCAAATAGCTCGTACTATCAATACTCCATGGACTCAGGCAATGTCACAAAGTCAATTCATTTATTTCCACTAGACCATTAAAAGGCACTTTTGAACGTCAAAACATTTTGAAAATAAAATTATTAAGTATAGTGACTATTTGTCCATTCGCAAAAAGTAGATTCTTATTGAGAAGAACGGACAAGAAACTCCATAGTTACTCTTTTCAAATATAAGTTTTACAATATTTTGTAAACATTAATCAATTGATTATACGTGAGGACGATGCGCCCAAACAACACTAAGTACTAATAGATACAAAAAGTAATAACAGCAGGGGCACGCCGCCATTGCGGCGGTAAGTCCCCTCTTTGAGGAGTGGTTAGAGAGACGCCACGGCGTCCTCACCTTCCGCCTGACACAGGTGCTCACCGGACACGGCTGTTTCGGGAGGTACCTGTGTCGGATCCAGCGGGAGGACACGTCCGGGTGTCATCACTGTGTGGATCGCCCGGAGGACACGGTGGAGGTCTGCCCTGCCTGGGCGGAGCACCGCCGTGTCCTCATCGAGGCAATCGGCGGCGGCGACCTCTCACGTCCGGCCCTGGTTCAAGCCATGGTCGGGAGCGAGGAGGCATGGGAGGCGGCCGCCTCTTTCTGCGAAGCAGTAATGCTAGCGAAGGAGGAGGCGGAGCGCGTGCGAGAGAGGGAAGCCCCTCTCTCCAGCCGCCGCAACAGGAGAAGACGCCCCGGGCGTCGGGAAACGCAGGGCGATTCCCGGCCACCGTAGGCGCGGGTCTGCGGATGGCGAGCTATGGGTGGCTCGCCGTTCGATAGCAACCAGGCCCGAGTCGACGGCGCGTCGTGTTCCACGCGCGCCTCAAAGAGCTGTCAGCAAAGAAGACGGGGCCCCATAGGGTCAGTGCCTGCTAGGGTTGCGGAATTTGTTCGAAAGAGTCACCGCGGCCCTGGAACGCAAAGGGCACAAGCAGGAACACGGGTGGGTTTTAGTCAGTAAGAGTCTGACACTCCCTTCCGCTCCGCCCAGAGCGGGAGAAGTCATTTGATGATTTCCCATCCAAAAAAAAAAAAAAAAAGGGGGTAACATTAATAAATTTGCTATCAAGGGACATAGTGCTCACATATTTACAAACTCACTTATCTACACTACAGTGCTTTAATAACTTATTGTTAGTCAGTTATTGGCACAGGTATGTAATATGTTACATCGGTGTGATCAACGGAGATCGATTCTGAAGTCGTGTGTTTATACAACTAGAGCATCATTCCTACAGAAAATCCCAAGTAAATATTAATCTGCCACTCCAATTTCGCCGTACGTACGACCCGCAAAGATTGAAATAAGAAAAAAACATTAAGGACTACCAAGGACGGCCGCACAGCTGTCTCTCGTTAAATTCTCTTGAGAAACATTTTGATAACGGTTCGATTCAGCTCTGTTTACGTTATTGCAAAAAAATAAATAAGCGGCTATACATTCTCGATTCGATTGAAGTGGTTTCAACTGATGCCAGATGATCGCTTCATGGTGTACTGGTTCCATACGATCACTGGAACAGATATTGGGTCATGGGTAAACTCTCATGTGAACGGGTTGCGTTCGGGTGTGCGCCAATGGGTCAACAAGCTTTCAATATTCGATAGTATTTGTAAACTATCGCTCGATGGATTTCAAGTGGCGTTTTTTCATTTCGTAAGAGCAACACTGTGTTGTTCACTATGCTTTGCAATGGAGTAGCTGAAGTGTTCACTCCATTTTAACAGCAGACTACATTGTTCGTTTTTAGGTTTCCACATCCGAACGCAAACGTACACCTATTTATATATCTATACTAATATTATAAAGCTGAAGAGTTTGTTTGTTTGTTTGAACGCGCTAATCTCAGGAACTACTGGTTCGAATTGAAAAATTCTTTTTGGGTTGAATAGACCATTTATCGAGGAAGGCTTTAGGCTATATATCATCACGCTTAAGCCAATAGGAGCGGAGCAGCGATAAAGAATGTTTTAAAATCGGGGATTCCACGGGGACGAAGTCGCGGGCAGCAGCTAGTAATTAAATATAATTACAATTATCCTGTCTGTTTGTCTCGGCTGTATATCATGAACCATAGTAGGTACTTAGCTAGTGTTTATATCTATTGCTGCTATAAAAACAGTATAATATATTTAGTTTATTCAGTTAAATACATATACATTAAACATTTCAATATAAATTATTTAAAAAAAAACATTTTAAAATATAAAAAAATAGTAGCCCACTGGTATCGGGAACAAGGTCCAAGCTACGTCAGGACTCCAGAGTGAGGAACTTCGTAAAAATACAAGCCGTGTCCAGAAGAACTGCTTTCTGAATCAAGCCCTTGCTCCAGCCGCCTTACGTGAGCCTCCTAAGGTGTTGGTCGAGGCTCTTGGCTGTTAAGCCGTCATGGATACAATGATTGCTGCGTCCAAATCCCTTATTCTGACAACTTTGTGAGCCAAGTCAACATATTTAATTTGCATGTATTATTTGTATGATACTTATTGTATTTGAAATTAAGGTACGTGGGTGATTAGTATTTGATACTTTCAACTTCTCTAGTTTACGACGTTCAACAGTCGCGCTCAACCTGAACCCGATATTAATTTGTTAACGACACAACAAGAGGTACAGGTACCCCTGTTTAGAATATTAGCGTAGTGGGCTGGTCTACTGTGACCTAGACAAGTCGCGGCATCCCGCCACTGTCACTTGGAAGTCATTGAATTAGCTATGAGATTAAAGATTAACAGGTAGCCAGTACTTGATGCTTAATTTAGGGCTTTAAGGAGAGTTGCGGAATTGTTTAAAAATGTTACCGCAATTTGGAATGCACTGGATATTTGAAGCGGGTGGGTGTAATCAGCAGGTAAGTGTCTGACTCTCCCTTCTGTTCCGCTCAGAGCAAAGAGATAGAGATTTATATGCAGTAGCAGGTTCAACAAAACTAAACACGAACTATAATTCATAATTCACACTCAGTCTGTATTTGGGCAGAGTAACGTCCTCATCCCCAGTTCACAATAAAATGCCTGAATTAATGATTTATCTCCCTTTTTATACACTTCGATTTGAACATGGCGGATATTCAAATCTACTGTCACTTAATTACTAAATACTAAATTATTATTATAAAAATCAATACAAATCACTTACTATGGGAAATAAATACAAAGAATATATAATATAGTAATTTAGGAATAATTAAGTATCTATTACGTCATAACCGGGGAGTATCTATTTGATACTTGTTAAGAAGTTAATTGAAAATTTAGTGCGATGGGTCAACATTTCATCGTAATGGATCTATCTGTTTATAACAGCCATGTGGAGTGTGGAGCAGTAACAGCGGCGGGACGTGAGTGCCGCGCGTGCAGCATTAAACTGATCGTTTAACGCCACTCTAGCGTGTGTTGCAGAGCGGTTTCAGTATCCGATGTTTTGATGAAATTCTATTGTACTGGGTAATGAATTGGTGAAGAATGAAAATGAAAACCTATCCACAGTGCGAAGGGCTGTACTTAAGATGTATTCAGTGGATGATACAATTTGCTAGCAGATTTAAAAAGCATTATTGAATTTGTAAAAGACCAAATACTTTCACTGTCCTTTAAAAGTATAATGAGTATCTACATAGTTTACAAGTTGATTGTAATTAGACGGTGCCGATATGCCTAGTAGAAAGGTTTTATAGAGAAATAACGATTTCTAGCAACACCTGCGACTCTGAGTATAAGGCGTAAACCGTGCCATTTGAGATTTAAAAGCTACTGAGAATAAAGCACCTGTTAGAGACCTGAACGAGTAAGTAATAGTCGTAGAGTTCTTTATTTCTTTTTCAATCGAATGCCTTTCTACGCGGAGAAAATGCCAGAGGAAAAATAACGATCGTGAGCGCAGCTTACCAGGTAAGTATAGAAATTCGATATGAATCTACTATATCTATGGAATCTACCATACGACCTTTTGTTCGAAGAATTAACTAAATATCTGTGTCTGTGGTTCCTGATAACTAAAACCTGGGAATCTCTAAGTCAAGACTGAATAGGTTAGGTCTAGACAAGCGTGATCCATCGTCGACCACATCATCGCTTACCATCAGGTGAGATACTGGTCAAATGTGTGCCTATAAAGAGTAAAAAAATAATAATAATATATATAGGTATACCAACTTGTTAATTTTCTTTAGGTGAGATAAATATGTATCTATGTAAACAGGGTTATTTGTAAAACACCAACAACCTCTTAAGAGGTCATTGTACTCATAATTATGAACAACTTTTACTATGGGACATAACCTGAAATCGCGAAAAAAATATCAGCTGTCCCCTATATTTTGATGAGTTATACGAACATAAATGTAAGGAACAGCTGTTTTTTTTTTTCGTACGTCGTTGATCTACGGTATCTACAAGTATACATATAAGCGAATGACTGAACAATCAACTCTCTCATAACAAATTCGTTAACATTACACAACCCGTTTATATCAATATTTTCTAATCCTATAAGTCTCAACAACAACATTTATCTATTCACTATTGTATGTAATTCCATTTGTATTGTATGTATTGACGACGATCGCTTTAGAAAGTCGCGTTTCAATTAATTGCACAGCTTGCATAAGAACTTTCGCGCGTCAATCAAACAAACAGTATTCGTTACATATGTATGTTTGTACGCGGCCTTGTGACGTTTCATGTATTGTTATAATATGTATTCATAATCATAATCAGCCTTTTAACGTTCCCACTGCTGGGACACAGGCCTCCTCTCTAGGAGAAGGAATGGGCCGTAACCCAGCACGCGGGCCCAGTGCGGGTTGGTGAATGTCACATGTCTTCGAATTTTTGGTTCTAGGACATGCCGGTTTCCTCACGATGTTTTCCTTCACCGTTTTGAGAGTGGTGATGAAATAAATTACACCAAGTAATGCGCCTGGCTGGGTTTGAACCCGCAACCTACAATTCGTAAGTCGGGGCCGTTACCACTCGGCCACCACTACTCTGTACTGTATCGACATCAGTTTAGAAATAATGAGTACGTGTTTTTATTTCAATAGGAGGCAGGTGGAGCCGCGGGCAATGTTGTTGTAATGTAGACATTGTTATAGGTAATGGATGCCGCAGGGCCGCAGACTCACTTGACATCGCTGAAGCTGTCCAGCTAAGCAGGTCGACAAGTATGTGAGGGAGTCTGTAGACAAACGCTTTTATTTTTGTTTTACACATGGTCTACTAGTTTCTGCGACCGCGGGAGGTCGGAAATTATCAGAAGGGAGGGAACCTGGGAACGCAAGCAAGTTTATTATATTATATACTATTCACCATTATTTACCTATTTATTACAATATATGGAAGTTAGACCTAAGCAGAACTAGCGGCGTGTGGGTGTACTGGATATATATAGGTTCACCTCTGCTGTACAAAACTTTCGTATATTTATTTGGCTTGTGGCGTGAACCCTTCGCCCTGAGGGTCAAATATTCAAAGTTGCGTGGTTTTGAAAGTTTACAATAGATAGTTTTAGTTTTACCACGCTATTTGATAATGTCTCCAATTGAAACTAATATCATTTAAAATTTGTTTCCAATGAGTCTCGGAACACAATAAGCGGACGAAATACCCTCGAGATGGTAAATATACAAATTATAAATTGAATAATATTTTATACATTACCATTATTTATGTTTTAGGTATTCCAGTGGCGTAACTATACCATCGGGGGCCCGTGGCAAATTCTTTTGATGGGGATTTCTCAGTTTTATTTTCTATCATAGGCTTATACATGTCACCGCAAAATGATAACCTCGGTAAGATTATAAAATATCTTAAGAGATTGTAAACTCTCGATATGTCCACTGAACATTTGAAAAACTTTTTTACGCATCAAAATTTGATAGTCAATAATTTCTCGAAGTCATTCCGAGAAATTTCGCCGTGTCTTGGAGATGCTCATCTCCGGCCGGGGCCCTCTCGGGTCGGGGGCCCGTGGCAAGCCCTGCCACCCTATAGTTACGCAACTGAGGTATTCTATACATTGCTTAGGTACCTATTGATTTAAGATTACCCATACCCAGTTTTTCGCTGAAGAACCAAGAACTTTTCGACTATTATGTACCTATACGCGTATTAGGCCCTCGTGGTCGACTGTGATCAATTAGGAACAACTCTGGATGGATGAATGGAAAACGTTTAAGTATACGCTACGCAATATGGCGACCACGTCTGCCTGCCTTTTCCGAACTATATTGGGGTCGGCTTCCAGTGAAACCGGATTCAGCAGTCATTTACGTGGAGCGGCTGCCTACCAGACCTTCACAACCCATTAACTGGCCCCTACTCCCTAGCAAGGCTGGAGTCAGATTTACTGTGCAAGATGGCGACCGATTCCAGGGAATGATGAACCTATATGAGAGCATAACTTTATTTAGTGTGGGTAGTATTAATTGGTAGGTATACGGAAATGCCAATAATTATGTCAAACATAATTATTTGAACACTAAGTTCTCGATATACATATGTATGTAGGTACATGAAACTTGTCCATAGACCCAATGATTTAGTCGGTGAGTCGCTCTGTTGGTGAGTGAATGAAATAATTAAATATTTTAACTAAATTAACTGCCCCTACTTTGCACATAATATTTTCTCGCTCGATCCCGCCGTATCAATAAACTAAAATACTAAGCCATAGACCTGCCAAAAAGCTAGAATATAAATTCCAATTTTAAATTGTCAAATGCAGCACCGAGGAAAAACCAGTTATTTGTCACAAAAGCGACTAAAAATAGATTTCAATTTAGTTTAATGGAAGCACTGGTCCGCAAACGTAAAAGATTTTAGTTAAAATTTGGATGAGGGATAATCCTTTACTTAATGAACTAAAGTGTATGTATATTTTTGTTTGCGTATGTACACAATACATAATATGTAATTATGTACTAAAGTGGAGACACTTTTTCTTTTTTTCTTTTTTTTTTGGATGGGAAATCATCAAATGACCCCTCCCGCCCTGGGTGGAGCGGTAGGGAGTGTCAGCCTCTTACTGACTAAAACCCACCCGTGTTCCTGTTGTGCCCTTTGCGTTCCAGGGCCGCGGTAACTCTTTCGAACAAATTCCGCAACCCTAGCAGGCACCGACCCTATGGGGCCCCGTCCTTGGTGCTGACGGCTCCTTGAGGCGCGCGTGAAGCACAACGCGTCGTCGACTCAGCCTGGTATCGGACGGCGAGCCACCCACGCTCACTGTCCACAGGCATCAGCCACTGCGCAATAGCACAGCGGCCGACTTGTCTCTGGAGGAGGCCGAAATGGGACCATTACTGGCACTCCATTTCAGCCCCCTCCCGAGTATCGGGAGTCGCAGCACCCACAGCAGCAGCGGCAGTGGCGGCGACGGATGCCGCGGCGGCGGCAGAGGCGGCGGCGGCGGCGGACCTCTTGCCCTTGGTCGGGGCGGATGGCGCGCAGGCCCTTCCCCTAGCCCAGTGCTCGGCCGGCTTGCCAACAGCCGCACATGCGACGCAGTGCGGCGTGGCCTCGCACGAGCCGGCCCGATGACCGGGCTGACCACAGCGGAAAAGTGGAGACACTGAGGTGTAAAAGTAGATACAGATTGTAGATACACGTTGATTCTATGCGTTATGATTTGCGACATATTCTTGATAATAGTTTGAAGAGACTGCTCTTCTCTCTTATATAATACTTCTCTCCAATACGTAGGTATCTTTTGCTTTGAACGAGCATTAAATGTGTATCTACCTAAGCTTATACCTACTGAAAAGTATCCAAGTCCAAGTTGGTAATTAAAAAGTAATTCCAGGCTGAGCTTTTAAAAATAAATAGGCAAGTGTGCTAGCTATCTAATTTATATATTTTATTCTTCTTTGAAAGTAATAACACAATGAACGCATGAGTTATTCAGAAGGACGCTATATTCTAGAGAATATTTCCATCTGCGTTCAATATACATGTCTGTCAAGCCGAGTTATAACGATAACTTCACACAACGGAGCATACTCTGCCATCTTTATCTTTATACATTTCCATTTCTGTGTGAACACGTCCATTCAAGTGTGAAGCTACAGCTATCAAGAGAATATTCCTCAAACCACGCGAACACAGCATTACTTAATGTCCCATTATTTTGATACAAACGTAAGATACAATTTGCTGCAAATAATCTCACAAGCAGACCATCTAATTTAAGATGTTTGATTTGTCAAGCGAACAGATTGATGAATCATAATCAAACAATGTGAAAGTGGATCTTAAGTAGGCAATCATCCGATGTACTCGACGTATTAACGAATAAATTAGTTAAGTATCGTTAAATTGAGGACAGGCAACAATATCCGCATCAATCAATCAACTCGGTCTACCGCAGACCACAGCTGGGCATAAGGACTCTCCCAAGTCGCGCCACAGCCGCTGGGAATGCGTCCTTGCATACAAAAGGATCCACGCACACACGTCTATTTCTGAATTACTACACGAGTAAGAGCTTCGTCAACGTTACATTTTTGAGCGATAACGATTGTCAAGAAGTCCAAAATGTATGAGATAGCCGAGCACAACAGAATTGTCACACACATTTTACAATAGTTGTCGCTTAGACTTTGGCTAGACGCCAAGGACAATCATTTACTCCCATTAAGGAAACAAAAGAGTCTAATTGTAAGCGCTTAAAACACGCGCCGCTTCCCACAGAAGGTACACTATCAATTTTACGAGTACAATAAACAAAAGTGAATCTACATTACATAAGCTGCTTGAGTCAGCTGAAAGGGCAATTATTTCTGTAAAAGGAAGCCACAATGGTGGTATAGAATGGAAACAAGCGCTCATCGATGTGGGCGATGTGGGCTCTGGCATTGTGCGGAGCGGTTCGACCGTGGCGCGGCGGGGCCGCCGGGCCGCGAATTGGCCGCGGTATGCGATATCGGCGGTACGGGCCTAATGACCGGACCGGTATGATCGCTCCATCGTACTCACGGCGAACGGCAATGTCTGCGGGACTGCAAATTGTTTTCATCGATCGGTTTTTGTGTTTTACCACAAAATGTAGAGATGTTTGTTGTTTGGTTTGAATCTCTCACTACACTTACTATTTCTATAGATAGCACTTTCCTATCTAATATCTAGGTGGTGGTGTTTGACTAATAACTTATTTTAAGGGAGAACAATTTCTACTAACAATGCAAAAAAGGATCTTAAAAAGTGCCAAATGACCAATAAAGAAAGAAACAGAATAAATTATGAAGAGATAAGACAGACTAACGTTTTTCAGCTCACCCAAATTGTATCTAAAATTAGAAATGAATCTGTCAGTCGGAGTTAGTGCTATATTCGTTGCTTCTGATTTCTAACTAATCGGAATCGCTACGCGGCAGACGGTACTGACAGGGAAGGGGAGCTACATTACCATCTGCAAATATTGCAAACTGCTTCAGGCAAATGTCAGACGCCGCAAACAAGTGATTTTTGTCAGTGACATTCGTTTGGGGCGCTTATTATTTGTACTGATTGCGCTCTCTAGCCCGGGGCCTGATTGCGAGGGTCCGGGAATTCATTCCTGGAATCAATTCAATCCACTTACTGCTCATCTTCGGCCTCTAAGTCTATTAGGGCTGACATAACATAAACCAATTCAATCGCACTGGCCGGTGCGTCTGACCTTTTTGTCGTTGCGTAGTTTTGCGTTCTACGTATATCTAATAGTAAGTACATATTTACTGTTATTGCAAAGACTGCTACTATACATTGTTGTTTTATACTACACCTATTGTAATGTCGGTCCAGCAGGTAGTTCACCTTGACATAAGGTAAAGGCAACCTATTGATAGCAAAACAAATTACACAGTCAAACAAGATTCTCAAATTGAACAGCATCCAGAATCCCTGTGCCAAAATGGACCTTGATTTATATCACACTTTCCTCATTCAAAACCATATTTAAGTTCTTAAACGTATTTATTCGTGCCCTGAATACATTAGAGGCTGGATGCACGTCATTCGCTGAAACTACGGTAATACGAAACTAAGACAAGTGGCACAATTAGCCAGCAATTGAGTACCGGGACGAGGTAACACGAGATACTCATCCATACTTCAGTTTATATCCGGACGTGGGAACCGCGGCGCTAGAATTGAAACGGTTGCCATGGTTACGATTAAATTGGTTTGATGTGGTCACGTATCTGAGCCAATCATGACTATTGTAAAGTTTTTATGCTGGGGGCTCAGAATTGGGATTCTAGGTCCGTATAAACCGTTGTATGACTCAATATTGAAGTCCTTGATTAAATAAATAGAGATTAGATTAATTCATCAGCATATTTTGAGGTAATTATATTAAGTATATTTTTCTCATCTTTAAGGTCTTGATCAGCAGCAAAACCGTGAAAGCGTCATCAACCCAAAATCATTTTAGATTAAAAATAACGGAGCGCTACTTTTACTTAAATTAGGCGCTAATTAAAACTATTTCACGCTACTAAAGAGGAAGCTGCATCTAATTTGACACCGCATTGTATTTTACCCCTTTCTCCAGTCCTATTTCAGCTTCCATTATTCGTCAAGCATCATAGAATAGAAGTTATTATAATTTAATGGCTTCTTAATTGTGTTAAAATAAAGGGAGCTCTTTGTTCCTGATTGGCTTTGAAATAACTCCTTTGAGGAATCAGGTGGGTGTCACTGGAAAATCAAATTACCTATTCTTACTTAATTTAATTTTCCGGCTGACTGTTTATACATAGAAAGGTACCTTGGAGGTTAATTAGGTACCTTACTTCACTGATGAAGTTATTGGTTTCATCTATTTTAATTTTAGATTTGCAAATGTATAAAATTATCACAGTTAAAAAGTTTAAGCACACTTGTGGTTTTTTATATGTAGTATATTTCGTAGATTTTATTTCTTTAGCAACTAGGTACCTATAATTTTTTCTTAATGTACCTAGTAAATTGTGCGCCCAGCATAAGTTTTTAGATATCTATACATTTTAATGCTGTTTTAGAAATGAACGACGTGACGTATCAAACAAGTATTTGGCATGATGGGCGTGTAGAAATAATACAACTAGAGTCACTATAATATTTTTTATTATCAAATGTTTTGACGTTCAAAAGTGCCGTTAATGGTCTTGTTGAAATAAATGAATTGACTTTGACTTTGACTTACCTACCTACCTACTTATTTTGGTAATATCTTTACGCCTACAGCTAAGGTCTTAGTCGGATACCGTGCCCGAGTATGTGTTCCCTGATCTACGTCCAGGAGGTCTTCAATAGGGAAGATGCAATTACAGAATTCATGAACATTTTGCTATTGAAATGATAAAATAGCATAAAAGAAGGGCCACTGCAATGTTTTTATTGTAGTTAATATTGATTTTGAACAAATATTACGAATTAATATAACGTGAAACGGAACGTAAACAATCAGCGTCTAGTGACGTCACTGGTGTTATGACAACGAAAAGACGAACTTAAATTTTAATACATGACAGTTCATGATCTCTGGCAGACAGGAGTGACTTATCAATTTTTTTCGCGAGAAAAGAAACACAGTCAGTTTATAATCGCAATTTTGGCAATAGATTAAGGCGTATTAATTATTTAATTTTTGTATGGTCTATTTTACTCGGAATTCTTTTAAATGAAAGCAAGGTGAAAATTTTGCATGTTCCCTATTCAAGAGTTAAAAGGCTGTCCAGGCTGTCCATAACACTAAATAAACATTAAAATCTAACTCGCTCACACCTAATTGGTTATTGGAGATAGAAAGCCCATTGTAGGTACCTACCTACAATATAATTTATAGGAAGCTTTGTATCGCCTCGATCATAATTAATAGCACTTATCTACCTACTATGATTGCTAGTACAGGTACCTACCTAAATTAATGCCATAAATTGAATCGTTACAACAATTAATTAATACGTAGGTATGGTTGATAAGTGATTACTTATATCAATCAACTGTTAATTATAATCAAACACACAACAATATACCCGTTAGAACAAAATTGTTTCTCTATTATGCTCGTACCTACCTACAATGCTGCAAATGGTGCCTCAACAAGCTGTACCTACTTACTTTATCAATCAGCTTTAATTAATTTCAAACATTGGGTACTTAGGTAATGTTTCTTATTGATTAAACTTCCAATCAATTTGTGCAGGTAGGTTGTACCTACCTACTTCTGTCGGAAACAGAAAGTAATTGGGCTTCATTGAACTAGGTAGGTACCTACTCCCGTTACATCAAAATAATAAATTTCAGGCGAACGTTAATAAAACTGTCGAAATTGAGTTTTAATTGGAGTAAAATTTACGGTCCGCGGCACACAATAATAATGTGGTAAAAGCAGCGGTTATCGACGTGTGTCATAAAAAAATAACATTAGGTGCGAGAAGACGGGAACACTTGCAAAACTACTGCAGTCTGCAGTTTTGTATAACGTTTGTCTCCTATGAAATTATTTTTGATTTCTCGTACAGATAAGGAAGGATTTCAGTTTTAAGAAGTATAGGATTTCAAGGATTTCAGTAAAAAGTGTGCGTTTTTCGTGAGCAGTGGTGGCCGAGTGGTAACGGCCCCAACTTACGAATTGTAGGTCGCGGGTTCAAACCCAGTCAGGCGCATTCATGGCGCATTACTTTGTGTAATTTATTTCATCACCATTGCGCTCAAAACGGTGAAGGGAAACAAACAAAAATTAATCAAAGACGTATGACATTCACCAACCCGCACTGGGCCCGCGTGTTGGATTACGGCTTATTCCCTCTCCTAGGAGGAGGCCCTGTGTCGCAGCAGTGGGAACATTAAAAGGCTGATTGATATTATGCTATGCGTTTTTCACCACGATTTAATACAATATTTTATTCCGCTAGTGCTACGTAGGTCCTGTATGCATCTTCCACTTTCCGTTGTCCTGATTTAATAAAAACTATAACAATGTGTACACTAGCGCCCTCTCTTAGCAGATTACAATGTCACTCTTAGTTCACACAAATGGTAGTGTTTACATCAACGCTACCTAGTGAAAAAAGGTCGGACTACCACGTCTGGTTGTGACGGTTTTAGTTCTTCGCTAGTGAGATTAGATGGCAGTAAAATAACCTATTTACGAATTGTATGTAGTTAATTTATTTGAGTCAGTTATAAACTTCTTATTATTCGTAGATAATCGACTTCTTCATATGATAATTTATTCTTCTAAGACGAAAATGTTCCAAAATTTTAATTAAAACTTCTTTTACCACCAACAGATGGCGGTATAAATTCGGCAACATCCGCAGGTTGCGAAAGCAGCATTTAGTGCTGGTGCTTTAGAAATCTGGCTAGGTCCACGATTGGTTTAAATTATTCGTAGTTAAAAATTTGCGACTGATAAAAACGCAGAATACCATGACTCCATGACCCTAAAGATTTCTCTTGTCCTCTTACGAATTTATGTTATTTTTAAACAATGTAAAAAAATCCTTATAAACCTACCTCAAATAAAAACTAATTAGCCCATCTCGCCTGCATTCCCTGATGACATAAGCAGATAAACCTACGACCAGCATCCAACCTACCCTATTTAGTTACAGCAACACAGCTCATATTTCTGCCAACGCGACGCAGGCACCTATTCGCCGACAGCCGGGTCATAGCATCACATTCACAGTAGCAGACAAAGACGTTGGCAACAAGGAGCAAGCGCCTCTCAGCCTTGACCGAGTGCAGTGCTTACATAATGCAGCGCATAGACTAGGAAATTGTCTAGCAGTGCCGGTTCATGCCTAGCTTTATACGAGACTCTGAGAGGCAAAGTCTAGAACAGTATGAAAATGGATCGTTCACTACGGAAAGTCGGTGGTACGGAAAAGTCGGGCTTCTTTAGCCTTGGGGTATAACTTCGGTGCAATAGGTACGCAGTAAACACAGTAGGATGTGCTCCTATTGGTTAACGTATACGGGCCATAGTGATACGCGCCATTACGGTAGGTACTCATTTTGTCCCATTCTGTTGTGCGGCCACAAAAGGCATTTAGGATTTATTTTTCTGTAGGTACATACGTGTATTGCTATCTTTAGGGAACCTTTAAACCATTTCCCACCTGGTTTAACTAATATCTGAAAATCTTACTTGACGTTGGTGTCATCATTTGCCTAGTCTTTCCCCAACTATTTTGGGGTCGGCTCGCAGTCAAGCCGGATTCAGCTGAATACCAGTATTTTACGTGACGCGGCTGCCAGACCAGCCTCCACAACCCATTAACTGGGGGAACACGGTACTTGATGTTAATGTAACCTTAAATATTGAGTTTTTTAGACTTAGTTTACCTACTCGTAAATCTGCATTCATTTTTCAATGATCTTCGCATGATTCATGTAGGTAACGTATTGTGGTTAAACTTAGACGGAACAGAAATAAACACAAATAACTATCATTCCGCGATGTCTCAAGGTCGACAGATCTATCTTCAGATGTTGCGCATGTGTTCTTTATGCTCTAAATAATAACGAAAGGTTTAGTATCGTCTTGCTTTTAAAAATCAGAGTGCATAATTTGGTTAGAATTATGTAAGTCAGGAAGATTTTTGTACAGGTTTCTTGCAGACTGAATACATCCATATCACAGAACGACTTCGCCCACGCTGGGCATAAACCTCTTTTGTTTGTGCCAATTCATAGTTGAACAAAACCTAACCTAACCTAATTAAATCTATTTATTTAATTCAATTCAAATCCTCGCAGTAGGTCGTTCTATGGTAGGCAGGCAGTAGGCACGCACTGTATCACCTGTAATATACCTTTCCTCGCATCTGCGGCCTTGCTCTAGGCAGACTGCAGCGTTGCCATGACGACGCGCGCCAACACGCGGTCGTTGACCCGCCAGTCGCGCCGCCCGCCCAGCGCGCGCCGCCCGCCCCGGCCTTATTTACAAACAATTGTTTTGTCAAACTGTTCCTTATCAATAACAAGTGTTGTGCTCAAGTTGACTGGGGGTTTATGAGTGAGCTCCTAATAGAGGTGATGCAGGGCGGCGACCCCGCAGTGCCCAGTAATTGATGCTCATTGCTGGGTGCTGTTTATGATGTGACGAAGCCCGTAAGTAATTGATTCTATTTCCTTTTATGTTATTCTTTAATAGATTTTTATTGCAATCTATGTATGTTTTACTTCGTTAAATTAGGGTTCTTTTTAACATCATAAAGTAATTTGTTTATTAATTGAGTGTGTTGTTATGAGTGTTTGAGTCGGTACTTTAACCCCTTCGAAAAACCTATTAACATATTTCATTTTATTCATGGCCGGCTTAAAATAGTTCATATTACGGTTCCCATAAATTGGCCGCACCCGCTTGGTGACAGAAATATTACGATAATTCCGCCACGCATGGTATCGTATGGTGCGCCACGGTGCGCCATGGTGTGGACGGCTGACAGTGTTTTAAACGTTGAATACGCTCGCTATTATATTTAAAGATTAGCTTTATTGTCTCCATACCATTCTATCTAAGAGTGGAAACAGGACACAATAAATTTCAAGATTGACCTCAGCCTGTTTTGGATGCAAAGCATTAATTAATTAGTGAGAATAATTCTAAAATCGCCTACTTAGGAAAAATTAATTGCATATCTCAATTGTAATAATTAATTTTCCCTAAGTAGGCGATAAAAAAAAACAAACCTAGCGTTTGATAACATTACATACATTAGTTTTTTTTAATACTAGCATCGCCGCGCGGTTTCAACCGCGTAGTTCCCGTTCCCGTGGGAATATGGAGATAAATATAGCCTATGTCACCGGGAATAGTGTAGCTTCCCAACAGAGAAAGAATTTTTCAAATCGGTCAAGCAGTTTCAGCCTAGCCTTTTCCCAACTATATTGGGGTCGGCTTCCAGTCATACCGGATTTAGCTGAATACCAGTATTTAACGTGGAGCGGCTGCCTACCAGACCTTCACAACCCATTAACTGGGTAACATGTCCAGTTTCGGAGCCTATTCAATGCAAATAAACAAACAAACAAAAAAAAAAACTTTCCTCTTTATAATATTAGTGTAGACAATCTTGAAACTAGCCCACTCCGTAATACAGGATACATAAAATAAGTCAGAAAACATCAATGTAGATATTACCTCCAGACTCACCCGTCGCGCCCGCGCTATAGTCGTGACGTGCCGGCTGGTCGCCGTGCCTGATGGTGTGGTCGCCTGTCACGAGCGCTGCGCCCTGTCTGAACACGCCACACCTAGGTCCTTGTGATAGCCCTACCCGCTATTATAACTAGTATTAGCTTTCATATTTCAGCCTTCAGCTTTCACGACAGCGTCAAGATTTTTATTTTTATTTTCACGTTAATCGAAAACATATACATATGTACATAAAAACAGGATTCCTGCATATATCGGCACTGCTTTGTAGGTACTCCATGTTACCGATTTACAGTTTATCCGAGTAGGTTTGTCGGTAACACATGTGGTTGCCTGACGTTGTTTATTTATCAAAAACAGGCAAAATAACAAACAGTATTCACGATACAATACATATAAGGTAATGTTGACATTGATAAGAAAATGTAAACACTAACTGTGGCTAGCAGGGGGGGGGGGATGTTTAGGTGATGATTACATAATATTTCTCATGGTGTATTATTAATTTTTAAAATCATATTTTTTTGCAATCATAATCATATTTTTTTTGTTTTTCATTTATTTATTTGTAAAAATAGAAAAAATAAGTGATTTAGGACAATCTTGGATTTTACAGATTTAATTACCAACTACTTACTGTGCGTTCTTAGCTTAGCGATTGATACAAACTTAGGCATAAAGCAAGCGTGTCTAAAGCACGAAAAATCTTTTCCACAATCAACTTCACGTGCTCAATATAAAGTTGATGTTTATTTAGTTAACCCAGTTGTGTAGGAAATGTAAGATAATGACGAGTTTATTTGGTACCATGCCCTGCACAGCACCACAGTGCCTCGAACTCTGAACGAAGAAATTGGTTCAAAACGTCGGTTGTCTGTCATGTTTGTGCGTTAAGCTCGGTAACATTTGACGTTTATTGACCATTAACTTGAATGTGTTCAAAACAATTTGTATACAGTAAACCTCAAGAGAAAACACGATATTATTGATCATAGTTGTTGACTGGTATAATCCAATAATAATTATTGTATTAACTCTAATTATCACTTAACTTATTTTAGTTACATAATTATGTCAGTCTGCCTATACCTAACCGGCTGGTTATTATTAGAATCCTTTTATTATATTTACATTTAAATGAGAAACATAAAAGCATGCAACTTGTTCCTGCATTCATCAGTAGTGCGTTTTCATCTTTTCAATTCC
The DNA here is from genome assembly GCA_905332915.2 of Hecatera dysodea. NCBI lineage: Eukaryota > Metazoa > Arthropoda > Insecta > Lepidoptera > Noctuidae > Hecatera > Hecatera dysodea. Next base: position 21,837,422 of record HG995296.1, on the reverse strand, counting down.
ACAGGTATTTCATATTTCATTCAAAAAGTTATACCGACTCTTTTCACAGTGCGTCGCATACATAGGCCGTATGAAAAGATCGTGTAGATACTCATGCATAATGCACGGCGGCGCCAGCCGAGCATGGCCCCTGCTTACCCCCCGTCTGTATCTCTCTGAAGAGCCCTGCAGTGCCTACTGGTAGTGATTTTCGCATCCATCATGTGAGGCCTCCCGTGCAGTCCCCTCGGACAGGAAAAGCGCAAGATTTATTACTACAAGTACAATTGCCTTTAAGATTAAATAAAGTTGTCTATCTACTTACGCCCTGATTTGGGAACAAAGAATTTACTGACGTATAAGTAAGTAGGTATGTAGGTACTTACATACCAAATGTCTTATCTTTGTATAATTGTAGGTAACTTATACATAGCTTAAACCCTCTAAATCATAAACTTGAAACAGACATATTTATTTGATTGTATCAAATAAATATGGTTGGTAAACAAACAATAATAATGTTATTTAATTAGCCTGTTACGACCCACTGTTCGACCAACACCTCCCCCTCACTATTCCACATACGGCTGTCTCCTGCCATTGCAGGCCAAGTAATAATTATTCTATTGAAAAAATACCACCAATTTTTTTCTCAAATTAAAAGTACAAAATGCACAATTTTATTAGTATATATATACCAGTGTACTTACAACCTTAGACCAACTATTCCTGCCATGTTATGATTTTGATTTTAAAATACGAGCAACATTGTAAAAGCGATCGTCGCCGTCGTCGCAGCCACAGTTCAGCCGATAAGCGCCGTAATCCAGCCGGGTATCTCCGTGTGATAACCCTCGGTAACCTATAGGCGAGCTCACGTGCAGGCTTCAGGTGGCAATACTCTCTCACTTGGCGCCGGACTCGGCAAAGGGAATAGTTTCAGAGATATTATGGACGAGACAACACACGGACGTTGGCCAGTTATAAACAGAGACTTCTTGATCAGTAGGTGAGCGGGTGCTCGTGTACATCGCGATGGTGACGTATTTTCATTCAATATTTAGAAGCTTTACGGTTAGTTGTGTAAGTAAGGAAATCTTGAGTAGCGCTAATAAGTTCGCCGCCCTTTGAGGGGCTTCAAGTGCTGGGTACAAGAGGTAGGTTTCGTGGATCTTCATAATTAGATATGTTGACGTAAATTAAAAAAAAAATGGAACGGAACATCAATATATTTCCACATCTATGTTTTCTAGCACATTTATCAAATACTCTCAAAGTTAACTGAAGCGCATAATTACATACCTTATGACAGTACTGTTACAGTGATGTTTGCACAAGTTTATGCTCAAGTATAAATAATGAATCTAATTTTATGCTCTTTCATTACGGAGTTTCAAGGTTGTATAGTCTTTACCTGAATTTCAACAATGTAGGACACGTTGGACTATACAGTGGAGGTTTGCACTACTTGGGCGGAGCACCACCTCAACAGCGGGGATATCTCGCGTCCGACCCTGACTCAATCCTGCTGCATACAGACCTACAAGTAGTAGTTCTGCTTCAAAATATTCCCAAGTGATATGATAATATGATAAACATAAGAGAGTTATCACAACAGCGCGATGCGATGGCCCGCCGCGCCAGTCAGCTGTTCGTTATCGCGTCGGCGGGACGTATCTATCGCTTATCGCGCGTGTTTAGCGCGGAATTACGCGAGTTCATTAAGTGTAGTTTTATACACAAAATTTGAGTAATCTTCAGCACTAATTGCGAAGAAACCACAAGCCTCGAGGAGTATAGGATAACTTGCCCACATATTGAGGTAAACTTTAACTCTTATTTGATTTATATTGTGTGTTATTAATAGAAGTACTATATTTATCGTATAGTTAGTTGTCTATTAAAACTCGGGTTTGTTCCTGTTGGTTTCCCCCACTACATAAAGTCCAATAAGTGATATAGTTATCCTGGAAGGATTGGAGCTAAGGAACCATTAAATAGATAAACATTTGCCTAAAAATACATGTCTGTTTATCATGCAGTCAAATAGCGGAAAATACACAAATCCATAAGTAAACAAATTTTGATTTAACAACAATGCCATTGTTTTATTTAAATAAAAAAGTGTGCATTTAGAATCGTTGCTTTAGATAACGAAGCAATTAAAACGTAGAATAAACAGCTAATTTGTAATCAGGATAAAGAAACGGATTTTAGTGGTGATAAGACGAGATAAGGCTTCCGTTCCAGCAAGAAGCTACACGGTAGCTAAGATTACGAATATCTTGATATATTTTGTCTTCTATGCTCGCCGTACTTTTGAAACACGCTTTTACGCTCGCTGTATTGCTGAAATTCCAGGCGCCACCAAATGAGGCAGATCTAATTGTGTGACACACTCAATGCCAGGGAATTCGTGGAGCTAGTACCGACGCACTAGAATAGAGCACGGTCTCTTCCGGCAAGCAGCTTGAGATGAAAGAAAATCACAGCATTCCTTTGTATTGAAAGGTTTTAGGCTATCGGATCTTGGTACGAAAATTATTTGAACGTATAAGTGCCAAGATTTCGTAGGAGAATATCAGCAGCTATGAGTGTGATAGAACTAGGTATTTTATTAAAACAAATCATTTACAGACATTCCAAATAAGTTCAAAGTCACATTGTCCACTATTTACTTTTAGGTAGAATTTGACATGGGCTGATTCCTGAAGTGAGTATTTGGAGTTACATGTAATGCCAACATTTTTTAAGGTTTTGATGCTAAACTAGAGTTTGACAAACCTCAACTTCAAATTCTTAATCTTAGTTCTGAAATCGTTTAATTATTAAAGGTATCTCTAACTGAAGCAGCTCTCGTTGCTCGATTATGCGTTGATCCGTCTAACTCATATTCCCATTACTCTCCATCACATCTCTCTATCAGCATCCAATATGTCCCTGTCTGGTTTCATATCTCGTGGGCAATTGCAAATCGGTTTGCACTGGCGATCATCTCACCTACCGCGTCCTGATAACAGCGTGCTATCAGCTGTTGAGAACTGACCTCAACCCCGTGCCGGTCGAGCCTCGCAGGACCATAAATATTATCAGTGTGGTTATTATAGCTTTTAATGTTATCAGTAGCAGATATATTTTGTGGCCACCATGAAGGAAATACTATCTACCGAATGGCTAATCCTGTACTCTTTCAGCTGGTCATCCAATAAACCTGTTTTTTCCTCTGTGGTTGGTTACTGTCGAGTAGTGAAATGAGAATTATTTCTGTATTATTTTGTGTGTATATATTTTTCAGCGAGAACTACCTACAACAATCTTCATAAATATTCGTGAAACTTTCTTCCCCTATTTAAGCATATTGTATGCACTTTATCTGGCACAGTTTAGGTTTACATGGAGACGCAAAGGAGGGGAAAATACACATTATTTTTTACCAACAATGTCCGACCTCTTAGTACAGTTTGAAAAAAAAAGGTGTGTGCGTGTACAACTATGGGGTATAAAGAGAGAGTTTCCCCAGTCCTCATTACCGGGGCTGACCATAATGTTAGTGAATAATATTATAATACACTTACCGAAGCTATTTCTCGATAACACAGTCAGGCGGTTTCTGGCCCATACTGTTTGAATAATTATTAGGACTAAAATAATGGTGGTCTGTCAATAGAATGTTATCTGTACAAGAAAATTGATTAGAAATTTATTAAATTAACCTTTTCTGCTAATTAAGATAGATATGCGATGGATTGTTCTTAGGTGCTGGTGGATGAGCATTCACTCAAGCATTCGCCGTTTTTAAATTTGTCGAACAGGCATAGAGCCGAACAGCGAACATTTTCACGATCATTCTAGCGAACGCTCTAGTTGCTCAATACTCGTCAAAAAAATTATTCTTCACGAAGATCAAAGGTCAATGACAAGATTGCTCGGCTCGGCAAAAAGCGCGAAGCTTTACCGTAGTTCTCTAAAACACTCGTTAAAATGCTCGATAAAACTCTCCTCTTTTATGGTCTCGGAAGAAAATCTTCAGAAAGCGCCTGACTCTGGGGATTAGTGGATATAGGTCTGGAGAGTGTGGGATTCGTGCCTTGTAAAGTTATCTTGTACCTGCCCACCTAAGTTAAAAACTACGAGGAAGGTATCACCATTAGTAGATATTGTTATCTCAGAATAGATTATATGATTATCGACCGGTTTAATAAGGTCACATTAAGATATAGATTCGTGAGAATTTTTATCTTTTCTGTCTTATCCACAGATAGGTACCTAGGTGATTTCTCAATGGAGTCCAAACTGGTTCGAAAATAGTATTCACGATATATACAAGTAGATAACCGATAGGTGTTATCTACTTGCTTACTATGTAATATAATGACATTGTCCTATATTATTCTGGATGGGCTGAAACCTGTAAGTATTGACATATTTTTTAACTAGCAGCGCCTCGCGGTTTCACCCGCGTAGTTCCCGTTCCCGTGGGAATATGGGGATAAAATATAGCCTATAGCCTTCCTCGATAAATGGGCTATCTAACACTGAAAGATTTTTTCAAATCGGACCAGTAGTTCCTGAGATTAGCGCGTTCAAACAAACAAACAAACAAACAAACAAACTCTTCAGCTTTATAATATTAGTATAGATTATAGAGTCCTGTTTGAATTCTACCTGATGATGAGCAATAACATGGTCGCCGATGGAGCACGTTTGCTTAGAAGTGACCTTTTCACTTTTGACTTAAAGACCCTAAGAAGTTTTTTGGTTCTTGTGGCCTAATGCGGACAGAATCACGATGATCGAAAAACAATGAAGTAAAATGTGTGCGCATTATTTAGTGACTGACACTTGTGACCTAAAGACAACGTCATCATTGCCAACAAACAATATATTTCTAAGTACTTATTCCATCAAAACATTAAATCACTATCAGTCCTTATCGTAACCTCGTACTTTGTCACCAAGTTCAATGTTCTAGATAAGGGTAGACCCGTGCCCATGACGTCACGGAGCTCTAGTGACCCACCGAGGGACACAAAGACCGACCACATGTTGCTGAGACACCCTTCGACCCCCTCCCTCTGAGAACCCCCTAATGCCGTGACCTCGAATTAAAACAGGTAATTAGGCGTTTATTGATAAGTCTGCGGTGACCACGCAGCAGGAAAAATTAAATACATTTTTATCGCAATTTTTTGCAACAGCTGCTTTCGTGGAACTAGGGTCATTGGACAGCTGCAGCCACGTACAGCGGTGAAGCGGTTTTTTATTGTAGGTTGTTTACAAACATAAACTCACACTGTCCCCCTGTGGGGTAAGGCAAATCGCCACTCGCGGTGTTTTTTGCTCTCTGAGTGTCTTGATGTAAATATGTGTCTTTTCCAGTTTTCGTCATCAAATGGACATTTATTGAGCGTATGCCATATGTTTTATAGTTCTTGCGTGTATGTATAACTTAATTCAGTAGTTCCTTAACGACCACTATGATGGCAATTGTATGTTTTTTTTAACAAAAAATAAACCAATGAAGTTACATACGAATACGTATAAGCATAAGGTCCTAACGATAGCCTTAATCTGTACAAGCGTTTGTTATTCATTAATCAATTATACAGCGGAAGTAGAACTCATTAGTATATTTTATTGTGTTATAGTTTAAATACATTATTTGGTGTCATGAAACTGGATCACATCGACACGTATAATTCAAAGTTAAATTACACCCAAATTACGTCAAAGAAGGAGCTCAGAAGATGCTCGACTTACTTCTGGGCTCTCTCTTCCTGTCGTATACACTTTCACTCGCTTGCCATCAGGCGAGGTCTAATTCAAGAGCTAGCATATCATGAAATTTAAAAAAAGCCACCGTTTCAACTGTCGAGATCGAGAGAAGTCTTTCAGTTCCTACTTTGACTAACTTTTATTTAATTCCCACGCTCCAACGACCCACTTGTAATGTCCCAGTCCCCCGTCGCGTGCCAAAAGCCACTCCTGTGGTTCGTCTCGTCGTCGTGGTCACCTCGAGGGCGTCGCAAACACTCCGGTGACGCATGTACACGGGTACGCCCGGGCGGGTCAACAAGCCGCCCCCATTGTCGCCTGTATATACAGGGCCACAACTCCGTGGAATTGCTTCATAACGAAATGTAAAGAGACCGATGCCGCGATGCGGAAAACTTTACGGAGTTTTTTTCCGAGTGGATTATCATAAAAAAACCTTCGCATGTGAATGGGTGTGACGGGCAGGTTTTATCGCATTCATATCGGCTCTTTTTTTTAAAAAAAAACGTTGCCCAACACTAGGATTTACTCCTGTATCGTGGATACGTTCACAAACATGAATTCTCGCATGCACAAGACACCCAGACCCGGAAGAATTATCTGTAGGCCATACAAATATTCGATCCGTGTTGGGATCGAACCCGCGACACGTAGCGCAGCAGCCAAACGGCTCAACCACTGCGCCAACTGTGTCGTCAAGGTTTTATAAAGAACCACACGCTGTCCGCAGCTAATACGGAGAAATGGATCTGCCTTCTCAGGTCTGACACAACCATGCTACCTACACGAGCAGCGCCCCGCGGTTTTACCCGCGTAGTTCCCGTTCCCGTGGGAATATGGAGATAATGCCTATGTTACTCAGGGTGAATGTAGCTTTCTAATGGTGAAAGAATTTTTGAAATCGGTCCAGTAGTTTTTGAGTTTATTAGTTACATACAAAAATACAAATCTTTTCTCTATAGAATAATAGTATAGATTGCAATAATGCCCCAAATTGATAAGCAACCACATTATGGAGATCTCCCAGGCTAAGCAACCGTATCCTAATTCAGGTTCGGTGACGCTGGTCTAATACTTGTAAAAGAATAGACGCCAATTACGTATGTTATTTACTAACCAATCTGAAAAATGACCACTTCAAAATTTCTGAACCAACAATAGAATCGGTTTTCGAGGATGTTAAATATGTACATGTAATACCTATACGGAATAAAGTACGCTGTTTAACTGCAAAAAGAGTTGATTGATATTCTTAAATTAAATCTATCTATACTTATAATAAATCTGTAGAGAGGTCAATTCTGTACAAGGAATATATTTTCAAAATAACTATCAGGGGGTGATTAGTGATCGATACTGGTGCCAAAAATGCAATCAGTAAAATTTTTGTCTGTCTGTCTGTCTGTCTGTCTGTCTGTATGTTCTTTATAGAAACAAAAACTACTCGACCGATTAACGAAACTTGGTGCAATTATTCTTCATACTCCTGGGCAGGTTATAGTATACTTTTCATCACGCTACAATCAATAGGAGCAGAGCAGTGAAGGAAAATGTTGGGAAAACGGAAGAAGTTACTCCATTTTTTAAGCTTCCGTCGCGTGTGTAGCCTTAATGGTTAAAGTTACATAGAAATCATGTATTACGGAAATGTTCTACATAAAACTATCTAAAAAATATCCCGAAACAGCATGTCTATCTTTTGTCAATTTTAAACCGATCGGGCTGAGAGTTTCAAAATCGGGGGTAAAGTAACTATTCCACGCGGACGAAGTCGCTGGCAGAAGCTAGTACCCAAATATAATTATCTTTTTAAAAATCATTTCCGCCCTATAGAGGGACTACACCAGAGTCTCTCCCGCCCGAGGATGGGAAGCAGCGTCTTCCACCACTACACTACTCGGATCAAACAAACATACTTTCCGAGAGCGACAAAAAATTAGATCACATCGTAAGTCGACCGCGTTACATCTATTGCGTAAATCTAAACGAGTAGGGAACTCATACATTCAAATGTTATAAAAACTAGTTTTGTAGAATATCTGGTAAGTCTAGTTTACTTCCTAGCTGGGCTGCCATACACAACCGTGATTATTTATAGAATGATGCGTAGTTTGGATATCTACTGAATTAAATAAATGAGATATTAGGCTACTTAAGAATTTTTGCGGTTTGCGAACCAGTATTCTCGTAGGCGTATGTTTAATAAAAGTTTTTTTTTTAATTAACTACTTGCGATGAGTACCATAAAGTGTATAATTTTTAGGCTTTTCCAGAAGTGTAAAACGTTTTGACCCAGCTAAACCAACTACAAAGTAATTGCGTCATTAGTATTCGTGACCTACATAGAAACTAGGGTTGGTCGGTCATTTGAAGGTGTCACGAACTCACGACCGTCCATCCCTAGTGTTACAGCAGGGGAAAGTTGAGTCAATATTATCTTCGCAGCACCCCTGACAAGCAATAACAGGCTGTGGTTCATAACTCGTAACGAGCACACGACACCCAGTTCAATACCCGGACCGCCGGACCAGCAGTGAGTCGTAGGTACAGTTTGCTACACCGCCTATGGGACATTTTACAACGCATTTATTTCGTACAAATAAGGGCTGTTGTAGTGGCTTGTGTGCAGTTGTCATTACAAAGGAGCCATTCTCATAAAGAAATAATTAATTAGTCCAGTTACGATCGCACCTCGATTACATTACTTTGGTGATTAAGATAACAGAATACTCGTATGTGTGGGGCACACGCCACATTGTATGTGTGTGTACTTATTAATGATACTTGGAATACCGACACTGGTAGACAGAATCAATAATCGTTTTTGTCCCACTACTGGGCAAACACATCTTTCAAATCGTTCTAGGAATAAAACAAATAATACGTATCCGGATTAATCATTACATTTCCAATAAGCATCCTCTTCCTTTTGCCGATTAGACAAACATTACTATTAAAAACCACATTTTGATAATATTACTTAGAAACCTTCCTGGATTTTGAATAGGTAAATTCATGAATTAGCAGGATAAATGTGCGTATGTATTGTTAATACGTACATTTTGTCACGTAGGTTATTTTTTTCAGCAAGAGATAAAATTGTTTTAATGAATACGTAAACGTCAGCTGAATTGTGTAGGCTACCAAAACTTGCACGCGACATCTATACCTAATAACATTCTTTACTAATATGAGCTGAGGAAAAAGGTTGAAAAGGACGAGCCGTTTAACGCACCACCTTTTTCCGCTCAGCTTTTCTCTTTCGTCACACCCACCAGATTCTCGCTCAACACATCGTATATCTTAGCTGAAAAACATTGAAACTATAGTGTCGACTGATAAGCTGTAATGCATCTAATAAATAGCGAGTAGATTCCAGTGGCCACACGCACACGGCCACTCGGCCACATGGCCACACGGCCACATGGCTAGGTGGCTAGGTGAGTATACCCACCGCGTGATCATTAGCTGTTACGGCCAGTGATAAACACACATATATATGCTCGTATGATGGTGTGGTGGCTACAGCGTGAACATCGTAAGCGGTTAATTTCAATTAAAAATATAATATGCTGACCCTGAAGCGTTAACGTAATGATTTGCAGTTTGAAAATATTAAACACGCGCTAAGATTAAATATCTACCAATGAGCAGATTCTTTATTCAGAGAATTTTTAAATCCACCAATCATATTTTTCTAAGCTAGTTTAGAGACTCTGGACGAAGACCTAAAGTGCAAGTTATATTTTGTCTACGTATGATTAACCTGAAACAGCTGTTCCGACGATCTTCATAGGCAATAGGATGTTATTCTTAACTTCAGCTGCAAAAAGTCTGCACTTAATGATGACTCAACGCTGTATTGTAAACATTGAACATGTGATGTTCACAAGGCGCATCGTTTAGCATTTTTATGAGAACACCCGAAATTAGCAACTAAGAACATGCGCTATTCATGATGCGCCCGCGACCTTGCCAACTATTTTTCTTCGCTAGTGTTGATTTTACAAACTTCAATTTGTATTAAAACATCATCGTCTGTCATCGGCTCATCGCTCACGCAATGTTCAATATTGCTTTAAAAATATTGTACTGATATTATAAAATATTTTTATGTCAGTTTCTACCGAGGGGCGTAGAATGTTTGGTTTGTGCCAACTGCCAACAAGAGTGGGACTCAATCGTCAGCTCGTCCCAAAACAAACTCGGACCATTGGGCCGAGTTGACGAATTTCAAAATTAATATTTTTTTCGTTCATCATCGCGTCCCACTTTATTTCTCTTCAATATTTTAAGTTGTTTCGGTACAGTCCAAACCAAAACTTTTCACTATATACGAGTAAATAAAAGCCAAGAATTCAGGGAATCAACATATAAATAAGTAATAATAAAAATCAAAGTTTATATATTAAAACGCTGGGTAGAGAGAGCTTGACCTTCACCTCTCTTCTTAGTTTGACGTCCTCTGATTGGATTCCCGATAACCCTTTGTCCAATAACGACGCTTCACTTTCATTGTGCATGGTTGACTTTGACCAATAGTATGACATCAGTGCAGTGTAACACACTAGCGCTAACATACGTCATTTTTATTTTGTCTTATTAAAGAAGTTTAAAATAAATCACAGACACTTTTCTTTCTGACTGTTTTTGACGTTTAGCTATTGTTAATATTTAACAGAATTTAGAATGGGACGAGATAACGAACGAAAAAAATATTAATTTTGAAATTCGTCAACTCGGCCCAATGGTCCGAGTTTGTTTTGGGACGAGCTGACGATTGAGTCAAGAGTGGTACTGTCTGTGTGTCCAAAGTCACGCGATACAAACTCGTAGCATAGCATAGGTACTGATATTAACTAACTGTGAAATTGTTATCCTGTATTGTTGATTGATTGCAAACATGCTATTAATCACATATAAATTAAAATTTTCAAATGTATAATTTGCCAATTTTCACGACGTAAGTAAACGGTGAATAGGTCACGCCCTGCCCTTAGCAATTGATTATATCATTAGCGACTGATTACTTGACCGTGTTAATTGATACTCGTAGTTCTAGGTAAACGTTCCGTATTAGTACCTACCGGACGTACATAGGTTACACCAGAACAATACGACGAATCAATTAAAATAAAACCAGGTTAATCACTCGTATTGTACAGTTGCAGTGCAAGCTGGAGGAAACTCTAGAGAAATAAGGTTGAGCTAAAATAGATTCAGTGTTATAATTAAAATTGTGCAATTAGCACAGGAAATGAAGTGGAAATGGACATGCCTTCGCTGTACCTATACAGCATGTGTACATATACATTGTTTCTTTATTTAGAATTTTATTTTTAGCTCCGATGCTGTGCAGTTATTGCCTAGTGATCTAGTTCGTAGGCAATTATCGTACGACCCGCGAACAGGTAGTATCGCATGATATTGTACGTAGTTCGCTGCGGTCAGACTCTCCCGACCACAGCTCGCGTTTAGATAATATAGCAAACATTATGATACATTGCGCAAGCTGAAGCACGTACTCAATCACAGTTGAGGATAAATTTTACTATGTAATTAATTTGTGTTTAGTTGATTAGAAACGGTCGCTAATTGGCCCTCCATTCAGCCGACACAGCTGAGTATTGGGGTTATGATCTCGCTATCGTTATGATTATGCTATCATCCTATCCACTGATATCGGTTTTCTTAATATGAAACTTTTCTGTTACAATAAGCTGTTTCAGGGCGTTTTACCTGCTTTCCTATCAGGAACAGTAAACTACTACTGAATACCGAATATACGAGTATTCGCTATTCAATAGTACCTCTACCATGTAATATCATTGAAGAGCGGTTCTTAAAACAAAAGTCAATTAATCCCATGGCAACTAATTACTATTTGCGATCTCCCCGCGCTCTCCTCCACCATATCGTCAATCCATCTCCCCGAGGGGCACCCCGCAGTTCGCACACTAAGTTTCCCGGTTTCCGGGTCTCATTAATTATTAACTTTTAATCTGTTTCGCAATTACTCGTCCGATATTCCTTAACCCCGTATATCTGTGTCAGAGTTCCCAGTTCTATCGTGTTAGTTATGTTAATCATTTAAATAGTCTGCTTGCGTGGTATTACCTCATAATTTCCTCATGTATGTATGTAAATTTATGAACTAACATCGAGGGACTTAAATGAGCACAGTAGTAGGTAGTTATCACCTTCTTTTCACTCCTTAGATTGTTTGTGCCCAGTTGGTAGCTGCGGTAATTGAAGCAGCGGTGGCATTCATGAAGTGCCCGAAAGTGCAGGTATAGGCTCATATTCTGGGTATGCGACTATTGCGGCGATAAGTCCTCTCTTTGAGGAGTGTTTGGAGAGATGCCACGGCGTCCTCACCTTCAGCATGACGCAGGTGTTCACTGGGCATGGCTGTGGCGGGACTGCACGTCCCAGTGTCAACACTGTGTGGATCGCATGGAGGACACGGTGGACCCTTGAGCGAAGCAGTCATGAAACAAACGAAGGAGGAGGCGTGTTCCACGCGCGCCTCAAAGAGATGTCAGCAAAGAAGACGGTGCCCCATAGAGTCTGTGCCTTCTAGGGTAGTGGAATTCGTTCGAAAGAGTCACCGCAGCCCTGGAACGCAAAGAGCAACTAGGAGTAACACGGGTGTGTTTTAGTCAGTA